>JABFDZ020000016.1:16993246-17017445 GCA_019775955.2 Pollimyrus isidori
GGAAGAAACCTTGGGAGGAACCAGACCCAAAGGGGGAGCCCATCCTCCTGGGGCCAGCAGAATAGTCAGACGGAACAGGATGGTATAACTAAGCTAACACAGGGGTTGAAACTACGGTCTCTATGTAGTGGCACTCGGTGCTTGCATCGGACGCTTGATGGCATGGTCCGAGGTGGCATAGCAACATCCACTGGCAGGCTGATTTTATATTGACCATTGCCAGTTCACGGTGTCCCAGCTCTACAGACCCCAGACTGAAAGCAACTCCTTCACATGCGCTATAAAAGGTGCATATATTTTTTTAACAAAGTCATATTTAGCCCATTTTTTGTGCCCCAGTGACTTGCAAGCCCACAGCCCTTTGCTGCTGCGTAGAGGTGAACAGAGGATGGGTAGGGTGGGCCCAGTTCTTACCACAAACGGCAGCAGACACTCTAGCTCATTGTTAAGTGCATAGAGGCTGAGCAGGGGCAAGCGACAGGGCCCCTCCAGGCTACACGTCAGCGCCAGGAAGTTGTCCAGCGCCTCGCAGAGGCTAGTACTGATGCACAGCCAACCGGGGGGGGACACGTCGACAATCACGATGCGAGGAGGCTGCCGAGAGAAGGACGTCGGGCAGCACACCTGGCTGGGCACGGGCCTGTGCCTCGCGTTCATTGTGACAGGGCCAAATCTCAGAATTAGCCTGAAACCTAGGTAACATCAACACACATGGTATTAACCAGAGGGTCAAACTCCCATTTGTTTAGAGAACCAAGTTTAAATGCCCCGAAGAAAGTGAGAAAGAAAAAAAACAACAAATAAAAAAATAACAGTATTAATGTTACAGTTATGTTTATATCCCTGTATGAATAGCACAAACAAAACTAGCACAAAGGACAACCAGATAATGCTCTTAAGGTTAATTTCTGGAGACATACCACAGATACTTTACACAATGAATTAGAAGGCCAACAGTGTTCGTCTGAAAACCTTGGCCAACAATGTACCAAGGCCCTGGCGTTTTGCATATTATGGGTTGAGTCATTGATAGCAAGCCCAAAGCAAGTTATAAAGCCAAGCTTTTTATGGCAAACAAGTGGCTCACCCTGCCTGGGAGCCTTCCTGAGTATTATTTGTATAAAAAAAAAGTTTCTAAAAAAAACGTACTATACAAATACTGAAAATAATATTTACGTACGTTTGATAAAACGCGGCCTACTCGGAAATATGCACTTCCGAAGCACATACATGAAACATTATATTTATATTTGAACTAGTAAAACTAGTTACGAAACTGACGTTGAACTTTTGTATTTGCACATATTTCGTTGTTTAGAATGTCTCTACAGACGGAGAAGTTAAACGTAACAAACAGCTATTAAAGAACAGACAGAAACAGTAATATTATTAACACCAGTAATGATCGCAAATAATTAAAAAAGCATACTTAACTTATCACCATCCAGCATTTAACCATCGATTTATTTCGTTTCCAAATAACTTCTGATAAAATATATAGTGTTATTAAATAGGGACCACGAAGACCGATCAGTGTTTCACCATCTGAGGGCTAACGTTAGCTCTCCGGCGGGTTTATATAACGTCTTTCCTTACTTACTGTACAGGGAAACAGCAGCTAAGGACACTGTACCTGTGAAACACAATTCATTTAATAATTTTTATCACAGCAGACCATAGCGTAGTACGTTAATATACGTTAATATATTTTAAATATTTTTATGGTATATCGAAGATTTTAAAATCCTTTAAATGTATTGTCTTTTGCTGAAACCAAGTCAATAGGTAATCTGCAGTTTAAACTCATTTATGTTTTCAGTCAGAATTCCCTGGTTTCTTTCGGCTGTCTTTTTAAAACTGTTTTAGTGGCAAAAACATGAAAAAGCAAAGTACTTATTGAATGTCTGGCGTGTGTCTGTCTGGCTGTCTGTATGTGAGTGTCTGTGTGTCTGTCTGCGTGTGTGTAGAGAGAGAAAACATTACTGGGAGTGATTAATACTGTAATACTATGATTTTTCTTAGAGATACATGAAAGTTTCAGCTAATACACCAATTGCTGATATGTACAGACCAAACTTATTTTTGAACAGACTTTCTGTGTATTTGACTCTGTTTCAGGTCAGCTATCCCCATATTTAATGTTGTTACAGTGTTATGTTGTGCACCAGTGTCTGGCAATTACAGTCCTTGGAAATGAAAGTTGAATATTTGGGTTAATGAACTGATGTGGAACTTGTATGGATTTTTTTGTGCCCAGGTGGTCTAGAGGAACTCTTTACCCAGGGAAGTCTTATTTGCAGGCCTCCCAGGAGGTAGGAAAATCATAGAATATTTCAGTACGTTGGCGTCCCAGCCTGTAAGAAGCTTAGGTGGTTGCCGTGTCGTGAAATTAGATGTGGCACACACTGACACATCTTTTCACCGGAGCACAGGGATTGATGTGGGGTGTGCTGGTCTGGTCCTGGGAGATAAGTGAGCGGGCGTGCTCCAATTGCCGCGGTTCCCAGTGATGCCAGCAGCTGTTACCCAGAAGGCCTCTGTCAGCACCCCCTGTGTTTGATCTCTTCAGTGTGATTATTAGGACAGGTCATCTTGACAATAACCCAATGGCTTATTCTTAGTTTGGTTTTAGGAAACATAGCTCAATTTATTCATCAAGTTACATATATCTTCCACATTTTTCTCCTGTAGCAATATGAATGCAGGCTATGTATAGGTATACTTTAGAATAGATTAATTGTTTGTTTGGTTAATTCGAAGAAAAAATCTAAATTATAGATTTGCTGCAAATGTGCTTTTAGATTGTCCAGCTACTTTATTTGTATCATTCACATGGATGGAGCATTCATAGCATAACTTTGGACTAGTTAACCCAAATGCCTTATATTGATGTGCTGCGTTTGTTTGATTCTTGTTCGATTCCTTAAATAGATAAATTAAATCTAAGCTTGCATTAGATTTATTCACGGTCTTTAAGCAGAGCAGCTACGTAGCTTGTTGGGTGATTATCTCATCACCCGGTACTCTGCTGAGGCCCTGCTGCAGTCAGATTGGAGCTGCATATGAGGTCACTATGTTCCCAACACTTCTCTTCTGCCTTCTGGATGAGGCTTGGACAGATAACATTCCCTTGTATTGGTCTTGAACAAGTTTTGGCTTTCGGCTCAGATTACAGTTGTGTAAGACATCATTGGGCTCTTGGACAGATTAAACTAGCCTTGCTTTTTAAGCACATGTTTAAACTTTGTTCATTACAAGGATTTACATGTAATTATTGTCGAAGCCTACAGATAGTGGCCAGGAGGGTTATATGCTAAAAAGTGATTTACTGACCTACTCCTCTGCTCGACACTTAGCCACCCCTGCTAATTTATTACAAAGTAGTAACCCATCCCCACCTTAGGTTGTTCTGACACTCTAAATGGCTGATTATGTTAAATAAACATAACAATTCTGTAAAATAATAACAATGAATTACAAACAGGGCCATTTCCTTTTCCATTCAGAGCTGTATTCCAGAAGTAGCTGTTATATCAGAGAAGAAAGAGGGTTACTGCTACTGAAAGGGCATTGCTGTGCTGGGGTCCTCCCGCTTATACTGCTGTAGAGCTGCATAAAACATTAGAAGCCTTAAGGTCACCAGAATATATAGATGGATGTCCGAGCCTGTAACTTCACTTGGCGATGTAATGGTTTAATAAATGAATCCCTGAAAGACAGAAAGTCAGAGGTGAGATATCCACTTGGAAAATATGGTCTTGAGTTTGAGCCTTTCAGCAAGTGTTGTTATCTGATAGGAGTTATAATATGAACAGAAAGTCATTAAAATGTGGGAATTTAATATAACTTTTATTCATTTCTTATCAAGCTCTTTAGTCCAAGCCATTTTCTTTCCTGGGTATTGACTTGCCTCTTGTCTGAAAAATAAAGGTAATCTTGAGTGGTTCTAAAAACTAAGTGGCTTCGCAAGTGCAGCAGAATGAATGTTTTTGTCTAATCTCCTGTTGCCATGGTAATCTGTCTTCAGAATAAGCCTGGTAAAAAGGTCTGGGGCTGTATTGTACAAATAATTTACCACCACAAAAAAGTCATGGAGAAAAAAAGAATTGGTAATGTCAATGATTGCTTTGAATCACTGAATTAACTTTGGACGTGTGGAACCAGACAGACCCACATTAAGCTACTCACATTTCCTGTTTTGGAAAGTGCTTATAAAACTTTGAGGCACACTGAGATAAATATTTCAGTTATGTTTCATTGCCTGTCCTTTAAGGAAACACTCAACAGATGGACCGCCATGCCACTGACAGAGATTATGTGATCATTTTACACGTGAGCAGAAACCATGCAGTGATTCTCAGGTCGCCACAGTCTTCCTTGGAGACAACTGCGGGCTTTGATTACAACTGGTTTAAGCCTGATATCTGAAAAACAGGCCTGTCATTGTATGGTTCAGCCCCGGAATAAGCACTGCTGTCAAAAAGCAAGGTGTGTCTTCGGAATTACCGGCAAGATTTATTACTTAACAAACAGATCAAACAAACGCTTACATGTAAGTGCCTTCGACAACAGGAAAAATCACCAGAGCCCCCACAACCATCTTGTATGGCTTCTAACACGTAGCGATATAGATCATGTTACTTTTGGGTAATGCAACAGTATGGCCATGCAGTTTCAGTATGCAGACGGCTATTGACGTTGCAAAAACAGATAATGAGGAGTTTCTTTCATTAAAGGCTGGGCCTTCATACACTACATCTAAACATCCTGAATCCGCTAGGCTGTGCTTTTCTGTAACTGGAGCCCTTCAATGTGTCTGCAGCTGAAAGTACAGAGGTTGTCTTTATCAAATACACACAAACTTGGTTTTATCTCACAGGGGAAAACATGCTGGGGGTAGCTTTCTGAGGATTTCAGCTTTCAGGCTGATGTGAATAGTATTTTTAGCTAATGCATCCTTTCCTGGATATTCACCTCGCATGACTAGATCCACGTGTTGTTTTCCTGGGCACTTTGACATTAAAATATTTGTGGCACCACATTCCTTTTCCTGTTTTTGTGTGGCCTCACTCAGGAATTGGTTGGTCGATCTCCTTAAGAGCCATGGTGCACAATATGTGAGGTATGGTGATCGTGGTGAATATCGTAGCACTGGCTCCGTAGGTGCTTTGTGTTGCCGATAGTGCTGAGAGGAGGGCAGACTGAGTAGGGTCGCCCTTACTGTGGTACAATCTGGAGATCTGTGACAATACCCAGTAGGTGGATCTTCAGTGTTGGATGAGAGTGATTCAGATGCATGGGAAGAGAGGTGTGGGAATTTCTGAAACTAGACATACCTAGAATTACAAAAACAGGTGAATTTTTTGTATATGAATGTTTGAAATATGAAGATGATTGTGCCATAAAAGAATTGAAAGTAAAAAAAAACATCTATTTGAAAGCTGCAGAGAGGAAATGAGACCAGAAAATTAATTTGTATTTATTTGGATGATTTTGGTTGTTAAATTGATGCTAGATAATTAGGCCCATATTTATGAGGAGTGTCCATGTCTATTAAGCACTATAACTGCTGTATTTAGGAAGATTTTTCAACAACATGTCCATATCTATATTGTGATATAAATTGAGGCCTACAGTTTCAGTTTAAAAGTAATTCTCAAATGGGGCAGACATCGTAAAACAGGGAAGTGTTCTCACGTTAAACAGGAGACCGTACAGTATTTGAAGAAGTACCCTTGAACAAGATACATCTGAATTGCTTCACTAAGATCTCCGTTCATATAAACGGTAGATAACTCAAGTGCCTTTGGATAAACACGCAGCAATGGCTCTGCTTAGCAAAAATGTGACTTAGATGCGTGTTTCCAAAATGAAAGACCCAGAGACTGCCCGAGGCTTTAAGGCGGAGCTCTGGGGAGAAGCTAGAATTCTCCTGCTGTCAAAACAGGAGCATGGCAGCGGGATCTCAAAGTGACATGGGCACTGAATCGGGAAGGGGAGAGCTGTCAAAGCGGGCAGGGTGATCTGTGGAGCGTGGAGTCCAAGACACAAACTGGGTTTTCATAGTGGGTCATGTAGCCAGTTAAAGGGCAGCCAAGGTGTCGGCCACATTCAGCCTGGGGCCTGCCACACGGTTCAGGCATGAGCCTGCAGTGACCCTCAAAGTATGCATCCATACCATGAAACCTGACGCTTATCTCCATAGCGATTCTTATTTACTATCTGCATAAAACCCGGCAGCTAAAGAGCCACCCTGGAAGGTTCACATCGCAGTCAGTGAATCTTGAACGATAACTTTAGATAAAGATAGTGGATAAAATAATGAAATAATGAAAAATAATGGCGAGATATGAAATCGAAAGAACAAGATGTCAGCCTTCATACTTCTGGGCTTCTGAGTGGATCTGAAATGCAGTTTGCAGGAACTTGGCCGCAGTTCTCCATAACAAATTGCCTTTTGGCTCACAGTTCCGATTTGGACTTCAGTCCAGTCTTGGTGGCCTGCTGCTCATCCTCCTTTTTTCCAGGCTGAAAGCAGATTCAATACACGTCCTTATCACTCATCAGGAACAGACACTGTCTTTGTCACGGAAACATCCGCTAAGTTCACAATGATGGTCATAGACTATTCAGGGAGACAGAGACCCCCGCCTGCATATTCACTGGGCCCTGCTGAAAGAGATGTTTTTATGCATACCGTAGACTTCGTGCAAGCTATCAATGCTGCACTTCCCCTCCTTCAGTACAGCATGTGTTTTTGCAACGGAGCACTTAAGCAAACAATGCATTGCCGCACGCTTTATCGGCAGGCCCAGCTGGGCCAACGTCCCACCGACGGCACAGGTGTATACGCTGCTACACCTTCGCAGGCAGTTAGGGGGTGTGCTTCCTAATTCCCAGCTCCAGGACAAGTGAGTCACCAGGAAGGCCCCACACAGGCATTGGTTTACCGCTAGGTGAGTTCAGAGCCCTGTGTGAGGTGCTGAGCGTGTCTGATGTACTATACAGGGCCACCAATAAGAAGCTGGAGTAATTCATGAAGGCACAGACCTGAATTATGGGATATTGTGGGATATTGGGAGTGTTCTCTGTCTCCTGATGAACTGCTACAAGTTTTTGGGAACTGCTCTGATGCCCATAGAAATTCTTGGACAGCAATGATGGGTGACACCACGCCCAGTACGCCTCCACATTAATTTTGAATAAAGTTTAGTTTGATCAGGCTCTGGGTCGTCTGTTTTTTCTGCTGTCCCGACGTCTGGGAATCGCTACACATTCGATTGCATTTTTGCCCATATTATGTTAAATGTGGCTGTCATTATTCTGGGTATCAGGGCACCATGTGACACTTGTAGTGGAGATTGTTTTTTCTTTCACCAAAGTGTATCATCATACTGTATGATGAAAATGCATCCCACTGTACATTTTACAGAGGCGTTCCCATATGGGAATCAGCAGGAACATGCAGCTGGTATGGGCAGCCATATTCACACATATGGCGGATTCTTATTGCCTGCATTATAGAAACGGCGGCCAACAAGTCACACTCATCCACGGCTTGGTGTTAAGTCATCAAACTGTCGTGAAAGGACTTAATTAAATTATGCATTCACTGCCCTTATGGTGTTTCTTTTTTGTTGCTGTTACTTAGCTTTTCATAGCTGAAGAACAATCCATTGTCCTTATCACTGATATAATACATATTTTTAATACGGACATCAAGTATGCATCCATAACATGAAACCTCACAGAAAAACCTAACGATTCTTATTTACGATCAAACCCCGGTAGTTAAGGAGTCACCCTGGAATGTTCATATCACAATCAGCGAATCTTAAACAATAATTGAAGATGCAATTAGTGGACAAAAAATAAAAAACTCAAGCTTGACATTAAACAAATATTTGCCGTATAATGTGTTTATTCATTGTGTTTATTCATTGTTTGGCATATTTCTCTGCTTGCACTGCATTAATCATCTTCGTACACTTTTACTTTTGTAATACCACTTGTAAATCCATTCAGCCAGATGCCTGCGGAGTGAACAGCTGTGAGTCATGTGTCCACATGGCACGAAAGTGCCGCCCCTTTCCACCTCCATTTCCCGAGGCTAAACATTTTCCAGGTGACCTTTTTGACAGCTTTCCCCTTTGCTACAGGATCAGGAAGTAAGGAAACGTGTAGCTGTCTGATATTGTGGAAAACAACATAGCAGAAAGAGACCAGCACTGCACTTGGGGGGTGAAGGCATTGAAAAGTCGCACAATAAAAAACGCTGCAGCAAATTATATAAAAGAAGTTTGCTATTTTAATTCCGTGGTTGCCTTAGATATGGAGGTCACCCAGCACAAAACCAGATGGCTAAAAGTAAATAACGAAATCAGTATTTGGACGAGCAGTAAAATATACATTTTCTTCTCTGCGCTCAGAATCCTGAATGGCTTCCAAGTAGTGCTGCGCATTCTCATGCATTGTGAGATCTCACCCTCCTGCCTCATGCTGCGAGGCCTTATGGTCACTCAGAAAGAACGGCACGGGATGGTACCAGCTCTTCCCGTCGGTCTCGGCAGCCGGGTCCCGAAAACCGCACGCATTCGGCCGGAGAGCAGTTGCATTATTCATGCGCCGAGAAAACACCCTTTCAAACCTGCTGCGACCATAATGGGCGGGACGAGGCTTCTAGACGTGGACCTACAATACCGGCACTGGTGCTCCAGTAGTGTTTCAGAGACATGACATCACTAATGCACATTAAGTGCGACATGGTTTCTGAGTTTAATTGAGTTACATGCGGGAATTGTTTTCTCATGTTTTAACGACTCAGATATGATGTGCTAATGTGCAGTTTCCCCAGGATTTTCTGCAGTCCTACTACTTCCTATTGGCCCGTACCTAATAGAACAATGCACACAGCTTCGGAGGTCATTATTGTCATATTAGCCATAGTCACGTAAGTGCTCTGTAAATGACATCATTTGTTTAGTCAGCTGACATATGATTATGGGCGGAGCACCATCCCATTTCCTGGCTTTTGTGGCGGCGGGCTGCTTATGTGATTCCCTTTACGTGGGACAGCAGGAGTTCACCGCGAATCCGTCTCCACTCAGCCTGCCCAGTAAAATGGTGCCAAGGGTTTTCACGGCTGGCTTCTCAAGGGCTCTGTTATCGGGGTCGCCGAAAATTCCTGCAGCAAATTTAATTACAACTGTCTCCTCTAACTCACGGGCTTATCAATGGAGTATGAGGTCATTTAGATAATGCTCTCATCCACAACATAGCTTCCAATTTGCTCATCTGTGCATGTCAACAATACAAAGCAGTTTAGGACAGAAAAAAATTTCACAGCTTAAAAAGCTTATCCTTTCATGGGATTCGAGCTGGCAGCCTCCCTTTCCTATGTCCGCTGTACTACACAATCCAGACTTGACCTTTTTCTGATCAGTAGTAGCCTGTCATGTATCACAGAAGTTGCAATCAATCTCTGATGGCATGTTTGCCTTGCATTTGTGTGCTATGAACCTCCAATCCAGTAGGGGGTGCTGTGCCGGGTTGCTAAAGGCTTCCTTGAGTGAGAAGTGCCCTGCTGTGCAAATCTGGGGCAGATGAACAGCATGCCATCAATGTGAAGAGCTCTGAATACAGAGCTGGAAGTGAGGGTCTGTGAGCATTCATGTCTAAAAAAGGGACATTCTTGAGGCTTGTTTTCCAGATAAATATGTGGCAAGTGTCAAGTGTGTAACGTAGAGTGTGACATCACTGTTTAAAAATACAAGGGTTCTCTGATTGGTACAGACAATACAGTCAATCTGTCCTATCCTTGATCATTGAGTTCCTCTGGCATTCCATTTTTCCCCCAACAGGAAGAATGTACATTCAGCTCAGATCTTTTCAAGAGCACCATAAGATACCTTGACGGTACATTTGCAGACAGAGGGAATGTAATAGTGACCATCCTCCTTGGCAGTGCATGGTGGGACATTTTAAAAACAGCAGACCATCACTTTTATAAGCCTAAGCGTTTGTTTGTTCTATGATGGGAAACTGAAACTGTAAACTAGTAGCCCCCAATGCCTTGGTGGAGTATTCGGATTGGTCGCCATCCTGGCACAGAAAGAATGCTCCAGGTCATAAATCTCATTGTCTGAGAACAAGAGAGGGACTCGGAGAGGCTAAGATGCGTTACGCAGAAATGAAATGTTGTTGAGTACAAAGAGCATCTTTGAGCCTTAGCGGCATCATAGAGAAAAGGGTAGCCTTCAGCACATTGCATATGCATATTGCATATCTGTCAATTTAAAAAGCTTTTATTTAAAAGTTATTCATCTGATGACATCTTCACAATGAATGAGACTGAGCAATTCTGTCTCCTCGTGTAAATTGAGTCATTTTTTTTTCCTTGGTAGTTGTAGTCCCGTGAAAATGCGACCCCCCAGCGAGGAGTAACCGTGACTCTCATAGGTTTGAATTTGTCTGTGTGTTTGAGGCTTGTAGGCTGACAGGTATTGGCTGGATGCCCGAGGAGGGGGGGCGGGTCTCATATATCACTCAAGTTGGCTTGTATAGTAAATGGGAAGGTTCCAGTTAGAAATGTCAGTGTTTTCAACCGGGTGTGGGCATTTGGGGACAGTAGGGATGTCAGAACCTGGTACCAAAAGAAAACAATCATAAATACACTAAATTCAATAATAGTTCATAAAAGAACAAATTGGATCTAGTCATTAAAATGCTGTACACCAGTTTTCTTTCACATAATCTTTTATATCTTGAAGTGCTGGGAAAACAATTTAAAATGTAATGTCCGCAGACTATCCATGTTTGCCACTCCACCCTATAACCTTTTAATAAGCATACAAATCTTAAAGGTAGACTGGAAAATAAATTAGAAGTGAACGGCAGACAGAAGCATGCTGTTGGGCCCTTGGAATTAGTTCAGTTAATGGTTCAGCACTGATGCGTGAAGCACCTAGCCTATCTTGGTTTTTTGGTTCAGCCTTTATTCTCCAGAAAAACCTATTAGAGAGGCACATGTGACAGGCCCTTATCTCTCTGCCTTTCTATTTTCGCATAACGTAGCGTTAAGATTGGTAAGTGTTCTTGGAGTCTGGGCGAGGTGTTGATTGCGTACCTGATTCGTCACGGACGTGCTGTGTGTGCGTGTGTGTGTGTGTGTGTGTGTGTGTGTGTGTGTGTGTATTGTTTTATTTTTGCTGGCACGGCACCTAAAATAGGACTGAACACCTGATATTTTGTAATGGCTTCGCGAGGTGTGTCCCAGTGGCCAGTGGACACATCACATGGCCAGACATCGCTGTCTGGGCAGAAATTAAACGTTGTCACTTAATGCACGCATGAAGACGTGACAGACTTAAATGTAACAGATATGCGGGAGTGCCAAGCTGCCTGGAGTGAATGATTTGCAAAATTAGACGATACGTTCTCTCAAAATGATGATGGTAGTTAAAAGAAAGCTTTCATCATTTTTTGTGCAAATTACAGTCTCACTCTTGATCTCCCTATTCCCCATGCTCTCTGCATTCTTAATAACTCATTCAGTCCCGTATAGCCTATAAGCAGCCTGTGGTGATAGGAGCTTGGCTTGATCCCTCATGAGTCATAGAATCTGCAGTCTATGTGGCCATTTCAGGCAAAAGCACGCACCAGTTACAGGAATCCCAAACATTCCGGAAGGCCATTTTTTCTCTTTATCTTGTCATACCAGTGACTGAAGTTATCATCTCTCCTTCGACTGCATGCCTGTGCTTTTTGAGATCCAGTGTCACAGCCTTTGACTCCGTGTTGGCGCCTTGCATGGAAGCCTCCGCCACTGGTGTGCGATTGGGTGAATGTGAGGCATAAATTGTAAAGCGCTTTGAGTATTTGAAAAGCGCCATTTACCATTTACCATTTTACTGCGTTTTTAGCTAGAGGTGGCTCGCATTGACGGCCAGCTGATTCTTTCGCGGTGAGGAACAGTTTCTTTCTTTATTCTGTTGTTTTTGTAGAACAATGCCTTTTGTCCCAGCCCCCCATAAAAAGGCGCCTTGTTGCGTCCTGCTTACAGAGTGTATTGTAAATGCCGTAAGGCGTTCAGCATGGATGGCCTGCAGCATTATGCTCAAGCTTTGAATAACTGAGATTAAAGGCCACATATTTTTTCAAGTACTAGAAGAAGCAACACTCAGCTGGTCTGCTCACTGGGCAGACGCCCTTAGCTTCAATATCGGCTGTAGATCAGGTGTCACCTGTGCCTCTCTATCACTTCTATCCCATGGAATGTTTATTAATGCTTTATGAAATCGTGTACCTTTTTACTATCCATTTTGTACTTACATTTTTTATTTTCCGCATTTTTTGTCAGTATTTTAAATTACATGTATTTTTTACTCTGATTTTTTTAATGAAACTTGGTAAATCACATACTTGAGATACAAAAAAAACAATGTGAAAGACAATTGAAAAGCTTTAATATTGTCCCATTCCTGATAATTTTCATAAAAACTAAAAAAAAACCCTTGCTCCCTGTGTTTTTCCCTGCCCGTCGACACATCCCCCAAATTAGCCTGGCTCGGTGTGTTTTCTCGTACACAAACATTCAGCGCATCCTGTTTGTGTGCGAGTAGCTTTAGCATAACAGCGTAACACGAAGGCTTGCAGAAATTAAAGAACACTAACCTTCTTAGCTATGGTCAGATCCAACTGAGAATCATTCCCTTCCATCCATCATTCATCTTCCATAATGGGGTTGCGGTAAGCCTCAAGCCTATCCCTGGAAAAACAGGCCACAGAGCAGGGAACACCCTGCATGGGCTGTGCAGCACACACACTCGCACACATAATGAGCGGTTTGCTCCCAGATGCTTGTTTTAGGATTATGGGAGGAAACACATGCAAACACATGGAGAACATACAAACATAACGCAAAAACAAGTGATATATTTGCATCTGGACACTTGGTGTGCTGAGCAGATGTAGCTCATTACTACAATCTCACGCAGGAACATGGCACTTCCCTACATCACAGCAAGACTCTGATTACCCAGCTCTGACCTAGCAACCTCCCACATATATAGAACTTGTTTTTATTTTTACATTTCTTGTTGGATTTCACCAGTCTTTTGTAACTTCTCAGTTTCCTTATTTGGAAGCGGATCAGAGTCTAGGTTCAGACCAATGATATTTGCGTAGACTCCAAGTCTATGTTCCCAAACCAAGACTTAGTCAAACAGACAGATGGAGAAATACATACTTAAGATTGTCTTTTTTGGAATTTTCTTTCATACAATCTGATAAGTTATTTTTTTACCCAAGATTCACATCTTTTACTCCTTCCCCCCAGAGCTGAGAGAGATCAAAAACATGGACTGTCTGGCTGAGAGCTAGGAGGGAGCAAAAATATGGACTGTCTGGCTGAGAGCTAGGAGGGAGCAAAAATATGGACTGTCTGCATGAGGGCTGGGAGTGACCAAAAACATGGACTGTTTGGTGGGGAGCTGGAAGGGAGCAAAAACATGGAATGTCTGGCTGGGAGCTGGGAGGTGTCACACCCCCTCGTGTGTACCACGCCCACCTCGTTACCTCGTATTAATTCCCAATTGTCATCACCTGTTTCCTGTTCCTCTTGGCTTGTCCTGTGTTTTTTGTCCGTGTCTGAGTGAGTCTTACCAGATCGGTCGTTGACGTTTGTGGTGTGGGTTGATGTTTGTTCCTCGTATGCTACCTGTCTACTTGAATAAACCCTGTTTGCCTGCATTTACGGCTGGACTGACCTGCTTGCCTGCTCGCTGGACTGCCGACAGATAACAGGAGGGAGCAGAAACATGGACTGACTGGCTGGGAGCTGGGATGGAGAAAAACAAGGACTCTCTGGCAGGCAGCGGGAAAGGAGCAAAAAAATGGACTGTCTGTGAGTCCCCCAGGACGGGGTTGGGAATCATTGTTCTAAATCCCTTTCATACACATGCCTAGTTGTAGTTTGGCCTGATTTGGATACAAGATTTACAGAAATGCAAATCCTATCCCACTCCTGCAGTGTAGCTCTCTCAGTGATCCTACTGACTGCCTCCATACCCTTCCATGGATATATACACAGCATTGTGTAATTAACAGTGTCTTTGGCTGTGTCTACACTGACCTGTCCAGTCAGTGTCTCCCCTCCCAGTACCAGCCGTGTATATCACACATTTCCTGGTGCTATAAGTCTTTATGGCTGACTGCACCCACAGACTTTCCGGCTATTTCTTCCTTTCAGCATGTCCATTCCAACATGATTTTTCAATTCAACTTGGCAGTTACCCATCATGTACACAAAACACCTGATCCCCACCCAAAGATTTTGCCATCTTGGCTCAACAGTGTCCGGCTGGCTTGGAGCCAAGATGGCAGATGGCGTGTCTAATACCAAACCTCCATTAATGTAGACATGGCCGAGTCCTGGTAGAATATCTAGAGGTAGACCGTGTGTGTTGTTACCATGGTGCCGATGTTGGAGGAATGAGCTGAGCTGTACAGCTGCTCATAAACCATACAATAGCTCTCTGTTTTTTGACAGGTCAACAATGGCTCGGGTGAACATAAATCAATACATTTAGGTTCCTTACTTCCAACAACAAAGCTTGCAGACAATCCTCTGTCAGTATTTTTGTCCTTTTTTTATTTTGGATGACTTTGAGGGGCAAGCTGGTGAAGGGGAGACATCTGGTAATATTCAAATTAGCAGCGGATTAGAACTGTGGATAAACCATTCATGATCAGGCATAGCTGCTCTAATACAAATATAATTAGTTCAATTAAATTCTGCTGGGGAGGGGCCCTGGCCACTGTGAGACTAATGCTGTTTTTGGCTAGCAGGCATTACATTCGGTAACTGCTGTTTCTCTGGCCTTTATTGCAATAACTAAATCACCTGCCTTTGGTCATCATCAGTCACAATGGTTTTTACAATTCGATTTGACATCTGAGATGCGCACTTGAAAAGCACCATTTTCCGAGAGGATCACTTGGCTTAGTTTCTTTGAATGGACCTTATTAACCCAGAGCTGTGTCATGATGTGAGAAGACTCCATATCGGCATGGGCGTCGCCCTCTATACCCAGAAAGCCCCTGTGGCAGCCCTGCCCACGCATTCCACGTTAGACCAGGGGACCGCCCGCGGGGCGAAATGCACGCCCCAACATACGTGCGTGGGCTGACACTCTCATGAATATCTGAAGAGGCCGGAGAGACATTCCCATGTGACTGCTGGCTTGTGTCTCACTGAATAGGCTGCAAGTCGACTGCTGTTATTTGACTCATTGATTGAAGTCTCACGGTTTCAGCAGAAATATCTGAATTGCTCAGTTTGTTGAATGTTCTCCACACAGCTGAGGCCATATATTTAGTGTAGGGCTGTGATCTTGGGAAATACAATTCAAACTCAAGCCATCTGCACTTATCTGCTCCTGTGGGCAAAAGCGCAGAGAAAATATGATATTTTTAATGTCACATAATTATACACTTAAGCCCTAGATAGGCTCATGTCTCCCATCTCTTCAGATACTTAATCTTCAGGAGTGCTCATCAAACAGAGAGAGATCATCCAACTCAGAATCCCAACTCTGCCCTCAAAAAATGACAATGAACATCTGTCGCGGCAGGAGAAAACGTGTCCCATAACTGACAGAGTTCCCTTCCTCCCTCTGAGTTCCCTTTCATCCATCGCACTCTGCATATGCAAATAGCCGTTAGGTCTTTTCAGAGGGAATGCTGGCTGCAGTCCTTGTGCCATGCTCTGATTGGCTGCAGGCCTATAGGAGGGGTCATAGGAGGTCAAAATACTCACATTCATTGGTTAAAATTATGTGAAAGGTATATAGCACTGGAAATTGTGACTATGGGCATCACTATATAGTGTTCACTGTATATATAACAGATACATTTGTTTAGCTAAAATAGACTCTACTTTGGTACTTGCAGAAATCACATGTATAAAATATATTTTGTCTGCATAAGTCACTTCTGTTTTTATGCACTAGTATTTATTTGTGAGGGGGCTGGAAGAAAAACTATTAACCATTTAGTTATTAACTATTCATATGTGAAAACAGTAAGAAAGGCATACTATTGCAGAATTCTCTAAACGTGTCCATTTTTTAAATAAATAGGACAAAACTCATGAGAGAGTGCAGCCATGGGAAGGACTGTGGGTGGATAAGTTCTTAGACAATCGTCCGGATGGCTCTATATTGGCTGGCTTCATCCGGGTGGATCCTCTTGGCTGTGAAGAGCAATAGCTGAGTCCTACCATCAGCCAACCCGTTAAAACCATCTGTCATTAAGCCGATTGCAGCACTCACTGCTAAAGTGCAGTGCAAAACTCACAACCAACGTGGAAAAGTGGGCTTGGCGCATTACATGGTGGCATTATGCATGCCTCTCTATCACCTTAATTAAAGTGGTTAATTGGATTAGTAAGTAATTTGCATAGACTGAAGGCAGGATCTAAGAGGAGACGTATTTGGGTCAGATTTTAGATGGCATGCATTTGTAAACGTACGAGGACTAGAAATTACATGTTATGCATCAGGGTTGGATCACTTGTGTGCCAGCTTGTCAGTGTTTGGGAGAATTTCCAAAATTTCAGCAAAAACCTTTTACTGTATTATTTTGCCAACTGCAGTCATCCATTCATCCATCCAGCAGAATCGAGCAGGCTCACGTACACATGCGCTTCAGGGTCTATTGGTTTATGAAACAAAACAGAGAAACTCTCCAAACCAAGGAACTGCTAAAGTTAAAATGTCTTTATTATAATGACATGTCCTTACTAGACTGTTAAACATTTTTAACAGTCCAGTTAAGATGTGTCATTATAACAAACTTAAGAGTGCCTTGGTTATGAGAGCTTTTCTCCTTTGGTCTAACTGCTGCAACATTTAACATTTGATGCATCCATCTAACTCAAGCAACATTTAGACTTTTCAATATGGAGCACGCCTACATTGACCCTTCCAAACCAGTCTACTGGTCAATTTATATGGTCCTGGGGTGGGATGAATATATGATGCTGTGGGAGAAGCCCAGCAGGTTATATGGGAGGGAGTGTGGGAGGAGAGGATAGTGATTTAGGATTAAATACAAAACTAATGACATCAATGTTCTGTTGACCTGCGTCCATCTTGTTTTTAAACTACAGAAATACCAAATAAGTGACAATGTTCTCTCAAGACGATTTACTGTAAACATAATGACTTTTCTGTGCGTTTCAGATAAAAACGTTCTCGCATGTCAGAGTGATCGGGCCTGTGACCTCCTAGATGAGTTCATTACAGCTTCCCGAGGAGGAGAACAACCAGAAGGTGTAGGACTCTGGACCACGCTTCAGTTTGTGTTTCTGCATTTACGCTTCCCAGGGCTTAAAAGTCTTGACATTTTGAGACATGAAACAAACCCCTTTTTTCATTTTTGTCTGCCTAGACTTTCAGTTTTCATCTGTTTTTTTTGCCAGGGGGCTTCTGGGATTGTTAATTAGATTACAATGCCTGCCAGGGGGAAGTCACTAATATCAGAATATAAAAGTGTGCGTGTCATTTTGAGAGGTGTCTGTTTACATTGTACTATGGCATAATAGACCTCTCCAGAGTATCTGACCCATCCCCCTCATACGGGGGCTCATGCACATCTACTGCCCCCAGGGACAGAGCCACTCTCCTTGAAAGAGAGATGCTCATCATTCAGTTCCAGACAGCACCCCCAACTGCTGTCTCATCTGAACGGGGCAGGTGGAGGCTGTGCATCAAGCTCCATGTTTGCGTTTGCAAGCACAGATCTACCATATAAGTACAGGTTAGTATCTGTTTTTTAGGTGTAGCACAGATCAATACTCCCTGAACCTCATTATGAAATAACTTTGCCAGGCTGCACGCAGTCCCTCAGTAATCTCAATTTTCCCACAATGCTTTTTCATGATTGCAATGCTCTTAATCTTATGAGACTGGCCCTTTGGTTGATTTCCAGATCATGGTAGGGAGAGCTTTTCACAGAGGGAAAAGGCCTTCGGTTAGGATGGAGTGCTGACCTTTGTTGATGGACTAGGACAGCTGAGATCACTCAGTCTAATCATATTGTTCCCAGCTTCCTGTCCAGCGCAGCACAGACGGTACGACACCCCACCCTCAGATCCAAAGCTATTTGCTCTTTCATTTTTTCAAGTTTGCCATGCTGCCAATATGGATCCCAATTTAATTACATGCAATGAAAAACTATCAGATGACCAAAAGCCACAGAGGACTTATATGTTTTATATTATTGTAAAACTGTAAACACCTTTACCTTCCCTGTCATGGAATTTGGGATACCTTTTATAGGATAACAGACCGTGATAGCAGTCCGTAGAAAATATCTATGATGCAGAATGCGCCAGACTGTCAATCACAATGAGTAATGACGTGCCATTTTACGATTACGCAAAATCTTTAGCACGATTATGTCTTCGATTTTCAAAGTTTGGAATGGAATTTGTCATTCTCATTTATTTATTTTTACTAGTTATATTTCTATTTTGTTAACAGCTACAGTTTCAACCAGCGTAGTAAAAGCGTAGTAAAAGAAATAAATCTACAAATAAGATAGATAGATGGATGGATGGATGGATGGATGGATAGATACATAGAAAGAAAGAAAGAAAGAAAGAAAGAAAGAAAGAAAGAAAGAAAGAAAGAAAAAATCCAGACTGGAATGTGTGTACCTGTCCTGCAGGGGGCGTCTTGCCCTAATATACAGTACATAGGACTTGAAATTTGTTTTGGTAATTGAATTACATTCATGCCTTATTTTATACTGTTCTGACTCCTAGAAAACTGAACTATTATTGTGCTTTTCCTAATGCAATTTTGTCCTTTAACTTTCGTTTGGTAAATACAAATAAAAGTACTATACTTTCAGAAAGAGCTCCAAGAGAATATACTATAATTAGAGAAGGGTTTTAACATATTCATTAAGTTTGAATATATTAATAAATTGATCTTGAATAATTATAAATGAGTCTTGGGACAAGCAGACGCGTCTTATTAATGTTGCAACTATGCAGTTAACCAGACGCTGTACTGAACATATGGAGGGTATGAGAAAGCATGAAGTCAATCTCTTTTGTTGGGTTACTTATTTGGGCCGTCTTGGAATTGTGTAACTCAATCGGATTGATAGATATGTTTTGGTGCTAATTAACCCCACAAGCTTAATCTGTTTTCAACATCACCCTGTGCATTTTCCCCGTGCAATTTGGTAGTCAACGATTCATGGCGCAGATTAAGCGGACAGATGGGAGGCGAGTCGATCCCGATGTAAATCCGCCCTTTCCTATATTTATTAAAAGACGCCCGCTGACCGACGCGTACTCGGGATTTATCCCTCCTTTGTTTTTTTTATTCCTTTCATCCATTACGACACGTACCCTGCCGTGCTTATAGGAAGGGTACTTAAAACGGGTCAGACTTGTGTAATTAATTATCTTTTAACCAATTAATTATACAAGGTCCCCTAGTCAAATTATATAATAGCAATGTGAATTTAATTGTAAAAAAACGTCATTTAACTATACATTTATCACGGAATAAAAACACACGTTGACTATTAGCAAAAAGTAGTAATAGGCCTATGAACTATAAGGTAACTCGTGTTATTATAATTAAGACATCGCCAGATAGTAAATGGTCACGTGATCTCCAAACGCCGTACCTGTTAAGGCGACGCCTCCTGGCTCTAGCCTCACCGTCTCACGGCTGATCGCGCTTCAGAGTTACCGGCGCCAGTCAGCAGTCCGCAGGTTGTCTGCGCTCCTCCTCGCAAAGTCGTCCTTTCACAGCTTCTTTGAACGTGTTTTGGTAGATTTGCCGTATTCGTTTTCTTTTATTTTTTAATCGGTCGGTACTAAAACGTGAATGTTTCGAAGTGAAGGTTTAAACGGAAAGCTCGATGCATTTTACCCGACGTTCTTGTATTTATTTACAGCAAACTGCGGTGCGTTCTTTCCTATTCGTAAGTCAGGGCAACGTCTTGAAATAAATAGGCAAACCAATATATTCTATATTATTTTACATCGCTTTAAGATTACTTTCAGCTTGCGGACTGTACACCGATAACATGCACGGCACTCTCCTTGGAGAAGCAGCGTGACCATCAGCTAAAATTGGAGGTTTGGTGCTTTTCTCTAATCAGAGACTTAATTGTGTGGCTTTTGCAATCGGAACATGAAGACAGCGGTGGACTGGGTCGGTGAAGTTTATTTGTTTTTCTGTATACCCTGCTACTGGACTGCATCTATAGGAGGTAAGAGCTATAATCACGCTCATTGTGAATATAAGTATAAGAAATCTGGCGGCGATTTAAATTTAATATCGTGCCTCTTATTTGTATGAGGATGCGGTATTGGTAAATACATTTTGCTCGTTTTGGGGCAACGCTTATATCTTGCCGCTTTTTAAGTACCGGACTGATCGCTAGCACGAACCTGTGGAAAAACAAACCTAACACAACTAAAACCACAACCGTCAGAATTTCCTCGAACAAATCTATCTGGACTCTGCTTCCCTCCAAGCCTTTTCTATACAGTTATCGTAATGGTCTTTCTGGACCTGTACTGAATTTCAGGCTAAATGCACGCACCGGCCTTAAATATTATTATTTAGATCTAAAATGTTAAGTATAGCTAATGATGGGTTCGAAATTAGTTTTGAAGAGACATTATTCACACGAAGACATTTTAAATTTGAGTTTGACAGCCCTGTTCTATAGACGTCGGACAGCTGTCAAGAACGCAGAGAGGCATTAAGTTGATTTCAATGGGTATTGACATTTAGTTTTGTCGGCATTGTCTCTCGCTTCTTACATCTGTCAGACCTTGCATATTGCATGTTGTATGTGAACTAACAATCATTTGTTAAACGGATTAAACGTGACCGTTCCTCGATAAGTTCTTTGTGTATTTGGCACTCTGCAGGTAGACGTTTAGAGTTAATTATGCTTAAGTAACCACACATCCCTATATTGAAAGAATTTATATTTTTTTCTCGTTCTCGAAACTCCATGAAGCATACGGATTTCGCCTGTCCCTCGTCACAGCGACTGAAAAAATAGGCTACTCGTATGAATGAATGTGAATTTAAATGAGAACACGCGCGCGCTACTTTTACTCTGGTAAAACCCCTGCATCTGTGTTTATTTCATGGTGCATCTTGAGAAACTCCAGCAATCACGCTCTTCGATATGTTGGGGTCACCCCGTGATATGTTTACATGTCAGCATCCGTGATCATGAACATTAATCTCGGAGCAGGCACTTCAAAATACTATACCTAATATAGAGGCATCAGAGTTTCTTTAACTCCAGTGATATGCTTGCCGCATATGCTTCTACAATCTTGGTCTCTTAATCATTATTACCATTCTTTGAAGCAGTTTTTCTTAGGTAGTTATAGTATAAACATCTCCATAGAAAAAGATGAGGGAAAATTGGCTTTGGGCGGTGCTGGACCCATGGTTTCCTGTGCCCTCATCTCACCACCTGCTGCGGCTTTGGTTTAGACATTCTCCTTGTTGAACTCCTATCTCCAGGCTGTATATGGGACTAACGCCAAGCCGACTCTCCGCTTCATTCCCTCTGGTTTTTCTCTGGCTGATCTATCTTCTATCTTCTAAGAAACTTGATTAAAGGCAGAAGCTCCGTGGCTGGGATCGTCAAACATTTCCAGACCTTTGTGGAGTGTACATTTGACCTCAAAGACATTGAGAACCAGTGCTCAACAATTTGCTTCACAAATGACCTGCAGTAATATATGCTTTCATTCAAATGCAAGCCAAAATGCTCATAAAACTTTCTAAAACTGAAAATCGGCATCCATTTCCTGGCTCTGTGTTCTTGTGGGTCTTCAACACTGGAATGGAAGCATTCTAATGTAAGGTGTTCTGTACCAATACACAGTAGCTGAATCAGGAAGCTGTTATCACACTGCACATTTGAGACCGTCCAGGCTTCGGACCAAGGTAGTGGCAATGACATATGAGTGAGTCAGTAGGGCCCCGAGGTTTGGCATTTGTTACAGCTGTGTGCCTTTAAGAATGTCACTGTAATTAAATTCTTGGGCATGAAGTAGCACGGCTCATAAGGGGGCGACACCCTTCTCTTTGACTTTGCATGGGTTATGGCTCCAGCTCAATCCTGGAAGAATGATTGCCCATCTAGCATTTTGCCTGGTTTGACTGGGGAGGCCAGTCTCTGAAAAGCGATGAGTTAGATGACACTTCCATAGCCCTTCTCAAGAAACCATGCAGAACAGTGACCGATTCCAGTAAATAAGTTGGGGTGGCGGGGGCCCAATTCAGGCTTTGTAATCTGAACCAAGCACTTTAGTCCACACCCCCCCTTCCCCGAAGAATTTCTGCTAACCCACACATGTCTGAAATCTCTTTTAGAACTTAAATTACTGATATGAGTATAATGACCTACAGAGACTCGCAGACGTATCTCATTCTCCACCACTAGTAGAAAGCTTCTGTAGTTAATGTGGTACAAAGTGTCTATTTAACAAATGATGTTGGATGCCTGAGTTAAACTTCAAACACCACCAGTTTTCACTTGCTGCTGTTTATGGAATTAATGAATAATGTCCTGTTTTGGAACGTGTTTGAGTGGAGATATGGTATGTTGAACATCGCCACTTGGGCTTTGCTACGCTTTAACATTTATATAATGGAACACAGCGTGCAGAAAGCAGGTTGATTTTTGGTTTTGCCTTGGTTATGTCACCTTTTGTCTTCAATTGCATTAAACATTTATAGGCAAACTGTATTGCTGGCAGATCTTGTTGACCTAAAGGCAGTTGAGGGTAATCAAATTACCATTGCGGTCAGAACAGGAGCAATTGGCATTAAAGGTGTGAGTCTGACTCTGGCAGCCAAGCTTTGGTTACGCAACACAACCTGGATCTGCAGCTCTGCAGCAGAGTGCCATACAGGTGTACTGAGAGGCTACCGTCTGCTGCCGTTCCTGATAAGGATTATATGAGCTGCAGTGTACCGGTACCAAACTTCCTGGGTTAGTAGGCAGTAACTCTTTAGCTGGTTGTATTATTCTGTGAAACACACACACACACACACACACACGGTGCACTTCCTATGCATGATCAGTCTGGTGCTTTCCATTTGCCGTCCGGCTGTATGCCTGTATGGTCACTGTATCTTTGCTTTTTGAAGACCTTATCATTTCCTGTAGAGTAGAAGATATTTGTGCAAAGAACAGATTGAACTTCCACCGCTGCACGGATCAGGGGTTTATAGATTAAACAGCTGAAATCTTAGAAACTACAAATGGCACCAAGATGCATCCAGCTCACAGGCATACCTCCTTACGGTGCTTCTCATAACAGTCCTTGACGACCCCCAGACAGTCAATTTTTGCTTCCTGGGAGGGAGCAAAGATTTGGACTGCATGGCATGGAGCTGGACCGTCTGGAGGTTTCCACCCCAAGCCCAGGGCTGAGAGACATTACTTTATTACCCTTGCTGTAGTGGATATCTCTCCCCTCCTTGGCCTGGAACTGCTGTTGACTAAAACAAAACAATGGCCTGTCACCAAGGTTGTGGACACGGTCCTCCCAGATTATCAGTCTTATCTGGCCTCAATGGAGCCACTGTTTGGGGTCCTGGGATTTTCGCTCTGAGGCCATGGACCTGTTGTCTTTGTGCCTATAACCAGGTTTTCAAGCAGTTTCCGTGAAAACGGAGCATACATCGTCTCCTGGAAAATAGGTAATTGGTTTACCATGGTTGGGAAATACTTTGGCGTCTTTGGGATCACAAGGCTTGCCTAAGTGCAGGCTGGGTATATGTGATGTACTCATTTAGCTTATGGAGACCTGACTTTGGTGCTACTGTGAGACTGGGGAGTTTTTGCACAGCTTGGCTTATACATTAAGTGGATTTATTGCTGCGACAGTCAAAAAGGGTGCGGTAGTAGGGACTGTTGACTTTAAAGACCTTGTATGTGGTTTGTAAGGGCCCACAGTGAAGCTGTGTGTCTTGGTACGATACGGCAGCCAAATGACGCCCGAAGTCGGCAGTCGTTGCTAACAAGCTTCCACAATATGGATGTGAAAAGTGGAGAGAACCTTCCTGGCCCGAGTGGGGGCCCCCCCCCCCCCCCCCCCCGGGGGGTGGGGGGGGGGGGGGGG
>JABFDZ020000016.1:17036075-17051513 GCA_019775955.2 Pollimyrus isidori
TTATATCTGCATCAGTGCAGTCCTTTTTCATAAATACAGTTTACAAAAATGTCAAAAGTTTCGCTGTGTTACGTCGTTACAAATATGTGTTAAACATCTATGGGGGCTGAGCCCCCCTTAAATGAAAACGCCCCTGCTTTCCACAACATTTTCGACTATATCTGGGAATTTTTGCCTATTCATCCAGAAGAGCGTTTATGAGGTCAGGCGCTGGTGTTGGACGTGAAGACCTGGCTCGCAATCTCCGTTCTAGTTCATCCCAAAGGTGTTTGATGGGATTGCAGTCAAGCTTTTTCACACCAAACTCACTCAGCCATGTCTTTATGTACCTTGCTTTGTGCACTGGGCCACTGTCATGCTGGAATGGAAAAGGACCTGTCCCCACAAAGTTGGAGGTATAGGATGTTCCACAATATCTTCGTATGCTGAAGCTGGAACTGAGGGGTCGAGCCCAACCCCTGAAAAACAGCCCCATGCCATTATCCCGCCTTCACCAAATTTTACATTTTGCGCGACGCAGTCAGGCAGATCATTCTCCCGCCATCTGCCAAACCCAGATTCATCCATCAGACCGCCAGACAGAGAAGTGTGATTTTCACTCCACAGAACCTGTTTCCACTTCTCCAGAATCCAGTGCCGGTGTGGTTTACACCACTCCGTCCGTTTGCCGTTGCACTTCATCACGTGCAGCTTCAATGCAACTGCCTGGCTATGGAAACCCATTTGCACGAAGTTCCCATTTTTCATAAGTGTTTGCTTACCTCACTGCATGCCTAGGTGCTTCCTTTTATACACCTGTGGCAATGGGTCTGAATGAACCACCTGAATTCAGTGATGAAGTACTGTGTCTCCATGCTTCAGTCCATTTAGTGGACGGAGATGTTTCCTGCCTATGGCTGGTTGAGGTATCGTGGTGACGTTTCCTGCCTATGGCCGGTTGAGGTATCGTGGTGACGTTTCCTGCCTATGGCTGGTTGAGGTATCGTGGTGACGTTTCCTGCTTAGGGCTGGGTGGTGTCCCTCGGTTTATGGCTGCAGTAGCTCCAGGTTGGGGGCTGCTGGGGCTGATACATTAACGAGGACCATAGCAGACACTAATAGAATAAAAGCCCAGGCAATCAATAATTGATGGGTCTGTTATCTTCTGTCTCCAAGGGATGTCAAAGTCTAGCTCTAACTGGCAGCTGCGAGTCGACTTTGCTTATTGGAAGAGTAATTGTGGCCAACTGGAAATGAGAAGCTATTTCCTGCGCAGGAGAGGACTTTGTCCTCTGTGTCACAATAGACTGATAAGCGTCTCGGTGAACATATAGCTCGAGATTCTTGCCTGTGTACAACAGGTTGCTTTTCGTGCACCAGTTTCAGTTAAGAGTTTCCAGAGCAATAAGGACAGCAGTATTCTATGACTCCATAAAGATTTTTTCAGCTACATAGCTATCAGAGAGAGGAGACGTATACAAAAACCTTTTGAATTGCCCTATTGCTCCTCACATTGTATTTTTGCATTTGTTGCTTCCGGTGTCTCCCCTATGCTATGTCCATTCTCCGTTAGTTGACCATATGGAACATTCCTGAACGAATCATTATGGTCAGAATGAATAGTCAAGGCTGTAAGCGAGTCGGCGTCCTGGCTCTGTGGGTGCTTCAGGCCCAATTTCCCCCCCATTCTCCCCCCCCCCCCATCCGCTCTGTGTGGGAGGTGGTGGTTACCGTGTACGGATGCTCCGGTTTCCTCTCCTCACCCAAAGACCTTTCAGGCAGGTAAAATGATCGCTGCGACCTGCCCATTGTGTGCATCGCTGCCTCCCGTGATCTTGTGTGAGATAAGTGGTTGGAAGACGGATGGATGAAAAGGGCCAAACTTACACACGCAGACAAGAGGCTTCAACTTACAGCTTCTAGAACTCAGATCCAAGCTGTCTGCAGGTCTTTTTGTCTGGTTATATTTTAGCAGACAGCAAGGGGTGGGGGAACATAAATGACTCTTCTTGCATCAGCAGTCCCTGAAGGGCAATGACTAGCAATAGTCATCTGTATATTCAGGTTGGTGGTTTTTTTTTTTCCCCTGTGATGAAATCAGATTGGATGATGTCACAGAGTGGAAACAGGATGATCATCAGATTTATCGTATGGTAAAATACATTCTACAATTATATTTGTATTTAAATTTATTACAGCTGTACAGCTCTGCACAAGTGGCTTTTAATCAGGTTGCACTGGGTTTTGTATAAGTGTTCTCTGTGCTAACAATCACCCCTGGTCTTCCGACAGCCCTACCTGGGTGTGGACCTAAGGTGCTCAGTCCAAATGGACCATTTCACATGATTTGATTTTTTTTATAGTGGTACTATAAAAACCACTATAACCCTTTTCAGGTTTTTTTTTTTTTTTTGTCGTTTCCTTTACGCAGAGCTTTATACAAGGAGGGTGGGCTCTGTTTCCTGTAGCCAACGATGAGTTCTTTATGTCCGTCTTCCTGCCTCCATTAACCATTAAGTCTGGAATAATCCTCACATCAGCGGTTTGCCGAGGGGATCGGATGATGGCGCATTCCCGCATGCTCTCCTCACTGCGTGTGCTGCAGGATGAAGGGGAAATATTTACGTACTTGGCAGTTTCGTCCAGCATCGTACAAGCAAGTTAAATGGCACGTTACAGACACACGTGCTGTTTCAGAGTCGACTAGGCAGCGTGGCTGAGCTTCTAGGGAATTCCCAGGTTCATGTGTGGGTAGGGGCAGCATCTCCTTACCCAAATGCTGGGAATGACTTACTATGGTGTGACTCCTGCAAGCTCTGTGTTAGACCGCGGTGATTAAAGGGTCAAAATTATCGCCTATCTCAACTATGGCCTCGAATTTTTTCTTAAGTCTCATGTGCTTAACATGGCAGGTACCATGAGAACCAGAGCACAAGCCATTACGAGAGGTGGGGTGATAATTGAATGAGAGATCAGTGTTTAAATGTGTACAGTCTGAGGTTGTGGTCGAGTGTCGTCATGCAAGACCTGCTCGCTACATTGCTTGTTGGCTCCGAGACCCTGAAAGAATTAGCGGTGACCATGCAGCCAGCAGCTAAGTGATCCAGAGAAGCAGGATGATGAAATAAGATCAGACCAGACGCTAAAACCAAGCTGGCTGTCCAATTTAATCTGCGAGTCTTTGAACCAGGAATGGTGCCCGTATATGAAACACTACTTATGTGCAGTTACTGGCCTCTTCTAATGATTTTATGAAAGCATATATATCTGTTCTGTACAACCATGTAACTGTTTTGTAGAATTGGTGATACATTTTTGAACGTGGGATAATGAAGTGAGGCTCTCCCACACCCATGCATGAATATGCAAATGGCGACGAACTAATCCCTCTCCCACACACCCACGCACAGGAAATATACACTCTGCTTGATCTATATTTTTGCCAGTGGATGCAATCACCAAGCCAAGCTCACAAACCCCCCCACAATCCTATTGGCCATGGCTGGATTTGGGGTAAGTCCGATTAGAGCCGCATACTATCTCCAGCCAGCAGGAAAGCACCGGAATCAAGCTGGGGTGGGGGGACACAGTAGGGGGTCAGGGTTAGGTTTGGGGGGGGTCAATCGGCTCACTGTTCGCCCCCTCCTCCTGTGCTGGACGCTGTCTCAACACGCCTTGTGTTCATTTTCTGCCCCTTAACTGTGCCCTTCCGAGACCTAACACTAATCCCCCCCACCCTGCCTGTGAGGGCGGGGGGAGGGGCAGTGACCCCATGAGGAGAGGCCCACAGGAAGCCGACATGGTGTCATGGTTGCGTGATTTTGATGTCTTAACTTCCTAGGATGCCTCAGTGCTGTAAGGTAACGTTTCCCAGTCTGGTCCTGGGCGACCCCCAGGCCGCCCACATTTTTGCTCCCTCCCTGGGGGTCCTGGAGGACGGGATGGGGAAACACTGCTGTACAGAATCGTGTTTGGACCTCTGAGTAGGGACCCAGGAGGGCGGCTCACAGAGAGAATGATTAGGACTTGTTAGGTGCCGAATGGCCCGCAGCCTATTAACAGTGGCTGCTGTAGCATGGCCTTGTGTCCAGGGGGGTCATTCTGATGTATGACTGATGTACATGCACAAGCCCAGACAGATAACTCCAATAGGACCAGTGTGGTGTTCTGAAATCGGGCAGGGATGCATTAAACAGACGGGACGCTGACTCACAAGGACCGTGCTTTGTTCTTTGCTTCTAAAACGAAGCTGCTTGACACGGCAAAGACTTAGTCACTGTTTGGTCAGTGTGCAGACCTACCCCATCGCGGCTCACATCTAGTGTCGAGACGCAGCCTATAGATTCATGTAAATCAGTCAGGATGTCTTTGAACATAAGCGTATGTCTGTGTTAATATATACCAGGGAGGGGGTGTGTTTGACTGAGGAAGGGTGTGTTCGGCTGTGAATGACCGGGGGTGGATTTACAAGCGCGTGAGTGTGTTTGTGCCCCTCCCCCTCTGTGTGGGGGGGCTTCTGCTTGGGGGGGAGGGGAGGATCTGGCGTGATGCCTCTTGTGGGCCATTGTTTAATGAGTAGCCTATTGTGAGGGACACAATGCAGGCACGCTCCCGCATCACTGGCCGTGGGATTGGCGAGGAGGGTCTGCTTCTTAGGCTGATGGGCAGTGGGGCTCCAGAGGGGCCCCAAACTCCCCAATTCCTTCCTCGGCCAGCTGCTTCCTGTCCGCTTGGAAGGAGGTTTGGAGTGAAGGGGTGTCTTGTTGAGGAGCGATGAAGATGGTGGGACGCGAAGGAGCAGGAAATGGCCTGATTTGGGGGGGTGCAAGAGATAAAGGCCCCAACCCCAGGCAGGAGGCGACAGACGCAGGGAATGTCTCTCCGGTCGTGACCTAGACCTCTGTCAGCTGTACAATACTGCCACCATTTCACCTATAAATGTTAATCTATGGGAATAAGACAGCAGGTCGTCTTTACGGTCATTAAGCTTATTGTCAGAAGTTGTCCCCAAAGGAAACGTGCATGTTTGTCAGTGACCTACTTGGTGTTCTATGCTGCAAGGCATCAGTGCAGGTCACCTTTCAGGAATCGGCGGGCCAGCGGGCAGGATGTCACACCCAGATTGTGTCGACGTCACCTTCACCTCAGGGCTGGGCAGCTCCTAATCAACAGGCTTTCTGGGAGGGAGTGAAATTCACGCTCCATCCTGCCCGACACTCCCATCGTAGATCACCACAGGTCCTACGGCAAGGTCAGTGTCCCCAGTTACCTATTGTGGGAGGAGACTAATTAATTTGCTTGCTCAGGCACTAGGCTGAGATTGTCCTCTGCACATCCGTAGGCGAGTCCGACGCTGTCGGCAGTCAGTGAGCCCAGCTGCTGGACACCACGGTATCGGATATGTAGCTGTTAGGGTTCCGAAACGGTGCAGGATAGCAGAGCTAAGAACTCTGATGTTACGAGATTCTTCCCACGGATGGTGTAGAGGCCGCGAGTAAGGCAACCCCTGACTGGTGGGTGTGAGGGAGAAACCAAGGCTGAGCTGTAGATCTGCTCCGTGGACGTAAGTGGGAAACATTCGACTTATTTCCAGCTCTTCTTGCTGGCAGTTTGCAAGCCTGGAAGATTATTCTGGAGAACTGAGGGTGTTGAGAGCATGACGGACACGTCCCACAGCACTAATATACCCCTCAGCACAGTGCCAGTCATATGGGCCCCTCCTGTCCACACCTTGCTAGTGTAATACGTCAATCATAGAGGTTATTATTTAGCTAGCTTATCCAAGCAGCTGGCATATTTTGCTATTTTAAACTTAATTCATTCATAAATCTGAATTTTTAATATAGCATTGTGATTATTAAGGACTACTCTTCATTTAAAATTGATTATGAAGCAAAATTTTGACTTCTGGCTGAAGGGCATGGTAATGTAGGTGAACCTACTGCTCCAGGCTCCTCTTTGGCAAGAGTACTGCACCCTAACCATGGCGCCCCCTGCTGCCTCTGCTCAGGTAATGGCTACCACAGGAAATCATTGTTTGGAGAGGATGGTTCATTGTAATATGGAAGAAGGAACCCTGGTAAGGCCGCGATGGTGCAGTGGTTAGCACTATGGGCTCGCACCTATGGGGCCTGGGTTTGAGCCCTCACCAGGGTGCCGTTTGAGAAGTTTGCATGTTCTCTCCATGTCGTCATGTGGTTTCTTCCAGGTACTCTGGTTTCCCCCCCACGGTCTAAAAACATGCTGAGGTTAATTGGAGTTACCAGTTTGCCTGTAGGTGTGTATCTGATTGGTTGTGTGAGTGATTGGTGTGTATCTGATTGGTTGTGTGAGTGTGCCCTGTGATGGGTTGGTGCCCCATCCTGGCTTATTCCCTGCCTTGTGCCTGTAGCCTCCAGGATAGACTCTGGACCCCCTGTGACCCAGAATAAGACAAGTGGTTATACAAAATAGATGGAAAACTTGGAAAGGAACTAAAGCAACTAATAAAAAAAATAAATTATTAAATAGTGTCAAGCTAAAAAAGTGGAAGTAATAAGATAAGGACAGATATTAAAAAGGAAATGCTGTATATTAAGGCACATTAAGGGGAAAAACCCATCAGACGGAGTGTGGGATTCTGTTGCTTAGTGCAGCCTGGCGGGCCAGTAATGAGCGATGGGTGAAGGCCATGGGTCAGCTGCATTATTTACTAGGCAGTCATTCCTGTTTCTGATCTGCCCGGTTCACTTTGTAGTGATACCACTGTAACAGGAACTGTGAGGGTAGGACTGTCCACTCGGGGCCGGCAGCTCCCCCCAGCCACTGCCCAGGGCCTTCCCACCGCTGATTAAAGATTCATTCCTTGTGGATGAATGCTTAATGAATGTTTAATGAGCCCCGCGGAGCCCCTCTCGTCAAGCCAGTGTTTCCGCGCAGAGCAGGGCGAGAGCTCTGTCTCATCCGGCTCGCGCCTCACTAGCCAGATCCACCAGTCGGCTGGGTCAAACGCTTTCGGGGGCTTTGGGGATTACACAGGGAGGGGTTATTAGCATAAGTCTTGGCTACTTCTGTGATGGGACAATTAGAGGAGTGTAATTGTCCTGTAAATTTCCCGTTTTGTCTGCCTCCTACTGTCAGCATTTATTTTACAAATTCTGTGGAAGGTAGAGGGGGCCCCTGTTTCCCCCCCCCCATGTCTGTTCCCCCCCTAAGGGGACGTTCCGCAGACTGGGAGGTGCAGATGGCGTAACTGCGGGGCCGTGTGACATTTGAGTGGCTGCTTGTCCTGCTGAGCTGGGACAGGCTTGAACACGAGGACATTTCCCCGGACCCCCCCCCCAGCGGGCCGCATCCGGGTGAACGCTCTGGGTTTGCCAAGAACGGCACAGGCGTCAGACTGCCTTTTTTTGGGGGGGGAGGGGGATTGCAATGTGAAATTGAATGGCTAATCTGACGCAGGAGGAATTGTGCCTTCAGCGTGGAAAAAAAAATGAGAAACATGACATAGAGGAGGCCTGTCGTTCGGCCAGGGAATCCCATCATGCAATGCGAGCAGCCCATACCAATCACACCAGTCTGGGGGTTTGCGCCTTAGAAAAAGGCGTTCTACTTTCCATTTGTCAACCCAATGTGATTGGGTTTTAGTACCTGCACAAAGATTTTCGATCCAGGCAAACAGAAGTGAAAGGAGCAGGAATGGTAGAGCGCAGCTGGCTGGTCTGCATTCATATCACACCAGCTCCATATGTAACGCAGAGTGGTTATCTCACACTGTCAGTCTGTCTGATTCCTGCACTCTCCCTACATTCCGAGTCCCGGCTGGGTGTCCACGTGCACCTCAACGCGCCATGTAGCTCAGCTGGCCTCCATTATGTGCATGCCCTGCTCCCTGTGTGGGACGGGGACCGATCGGCTCGTCGCCCCGTGCACTTCTCGCACTTCCAAACGGAAAGGACCGCAGAAGAGTTCATCTTAAAAGTATGATGTATCCCGTTTCCGAAGCATTACCCGCTTCTGAATGCCAGCGGGGTGATCCAAAGACAGGCGACATTGTGCTCCCCCTCTGCAGATTAGCATGCCGATGGTCCGCTATGCTTTAGCAGCCTCCGCGCGGGACTGCCGCTGATCCACGGCGCCTGACGTCAGTCGCGGGGACAAGCTGTCGGTTTATTGTCGCTCTGTGCGTCACCGCATCCTTCGCCGTCACGTGTGAGGTGCGCTTGCTGCAGCTGAGCTCCGACACCCCCCCGCACGCCCGATTTAGGCATCAGACCTGCCCACAGTGCCTGCTGCTGTGGACGGGTTCCTGCCAGTTGCTTTCTGCTGCAAGGTGTGCAGGCCTTTTGGGAAAGGGCAGAGCTATCAGCTTCCGAGCTCGACTACCCCATCAAATGGTCTCCCGACCTATTGCCAGATCACGCTTCTTAAGGTGCCCTTGCCATTCACAGAGTGTCGCCATCCCCACGGGCCTTGGCTGCACCCCATCTCTCCTGCTGGCGCTGGGATCGGTGAGTCATCCTTGCAGGCATGGCGCACCCCGTCGGCACTTCGTTTGCCCTTAATGGACATGCCTGATAGCAGAGGGGCCTCAGGAGTGCTGTTGACCCTGGTTTGCCATTAGCCTGCCAGCTGCTGTTATGGCATGAGATAATAGGAAAGCATCTATTTGTGGTTCTGTTCATCAGTGTCTATGATAAATGGAGCGTCTCTGTTGTAAGAAGGCGGATTTTAATTTAATTAGACGTGAGTCGCCTGCTTCCGGTTGCTGCCGTTTTTGCTTCCCGCATTATCCCGATACGAGATGTTCACATGGGTTGTGGGTTAGTCTCTCCTGCTCAGTTCAGGTTAGCTATAGGTGGTGTTCCTGTGCCCCTCTCTTTTTCGGCACGTGAGTTTGGTTAAACTGTTGTGCACTAAATCTGGCCTGCAGAGGTCCGGGATTCGCTGTCCCTTTCTTGGCCACCCCAGAGATTTAATGCGACAGTGTCCGAATAAAAAGATGATCCCAGAGTTCCTCCGGGTGCTGAGGGCAGAGGCTCTCCTACAGTAAGCCGGCGTATGATGCGGGCAGCCTGGAAAGATAGTGCTGATTCAAACACCACCACCACCAGAGCTCAGATCTGTACAGGATCTTAATCTGTCTGGCAAAACAGCATGATTAATGGAAGGACATTTCACAATCTGCTTTTATCAGAAGGCTGTTTGTATGATAGTGTGCTTGCGTGGGTTTGGGCTCCGTTCTGCTGGTAGCCGAGGAGCCGCGTGTGGGTGAGCTCAGCGCTGACTTGTCTGTTCGTCTGGGACGCTTGTCTTCACAGTTCCTCTGGCATGTACAACTGAGGTCCATTAACCCCGAGCAGTAAATTCCATCCATCCATCCATCCATCCATCCATCCATCCATCCATCCATCCCTGGTTTTTGGGACCTCCCTTCAATGCAGTTTGCAGTGTATCTATGGGTTTATATGAAGGGGTGGTTTCATGTAGGCATATGGCCACACCCTCTAGTATGGGGATCGCCGACCTGAGCCAGATAAGTTCTACATGGAAGCGTGTGGGTTAGACTCAGAATGGACTGCAGCCGTGGAGTGGGCCCCCGTCCCAGGTCACTCCCGCTAGTATTGATCCAGCCACCCCCCCCTTCCTTTCTAGTCCCAATAGGTTTTGCACAGGAAATGGACACACTTATTACATGTCCTCTCAGCCCGCCTGTTAAATGTGAATTAGCCAGAAGGTGATGCAGCAGAGAGTGTCTGACTGGTCCGTAGTCTTACCAGGGTGGGAGGAGACGCAGAGAGCCACGTCACTATTTACAACGACAATCACATCTGGGTTTTGCTTTCTGAAAGGCCGTCATCATTTCACCCAAGTAGGGGGGGGTAAGAACTGCAATCAGATGTATAAGGTTAGGATCCACCCTCAATATCACAGTTTATCCTATGCCGTTGCACCCAGTTAATATTACTGCCCTGCCTTGCATTTCCTGCTACGCTAAATGGCTAAACCTGCCCATTAATCAGGAGCGGGAAGCTTTTGCCATGTTAATGAATAACAAGTGGGTGAACAGAGGCTGCCTGTGTCTCTATCTCTGTCTCTCTGTCTGTCTCTCAGCTGCCCAAGTGTAGCCCTCCGTCAGCTGTCTGGGGGCAGCGGGGCAGGAATGTGGGTGGGGCAGTGGCATGCATGTGGGGTGGGGGTGGCTCTGAACAATGCCTGCAGCTATGGGGAGGGCAGCCCCCGCCGAGGGTGAGGCCAGTAGCCCCCATTCCCCCAGAGAGCAGCTGTGATGCGTACATCCACCCTGGCATCCCGAGCGGGATGAGCATGGGCCCGGGCGGCAGACAAGGCCGCTTTGACATTCTGCACCCCCCCCGATGGGGTCAGAGCCTCATGTTCCAAGGGCGATCTGTGGCTGCCAGGCTGTGCTGCTTTCCATGGTGTCACCCCACCCCTCTGCCCACCCGCCCTCCAGTCACCTCCTTAATTAACTAATTAACCTAAAGCGGCATCGGCTGCTATGACAGTGAAGGACACATTAAGACCTGAAGCTTGTTGGTTCAAGTCTCGTGAGGCCAGTTGCTTTGGTAACCTTTACTAAGGACAATGGGTAAAATAGTGATGTTGAAAAGTGGGTCAGTGGCTTGGCGCTATTTGAGTCTGTCCTTCCCTTCATGTGCCTACTGACACGCAGAGGCCCGCGGGCAGCTGCCTGGTCCGGCCCGGCCCGGCTCAGCAGGTGCTCTGTGAAGACGTCCTTGTGCCACCGTGCGTGAGGAATTGGCCTTTGGCGAGAGCCGCCTGGCGCCTGGTGCGGTCGACGGCGAGTTGCTGGGCCACTGTGCCCTTGTCATGTTAGCTCTGGGCCAGCCACTCCATCACCCCCCCCACACACACACCCACACACAGCTGTCTGAAGTCCATATTTAGGACTACAACTCATCTCCGTCTCATCTGTTGACTTGTTTGTTTGTTTGTTTGTTTGTTTGTTTGTCTGTTTGTGTTTGACTGGAATTGAGTAGAAATCTGGGTCACAGCTCCCTCGCTCAGCCAAATCATATGAATGTGCAGTTCAGTGCCATGTTTTGATAAATGAAAGCAAGCGGATAATTAATGCCCTGTATTAGTCTAGATCTCCAGGCGCTGCTGATTTACTAAAACACACACAGCGAGCTTGCAACCTTTGCATTTTTCCCTTACCATAACATTGCATTCCCTCACCTTGCTGTATTACATTATTTATTTGCTTACTGGATGTTAGTGGTTTAAACGGCGTAATACATTCTGCACGTGTGAATTATATAATCGGGCATAGTGGTGCATTAGCTAGTGTGGTTGCCTCAGACTTCCACTCTTGTGGGTTTGAATTCAGTCTCTCTGTAGCTTCGCGTTTCTTGCAGGTTTCCTCCCAAAGTCCTCAAGCGTGTTATTACTGCGAGTTGCCTGTAGTGCACGAAATATCCTGTATGAGGTCGTGCCCTCGTTCACACCCTTTGTGGGACAGACTCCAGATCGCAACAAATGCCACAGGATTGGCACTGCAGGTTAATTATCCCACCAACTGCTAATGTGTCGGTATTACTGCAGACATATCGAGTCTTTTAGAATCGTTTAATAGTATTCATTCATTGAATACCAGATCCTTTTAATTGGACATCTACATCAAGCTGATCCCCAATGTTGAACACAAGCAAGCCAATTAGTAGCTGAATGCGATCTATTGAGCTCAGCATGTGTGCCTGTTGGCCTCCAAACTTGTCCTGCCAGCTTAATTGGTCATCAGTTTATGTTTCGGCACAGCGCGGCGTTTGAATACCTGCATTTTCTAATGACACGTGCATGTTGCACAGCTCACTGATAACTGCCTCATTTCCAGGCAGTACATCACTTGCGGGAAAAAAAAACAATAATAAGCACATATTTGCACAGTTAACAAAAAAACAAAACCTGCATAGCATTGGACTTATTTTGAGTTTAAACATTTCTTGTTGGCTTTGCAGGTGTCGAATAATCTTTCCAAGTGTTGTATTTTGTTTCTGGTTTTTGTGCGAATTATCCGTGTGAATTTTAAACTTCACTTCGGCCTTCAGATCTTGCCCCATTTATGGTTAAGCTATTTCTTTGTGCAGTGCTGGCGAGTGACTCGCAAATTTGTTCAAATCTGCTTTTATCCGAATAGCCTGCTTACAGTAGGCAGTGTTTCCGTTGGCATTGTGGTCCTGCTGACTTCTGTAGCCAGTAACACACTGTGTCCATTTACAATGTGGAACCCTGCTGTACTGAAGTAATTTTTACCCCAACAATGACATTACAAGTCTGGACAAAAGCAAAAAACTGAATCATGTGACCAGTCTTACCCCTTGTACTGCAGGATGTGATGTCCGGGTTCTTATAGGAAGAGCTCTGAGTGTGTGTATATGTGTATTAACTTAAAAACCTTTGAAAATAGGCCCCTTTAAACTCCTTTCACCACAGACTGACTGACTTTCTCCACCTTTCTCATTCAGGGTCCTATGGCAATTCAAACCTACAGCAGTTCTACAACCTGTCCAACTTCAGCACCTTCCTACTGGATCCAAGCACTGCGACTCTCTACCTCGGAGCCCGGGATGCCATTCTGGCCATTGACACCAACGACCTCACGAAGAGAGCCAAGCAGGTGATGAGGGCTTTACACTCGAGGGAGATAATTGGATGGGGCTGAAGGCAGGGTGCTGATTGGAAGGGGCTCAAGGGTAGGGTGCTGATTGGATGGGTCCTGAGGGGTAGGGTGCTGATTGGATGGGGCTTAAGTGTAAGGTGTTGATTGGATATACCAAGGTGATTGGAATCATATTTTTTGATTCAGCTAGAGTTTATTTCTCAATTTATTCTCCTATGAAGTTTGAAAATTACTGTTGAAATGTATCTGTAGGTTTTCAGTTGAATTTTGCTTCTTGTCTGATATGACAGCTGCCATGTTCATTCTGACAGTCTGATTCATCATTCATTCCCATCGCAATGCTATGCAGGAAGCAGCGTTGACTGTCAGTGTTTGCAAAGTGCATTACGGCACAAAGACGACATTGCAGCCAAACAGGAGCCGAACAAGAGTAAAACTGAAAGCTTGAGAAGTATTCGAAGCAGTGAAACTCAAGCCCCTATCTGTTGTTTTGCCTCCTGGGCTTCAATCTGTGCATTTTGTTCTGTTTGTAATAACTTATTTTGCTTCTTATTCTATGCCATTGCCGGTCCTTTATGTGCCACCTGTCCTGTCAGCGAAACAAAGTGTCCCGATATCTGATGCTGGATGACGGGTAGCAGGCAGTTTGCTAGTTACCCCCTATAAAGGGGGCTACAGATGTCTTCCAGATATGGCGGCTCGTAAATCACTTTTATTTATCATAACAGCCGTGATGATACATTCATGATCACTCATGAAGCACTTAGTCAAAGGAGCTTTAACAGCAAAGCAGGAAACAAAGCCAGCTTGATCAATCATTGTTCCTGCTCTCTGTGTCCTCCATTATATTTAGTGTTTCCCTGAGAGGATTGATCATGCCGAGAGCCTTCATTTCGCAGCATTTTCTGAGATGGCATGATGGTGCACAGAAGAATAATACAGAAATCTTATGTCTAATTCCTTCCTAGACATTATTCTTTGACAGTTGATTCCTTCACAGAAGTGGCTGAAGTGTCTTGGAATTTAACTTGGATTTAATTTTTTTTTTTTTTTAAGCTGCTCTAGTGAAAATATTTCACTTAGTGTTGGACAGGAAGGACTAGCGCCTGCCCCCTCCTTGGGTGAAAATCCCATTTCCTTGTTGGCTGCCCGCTCTTGGTTTTGCAGTAACCGAAACAAAACAAAACTGCCTGCTGCAGAAACTTCGACAGCTGGATATCAAACCTGGTCGCGCCGAGAGCAAAACGGGAACTTTGTAGAGGTGGTGTGGGTGTGGGCGGTCGGTCATTGGTGGGGAAGCATCTGACCCCCAGCTGGCATGCTGAGTTTGACGTCCAGGCAAAGGTGACTCGACTCTATGGGGCTGCTCCTGTCCTTCAGTGGGGACACTTCATTCTTTCAAAATGTTTAAATCTCGTCTGTCACCGCTTGGCACTCGGCGCTGACTCTGACGCCTGCCTCTTTGTGCTTTCGCAGATTGTGTGGGACGTCCCGAAGAGCAAGCAGGATGCATGTGTGGCCAAGGGGAAGACTGAGGTGAGGGGGGCAGGACGCTGAAAAGGGGCGTCGGTGTGTGCATAAGATAACAGGGACAGACGCGGTGTCTAGGCCCCTCCGAAACTCCGGGCAGCTGCCGGGGGCCATGTGTATATATCAGCATATGTGTGTATGCGTGTGTGTGTGTGTGTGTGTATATATATGTATAAGCACATACAGTACATAACTACAAAAAAAATGTTTTTCTATGTGATAAAAAAAAAATTGGGTTATTTCTGCTGTGGTTAGAAACCATTTCCATTGGCATCATTTGCTTTAAAGTAAGAGTCTGTGTGCAGTCCTGATGAAAATAGATATGCAAATGTGTATTCATGCTGTGAGTGTGTGAGCCTGTGTGCCAAGGGCACCAGGCATCAGGGAGCTGGATTTAAACCGGAGCTCCGTCGCAGACCAAACCGCTCACACTAAGGATCAGCTTTGCGGTGGCTGCGGCCGTGCCTCCCGCACCCCTTTGGCCAGAGAGTGCCACAGGTATGGCGCCACGCTGCAGATGAGCCCAGCAACTTCTGTATAAACTCATGTGGTCATAAAACTGTCCAATCGGTTAATTATTTTGTCGACTGCTTTGGGGAATTGCATATGCTAATAAACACTCAGTGCGCAGTTTATTAAGTACAGCTGTTGAATGTGAGCAGCCTTCGCCTCCAAGCGGCGAATCGCGTGGATGCAACCTAATACTGTACATGCAGTGTACATACGGCATGCAGAAAAGGTTAAGAGGCTTAGTTATTGTTCGTCTAAACATGAGAGAGGCTACAACACCTGATCTAAGTGATTGTGAATGTGGGGTCAGGCGTGGAGGGTCCAGTGCTTCCGAAAAGGGCCGGGCGCCGCTGATCCGGCAGAGAGCACTGCGGCAAACAAACATCATCATTCGGCGGCATTTTTCTGTGGCTGAAAAGACCTTGTAAAGGAGGGACGCCAGTGGGGAGAGGGAGACTCCTGAAAGCTATCGGAGGTCACGGCAGTCGTGTGCAGACAGGCTCCTCCAAACACAACTCATTTACCCTTGAAGCTGTTCTGGAGGAAAAAGTGGTCCTACCTGGTACTATTGGCCGTACCTAATAAAGTGGCCATTGAGTGTGTTTATATGCGACTTACCAATGAATCGCGCTTTCCAAGTATATCAGACCGGTTGCTGACTTTGAGGCTTCTTGTCCTCGATATCGGCCTCTTGCCCTGCGGTGGGCTGGCCCCCCATCCAGGGTTGTTCCCTGCCTCGTGCCTGTTGCTTCCGGGATAGGCTCCGGACCCCCCGCGAC
>JABFDZ020000016.1:17076149-17090681 GCA_019775955.2 Pollimyrus isidori
ATCAGGGGGTCTTTGCATGGCAGAAATGTAAAGCGCATTGAGACAATGTAATGTTGTGATAATGCGCTATATAAATATATAAATAAAATTGCATGTCCATTGAAGAAACCACACTTGACCTCCCCAAAATATCCGTAACATTCAAACATACAAACTTCAGCACAATAAAGATCATTTTAAACACAAATCATCAAATTACCGAAGCGTTGATAAGGCAATAAATATCCGTGTGTTTATATGCAATGTAGTTTTTTGTGGCAGTACCATACATTACATTTCATAATAGTAGCAACATTTACTACTCACATTTATGCCATAATTTATAAAAATAATAATTTATAAAAAGACATTTTAAAATATGTATCGTACTGATCTGTTACTGGAAATTCATACTCACATGAATTTCAAGTACTTCACTAACGCATTTCAGCAGCGCTGAGACAGCACTCAATATACCTGGATGTCTTCACTAGGATAACAATATGCGTATCAATATTTACTTATTTAGGCATTATCTTGAACACTCAGAGCTTGAATACTGGGGTATAATTGCAGTAAACCTGCTACACCACTTACTGTCTCACGGATCTATAACGAGGTAAATGATGAGCAGATACAGGTAGCCAGGGGCATCGCTAGCAATTTTGGGCCCTATGACAAAATATGAGGTTAGGCCCCTCTAGGAAGTGTTATTATTAATAAAGCAGATCTCTGGGGCCCCTAAAGGGCTTGGGCCCTTACAATTGTCCCAAGTTTCCCCCCCTTAGCGGCGCCCCTGCAGGTAGCAAATCATGGCAAGAGAGACACGGCTTTTTAATCTTCCTTCTTGCCCAATATGCCAAACTCTTGCATTGTGACAAAGAGCAATCCACACAAAAATTAATTCAAGAACATTTATTATCTTTATTATAAAATGCGTGAAACACTGGAAAATAGAATACATGGTCAAAAGTAGACTGAGCCTTAGTAAACTATCTAAATTCTAACAATCATTATCTGTTGACTTCAAAAAACATTCAGGTGCTTCCTTGTTGTCTGACACTAGCATGCTGCGAAGACCGATGTGCAAACGCACTGTGCATGAAACGCAAGCAATAGCTGATTCTGCATATTAATCGACACAGTGTGGCATAGAGGAAAGCTTATGTCAAAGTGCACACCAATAACATAATGGATTTATACACTAAAATCCCTGTGACGCTAGTTAGATGGATCAGAACCCCTTCTATCTGTTGGTCTTGGTTCGAACTTGGCTACACGTCTTTCAGTGATTACGAACTGTAAACAGGCTACATTCTAAGGCATACATCAAGGAGGAGGAGACCAAACCATGATCAACCATTGGATAGGGGTGTAAAACTCATCTTTACTATTCCACATCTTTATCTTTCCACAACTGGTCTAGAACTAATATAAATATGCAATAAATATACTTAGACTGATAGCATTTAGAATGGGACTCCAATTACTAGTTACCCTGACTGTATCAGAATATTTCTTAATAAACTAATTTTATGTAGTGGGGAAGTCCAACATCCTTTTAGAATTTAATTTCTAATAAGTTCTGAAAAAGCTTATTCAAACATATTACTTAGGTAGTACTCAGAAGGATACACAGAACATACAACTCAGGTAGTAATCAGAAGGATACAGATAACTTTAAGTAACCGGTATTATAATGGAAAAATTGCGAAGTAGCTTAATTATGTCTAGTTTTGGGTGACCCAAAGCTGAAAGATCTCTCATCCCCAAACACCGTAAGATAAATTTCAACGAAAAGTTGACTAAACAAAACACATTCTTTACATTGCATTAAAAAAATGTCTTCCATCCCTAACAAAGGTCATTGACATCCATACAATAATCATATCTGCATTCCCAAAACTATCCCAGACACCTTGCTTCGCCTATCGATTCTTGTTGTGAGTTTGTTTTGTTGTGAGCAAAACACGGAAAGTGTCAGACATATACTGAAGAAGAAAGGTGCTGCAATAACACACAGGAATCCTGCATAAAGCATATTTATATATAAACATGTAAACATTTAGACTTGCAAAGTTCCCAGACGTTTACCTTGGTCATGTTTGTTATAGGATTAAGGCCGCTCGATATTCTGCTCTTTCGCCTGTTTTCGCTTGCTGTGCTATGCTGCTTCTCAAGGGGATCAGAGCGTCTGTCCATTGCTGTCTCCTTGAACTTTAGCTAGAAAACATTCAGCACAGAAAAGGTCGTATCGTGGATGGACTTATACATGGGTATATACATATTCGAAAAGATTATATCAGGTCAGCCTAGATAAAATAGGCAATATTATCACACGTGGATTTCCTCGCCTTACGTAGTGTAGTGTTTCAACTGATCCTATGCCACGGAAGTATGGAGCGGAGATTTCACATCTCCACAGTATTACGAAACTTCAGTTTTTCTGCTACAAGCAAAGTTAAAAATGATTTTTGCTTGATGTTGGTGACAGTGAAAAGTAATAGGACTTTGCATATCGGTTACTTTAATGCCCTAAAAAAAAGCTAATTTACTCATTTGAGAGATAAATCCTTCCTTCAGAAAAGGGGAGAGGCTCACCTCTCCGAGTTATGAGAAGCAGAGGGGTATAATTGAGGATAAAATTGAATTTAAATTCAGCTCAGTGGAAGATGACAGGTCTATGTATGTGGGTTTGGAAACAGAGACAGACTGAATGCACCAGCTCCTATGGGCACCTGAGGTGTTTACTCTTGGTCAGCTGACACACAAGGTTACATTCCGTACTTAGAATCCTTGCAATTGCTTGTCAGAGTTTTGCCTTCCCAGTAGGGATCCATTTATCAGCTTCAGCTGTCTTCTGGATGATCTTATATATGGAACCTTGGGAGAAGGCGACGGTCCGTTCAGGCGATGCGGTAATCGAAGGTGTCCTTCTCCATGTAGTCGGTCCAGGTGGAGGAAGGCATGCTGCGGTAGGGGTCCAGCAGGATGCGGAAGCAGCGGACGATCAGCAAGCCGAGGAAGATGAAGAGCAGGAAGACGAAAACGAAGGCCGCCTTCTGCTCCAGCGTCAGAGAAGAGGACACGGGCAGGGCCGCGCCTGACGGGGGCAAGGTGCCGCTCAGGAAGTCCCCCGCCATCTCTGAGGCTGTCCTTCAGCAAACCGCCCCCCCCCAAGCCGCTAGATTGACATACTGACTGCAGTTGGGGACAGTGCCGTCCAGGGCTCCTGATGAAAAAGGGCATTTGAGGAATAATTAGAGACTGCTCCATCAGGATCCCAGCCAGGCTAATTTTGCTGGGCTTGTTGTTACATTCTGATTAAATGCATTTCCAGGTGCCTCCTGCCCTTCGGTGTGGTTTACCTTCCCACATATTGTGTTCCCAAAAATGGCACCCTTTTCCCCTACCCAGCCCTAACCTTAACCATAAGTACAAAATACAAGGATTTACACATTTTAACTTTTTGATTGAATAGGACTGATAACCAAACAAACAGTCCCCACCATGTCATCAAAATAACAGGTTTTTAATCACATTGTGGGGAGACATTACATTTGGTCCCCACAATGTAATGCATATTCTACCTTCAACCCAAATACACACACACACACACATACACACTTTTCCCCACATCCAGAGATTATCCATGGGCAATTACATTTGTAACAGAGCATTCATTGGATTATTTTTGTAATGTGCTATTTGTCTCACTTGTATGTCACTTTGCAGAAGCAGTTTCTACTCAAAACACACCGTCTGCCACCAACAACCATATCAGTCACTGGAATCGCATATGTACCCTGTTCTGATGTTTGGTCTGACCATTAACTTTAGCTCTTGATCTGTGTCCACATGATTCTGATACATGATTTTGATGATGATACTGACGCGTAAGAAACAAACAACATACAAGCGTTGCTCTAGTTCAATGATAGTTGGAACGAAGTCCCGATTTTGAGGTGGCGTGTAGATTGGTGGGCTAAGCCTGGGTGTCTGTAATCAGAAGTTGGCCAGTTCAAACCCAGCCTTAGCATGTCTGCGGGTTCTTGGGCATGGCCCTTAACCCCCAGCTCCCTGGGTGTCGCTACAGGTGGACGGTTCCCAGACAGCTTACTCTACAAAGAGCAAGTTAAGGGAAGAGTAAAAAGACCATTTCCCCACAGGGATCAATAAAAGAATAAATTATTTATGCACTGAACTGCTGCCACATGCTGATAAAATGCTTAAATGAACAAAGTGTACAGATGTTCTGAAAATGGCCAGCGTGTGTATATGTAAACATGAATAAACATTTTAAAATGTAATTTTCTGTCAGGCTGTTAGTCTGGCTCTTTAGGTGAAAGTTCCGCTCACAGACGGAGAAGATGTGCATGGCAGTGGAGACACACACATTCTGGCAAGAGAAGCAGTGAGGTGCCTTCAGGGCAGCACCAGAGGTCACACACTCTGACGGAGGCTCCAGCTCTGCTTTGCACATCAAGGCAGCCGCCCTCCTGCCAGCGTGGAAGGAACGGTCACGCTGTGTGGTCACGCTGTGTGGTCACGCTGTGTGGTCATGGAGCATTGTCACAGAGATTGGAAAGCGTCACCTGGAAGTCGACGAGGGTGGTGGGGGGGGGGTGGGGATGGAGGGTCTTGCCAAGATGACAGGGACCACGTGTCATTTTGTGCTCACTGCATCCAACCCCTCCTGTCTTTCCCTTCCTGTCTCACTGGAAGCCCCCCCGCCCCCTGCCCAGTGTGACAGGCGGGATTGGACAGTCTGTAATCCATCACAATTGGATCTCTAAGTAATATCTCATAGCGCTGACTTACAGGCACGCAGAGTGAATGTGACATTCACACTGCTGTCACGACCTGGGACATCCATTCTCTGAACGAGGGGTCTTACATGGCCAGTGTCAGTCCATATTTTTAAACCACTGCATGACACCTATATTTTGTATTATAAAAATAACCAAAACCTTATTCTGTTAGGCAAACCCAACATTAATGCTGGAGCTCATATTTCCTTATCACGACAAATGTCTGACTTTAAGCAACTTAAGTTGAAAGTTGTAATAGTCTAAGAGGATAAAATATAATATAATAGCAGTAGTATGTTACAAAATCATGCCATTGCTCTCATTGCCCCAAATGCTTAATATTGATCCCTGCTACAGACCGAAAGCCAAACCATAATCAGTGAATTAACCTGAGGAGACAGACACTGCCTAAACGCCTAGTGAATGTGAATGGAAGGGTGATGGTAGAGCATACGTGCACTATTCCGATACAGCAGTAATAAGCCATACACAGCGTTTAAGCAGAAGCCGAACACTCTGTGCCATCATTCATATTGCATCTACTAAATTCAATATTCTAATTCAAGGCTTGTAACCTAACGTCACAAGGATGACCAAAAGTCTATCTGACTAGATATAATTCAAAAAGAATTGTGTGATTTAAGTGAGTGTCGTTTTAATTCGCTAGAATACACAGTGTGACGCAAAAGTAACTCAGCACATTATTTCTGTAAATGAGATGATGGATTATTTATAAATCTCACCATGAAGTCTCATTAAAAGCAAGAGGGCAGCAATTAAGCATAATCCAACAAATTAATTTGGGAAATGCAAAATGCTTATGTTTTATTGCCTTGGTGAATCTTAGCTATAGGACCATGTGACTCTGACCTGGATAAGGGGTTGATAGATAGGATAACGTTTTTAAGTTGTAGTTATTTTAGTTGGCATAAATACAACATACACTATACCAGGGATGTCAAGGTCAAATACATTAGAGGGTAAAAAAACAAATTTGCTACAAGCTGAGGGCCGGACTGGTTCAATGTGTCTTAAAACATATTAAAATGATTGCACGTAACCTATTGAACCAAGACCTAACAGTATACTGTATTTTATTTAATGATTAAATGAACAATCCAACATTTTTGTATGGCTCTGTCACTAATTTCAAGTGAAAACATTTTTCAACAGGTTCACAGGCAAAAACAAACTTCCTTCAAAGAAGAGTGAGTCCGCGGGCTACCGTTGCATTGTGGGGAATGGAGTATTGGTGCGTGCAAAACAGCAGCAGGCGGCTGTGGCCTGAGGGCCGGTTCCAATACTAATCAAATATCAACCCGGGGGCCATAGATAATTCATCCACAGGCCAGCTGCTCCAAAGGACTGGATGGTGGAGCTGAACCTCTGGTCTATATGTTTTGTTAATTTATGAACTCATCACATAGTAACAACACATTTCATAGTAGCACATAATATTGATTTCCTTGTTGATCTTATTCTGTACTGGACTACGGGGGGGTCTGGAACTTATCCCATACAGCAGGGCCACCCTGGACAGGACACACAAACACAAACACTACAGACAATTTACAGGTGCCATTTAGCCTGCCTGCATGTTACTGGAACTGTCATCACATTCCTGGTCTTTCAGTTAGTTTTAAAAACAACCTTCCTTTAGCACATTTAAAAAGACCCCCACCTCTCCTTCAACTGACTCTCCATTTGCTATAAACTCTTGGTGCCAAAAGGTGAAGAATAGTGTTTAAGGTGCAGGAGAGCATCAACCAACCGGGAATGAGGCACGATATGCAGGACAGGTGGGCAAAGCACAAGACAGCGGGGCAAGCAAAGACAGGAAGCCTGAATCTCAACCATTAAGCGACACGCTGGCATCCTGAGACATATGGAGAGAGAAAGATGTGCGAATTAATTTTAGTAGGACGGTTAGTCCGTTTATTTATCTCCTTATTCAGCAGAGATGGTGAGTTCAGCTCCAGAGAGTATAAATCCAACGATTTGTTTCAACCAGCCAGTCGGGTTCACTTTGACGCTTTATGCCCAGATGGTTGGTTGAAACAGAACCTTGGTCTGGACTTTTGCTTCCTGGACCTGAACTTCCCACCTATGTTATGCAATACAAGGTCTCCGGGGGAAACAGAGGGCAGGAGCTGCCTGGACGGGATACCAGTGCTTAATTTTTTTGTGGCAAATGAAAGACAAGTTGATGGTAAACTATTATTTAGAACGATTGGCCGATGTTAAGCAGTTTGCGCCATCATGCAAACCCACCGATACCGTGACATATAGGATGCTTGATGTGTCATTTCCAGAATACTGTGGCTCTCTCTGCTCACCAAACGTGGCCAAGTCCCCCTACCTGCTGACAGTGGGGGAAGACCTACTGCCTGGGATATCCGTCATCTGGACCGGTGAGCCGCAAATCGGATTGGGTCCGGTGCCCTTTCGGCCCGCCCACTTCTGAGGATGGGCGGAGCCCAGGGCCGGGAGACTTATTCAGGGCCTCAGTTTGGCCACTATAAAGCAAATCATGTGGATCATGGTGCCTGTCGCTGCTTGTCAGTGTCACACGGACTCAGTTCTAATGAGTAATAATAAGTCACTGATCACTGACAGTCTACAGTGTGACCTTCCTGGACTGTCTGGCAGGAAATTTTCTCCTTAAATGTCTGTAATCGGGACTGAAGCGACATCCAAACAGCAGCGTAGCCACACGCTACACAACTTACGTTAGCCTGGGCTTTCTGATCACATGTCTAAGGCAGGATTGATTCCCAAGATATAATTCCAATGTACAGTATATTTAGCCAAAATTATTTATTCAGATACAATGTAGCTGCATACAATCAGTGAAAAGTTCCTTTTTTTACCTTTTAAAGCTACCTGGAGTTTGTGAACGCCATTATTATAATTATTATTATTATTGTTATTATTATTATTATTGTTATTTTTATTGTTATTATAACAACTTTTATGTAGTCTTTCATTATCTAGGCAAGTTTCCCTTTTGGGCGGAGCTCAAAGTAAACCGATAGAGATCACAGATCACACATCCCCTGCCGATGCCTGTAGTACATGAGCTCCATGTTGCTATCAGAGCATAACGTTCGCCAGCTTCCAATCCCAGGGTCGAGCGGTGAAGGCGCAGAGGTGCTTCCTGGTGACCTTTTGTCGGCGTTTGTCGTGCAGGAAGCAAGGTGATATCCCGTGAGCTCAGCGTAGACTCCCTGGAAGAAGTGCAAATGGTCCTACAGCGCCCCCCTCTGGTTTGGGACAACCTCCACGCCAATGACTACGACTCAAGGCGGGTCTTCCTGGGCCCCTTCAAGGGCCGAGCCCCTGGGCTACGGAAGCACCTGAGGGGCCTGCTGCTCAATCCAAACTGCGAGTTTGAGGCCGACTACATCCCTCTGCACACCCTGGGGGCCTGGCACCGGGCGGGGCACCAGAAGGGTGAGGGAAGGGTGGGGAACAGGGCCACAAACACGGAACCGCACACAGGGTGCAGGACATACACGCATGACTTCACCTTCACACACTTTCAGGGCCGATTATGCATGTTTAATGTGTGAATTTGCATGTTTGGTAACCGAGGGACATTTTTTGCGGGTGGGGATCGCAACTTTGTCGCTGTGCATAAGCCTAAGGTGGCTTCAGTGCTGCCCTCTGTGATCGAGGCCAAACACTTGCAGATGCTGAGGGACAGTACTGCCCAGAGGAGGCGCTCTCAGCTGCTCTGAAGGACTGGATGGTGGAGCTGAACCAAACATTGCACCCAGGTACGGGGAGGGGATGGGCGGAGGCCGTGGGGCAGAATGGGGCATTTTCACCAGAATTGTGTTTTAACCTGAGGCGTCTTTGCATTTAGCCAAGGAGATCATCATGCTTTTGGATGTCGATTTAGATGCTAGGTGCCAGTTGACACAGTGGCTCAGTTGCATCGTTGACGTACATCTTCACCCTGTGCTGGCTGAGATTGGCTGCATATCCCGCCGCTGGGTACATTATTAGAAAATGGAGTTTCACAATTATGGATTGTTTAGTGGTTAGTAACTGCACAAAAGTTTAGAAAACATGTTTTCTTTTAGTTTTTGTGAATGTATTTTGCTTGTAGCTGACAGATGTAGTGGTTAATAGAGGCCTTAGATTCACTTCTTCCTGCGATATCTTTGCGAAGGTCGTCTGGACAGGCCAGTGGAGTTGAAGCCATCAGTGGCCAAATCAAAGTCAAAAGCGGCAGGGAGTGCTGACAATCATCCCGCCACTAGGGGGAGCCAACTGAAATCCTTGTTGGATGCTACTCAAGGACAAGGCTCCCCTTCAGAAGCTTCCACGAAGCCCGCCCTGGGGACGACACGGAACGGCGGGGGGCAGGACACCGGCGTGGCCTTGTGTAGCCAAGAGGGGGATGCGATTGCTGATAGAAAAACCGAATCTCCCAGTGCCGAGGAAGACCGACGGGAGGGCAAAGACTCAGAAGAAGAAAGCCAAGAAGGGGGCGAAAAGACCAGAGATCGCCCCCCCTCCAGGAATGGCCCAGGCAATGGCATACAGGTCAAGACCCAGGGCAGGGTCTCATGTGGTAGCAAGACCTCCCTGACTGAGTCGGAGGTTCAACTGCTGACGGGACTGTACTACCTTCCCCACGAGCACGGCGCTCCTGCGCAGCGCCTCCTACAGGACCTCGCCTGGCTGAAGGCCAACAGCCACTGCGTCAGCGCCAACGGCAAGAAGGGCCAGTCGCAGAAGGTCAGGCATTAAAACGTCGATGCTGTGCCCGTGCGTCCTTGTGTGATCGTGGTGATGTCACCGTGTCCCCCATGCACTCCCGTCTCTCCCCCTCATGCGCCTATGCCTCTCCGGCCAGGCTGAGGAGTGGCGTCGGCGCGCCGAACGCTTCCAGGCGACGTGCGAAGACATTGTGCGGTTGCATTGCAGCGTGGTGAACAGCGTCAACCTGGCCTTCCTCTACGACCTGTACCCCTACGTGTGGGACCTGCGTAACACCACCCTGGTAGCCAAGGCCTTCATTAGCTGGCTGGGTGAGGGGAACCTGGGGAAGCATGTTGTGTGGGAGACTCGGGGGCATGGAACCGTGCAGCCTCTTTTTTTTCCCTGCTTTTCACGTAGCTTCTTCGTGACGTTGCGGTTCAAGCGAAGTAGACAGCAGTTATCACAGTTCCGCTTCTGTAGGTCTCATGCGTTTGGAAACACTTTACAGTTGACTATTTGCACGATCAGTTAGTTTTATGGAACTTCGCTGGGAAGCCGCTGCACACACAGCAGGCTGGGAGACCTGCGTGAAAGAAGCTGTGTGCGGCTTCATGCGGACGGAGGGATGATGGCACGAGTGCAGCATCGCTGATTTGCATTCTCTCAGTCTCCAAGGCAGCATGCAAGAACATCAGCCATGACAGCGAGCTAATGCTGCAGCTCTTCTCTTCTTAGATGGACGGGTGCTGAATGATGGCTCTTCTGCAGGATCCTGGAGGAACTGTTTTCACTGTGAGTGACAGCTGACGGGTTATTGCCCAGTAGGGACCCTTCCCTTGGCCTCGGCCATTAGACAGATGCTCTGCGGTCCCTTCCAGGGTGCGGTACCACCATGGGTGCAGACCTGCTGGGGGTGGAGTCGGAGCCCTGGGTGTTCAAAGGGGGGCTGGCCGGAGAGGTGCAGGTAGGAAGATTTGCAGTGCCATCTCACGTCAGAAGCTGGGGAGGCACCAAGGAACTGCAGCCACAGTCGAACCATTTCCAGAAATACAGTTTGTATGAAGCAGCTGCCAAACCCTTAATCTTTAGTCCCAAAACCTGTACTGGGAGTTGAGGCTGGGTAACTCTCATCATCGAGGATCCGGTACTCATTAATCTTAATGAGTAATTAAAAATCTTCATTTTGATTTGCTTAAAACAGGGTAACTTGTTTGTATGAATGGGGTTTCGCATGAAGGATGCATTGATACACACATTAATGATTTTCTGCCTGTGTCCTTTCAGTTGGCTGATGATATGCTGTAGATGGTCTCTGCTTGCGTCTTGTAGATGCTCCTCCCAGTCGGGACCAACAGTGAGCTTTTTAGCCACCCCCCTCCCCTCTTCCCCACCTCCAGGCTGTACAACATCCGCCCCTTCCAGCTCAAAGACAAGGTGAGCATGTGCAGCCAGACGGATTTTGGCCACTGTGCCAAGGTGCAGACCCGCTCGTACTCCTGCTGTTAATCCAACAGGTGGCGCTGTACCGCATGGTGCGTCAACTTCACATGAAGACCCTGGGAATCCCCGATGCTGCCTTAACCCATCCTGACCTCATGGGAGACCGGTAAACCACACACACACACCCCCCATGTATTTAGTCAGAGCTGAGTTTTATTATTTATGAGCATGTCTTACACCAGGGTCCCCCAATTACAGTCCTGGAAGGCCAGAACAAAGTTTGCAGATTTCCCTGCTCAAACATCTAAATCACCTGGTTACCAGGTTTAGTACGTGTGTTTGAACAGGGGAAAGCACAGGTGTGCATGTGTGAGTGAGTGAGTGAGTAGTGTGTGAGTGTGAGTGAATCTGGGTGCGAGAATGGTGTGTGAATGATGTGTGAGTGAGTGGTATGTGAGTGTGCCCTCTGATGGCCGCCCCATCCTGAGTTGTCCCGTGTCTTGCACTTGAAGGCTCTGGGCCTCTGTGACCCTGAATAGGATAAGAAGTTACAGAAGATGGATGGATGGATGGTAGGGCCAGACAATTTTAAACAACGCGATTAACAAATCACAAAGGTTGCGATTTAGAATATGCATTATGAATCATGTGTCACCCAGGCTTCAAAATTGTTGTAAGAATAGTTTTACAAATTCTTGCTGTCCTCCATGTGTGGTAGTCATTTTCACCATCAGAAGTGCTGTGCTTCCTTACGTGCTAGTCGTGCTGGCCAGTCAGAAGTTGTCCAAGGGGACTGTGGATATGACTTTCAGATGGCTGCCCCTACACTTTTAGGTGCCTGCCCCTACACTTTCAGGTGGCTGCCTCTAGACTTTCGGGTGGCTGCCCCTAGACTTTCGGGTGGCTGCCCCGAGACTTTGGGTGCCTACCCCTAGACGTTCAGGTGCCTGCCCCTAGACTTTCGGGTGCCTGCCCCTACACTTTCAGGTGGCTGCCCCTAGACTTTCAGGTGCCTGCCCCTAGACTTTCAGGTGGCTGCCCCTAGACTTTCAGGTGGCTGCCCCTAGACCTCAGGTGGCAGCCCCTAGACTTCGGGTGGCAGTCCCTAGACTTTCAGGTGCCTGCCCCTAGACTTTCGGGTGCCTGCCCCTAGACTTTCGGGTGGCTGCCCCTAGACTTCGGGTGGCTGCCCCTAGACTTCGGGTGGTAGCCCCTAGACTTTCAGGTGCCTGCCCCTAGACTTTCGGGTGGCTGCCCCTAGACTTTCGGGTGCCTGCCCCTAGACTTTTGGGTGGCTGCCCCTAGACTTTCAGGTGCCTGCCCCTAGACTTTCGGGTGGCTGCCCCTAGACTTCGGGTGCCTACCCCTAGACGTTCAGGTGCCTACCCCTAGACGTTCGGGTGCCTGCCCCTAGACTTTCGGGTGCCTGCCCCTAGACTTTTGGGTGGCTGCCCCTAGACTTTCAGGTGGCTGCCCCTAGACTTTCAGGTGGCTGCCCCTAGACTTTCAGGTGCCTGCCCTTAGACTCCGGGTGGTAGCCCCTAGACTTTCAGGTGGCAGCCCCAAGACTTTGGAATAACCTACCTTGGCATGTTAGATCTGACTCTGGAAACTTTTAAATCTTAAAACACCTTTTCTTGATGGCATTTAATTTAGGAAGAGTTTCTTATTTGATGTTTTTAAAATTGTTTTTAATGATGTGACTCTGTACAGCACTTTGGTCAACACTGGTTGTTTAAATGTGCTTTATAAATAAAGTTTGATTTGATTTGTTTATGGAAAGGTCCTGTTATTAGGGGTCCAAGCAACATTAACTGCAAGATCCCTGTTATGTTTTTTCTTTTTCTTACTGGAATTGTTTTATTTTTATTATTACTACTTTATTTTATTTGTTCCACATCGGATATTGAACCGATGCTTGACTTTTAAAAAAATGATATGTCAAATCAAATTGCAATTCCAATATCTGTATGAAAAATCACATTTTTTCCCCCCAAAATTTTCTGATCTGATGGATGGATGGATGTTTGAGCTAGGAAATCTGAAAACTGCATTGGATTCTGGGACTCCTGGGCGAGAATTGGGGAACCTTGCCCCACCCAGACTAATGGTTAACTTTAAATATATGTACAGGTATCCAATAACTTACTTCTGAGTTTCTTCCAGGAAGTGAGGGTTAGGTTTAGGGTTAGCCTGAACGTATCTCACTCATTATAGGGAAGAGATCAAATATACTGTATAACAGGGTACAATGTTGCACACATTGAACTAAACCACTATAGTGGCAGCACAGCCAGTTTGCTTTGGTTCTTGCCACATGCTGCACATGGCAAGATACGTCGGCTAATGTCCACTACATCTCTCCATAAATATCATTAAGGCTCTTACGGAATGTAAATACAATCTGACGTATCTCATCAATACGCTAGTGGAAGGATGACTATATGGTTTTTAATGTTACACGAACGCTACATGTTTGTGAGCCAGTATGTCGATGTAGTGGAATAGCGGTGAGCAGTAGGCTGGGTAAGAGTCAGCTTTTCATCCTCCTACATTCTCCTAGCAGTGCTGAGTGTGTGTGGATCTCTCTAGGTGTTTGGGGGCATTCCTGGCCCTCTGCCCAGAGTACAGCTTTGTGCTGGAGGACGAGCTGGGAGTTTGTGGCTGTGCCCTGGGCATCCTGGACGTGCGCTCCTTCGCCAAACGATGCCAGGCCACGTGGCTGCCTTCCATGAGGGACAAGTACCCCTCCCGTACACACGGGGTCGCTCCACCGCAGGTCAAAACTCAGAACTGCACACCAATGAACATAAATTTCTTGATTATTACAATGTACGTAAGAAGGCTTATAATAGCTCCGACAGTACTGATATCACATGCAATGTCTGTATTTCGTTAAAGGTACAGTGGTACCTCAGTTCTTGAACTTAATCCGTTCCGGACTCCGGATTGAATCCTAAAAAGTTCGAATTCTGATCGAATTTTTCCCATAAGAAATAATGGAAAACCAATTCATTGGTTCCTGGCCCCCCAAAATTACACCTAAATATGTTTTTAGCACAAAATGAACAGGATAAAACATGAAAAGCATTTTTTTTCTTAATGACTTACAAAACAATAAAAATCTTATCCCAACATTACCCCTGTCTTGCCCCTATCTTCCGCTCCTTCCATGTGCCACGCCCCCTCGTTAACCTTGTGTGCGATCCCCATGTGATCAGCTGTTTCTGGTTGTATTCTCCTCCGTATTAAGTCCACGTTTCAGTTTGTTTCCCCAGTCCGGTCATTGGGTACCTTCGACTTGCTTATAACACTGGTTTAAAGCATTCTGATCCTGATGCAGTGCATTACGGTTAGATGCATTACGACCTCTCACCTGGCTGCATAAACTGGAACCACCTCCGTGACGACACACCTTTGCCCTTATTGGCCGTAGAGTTTAGTTACATGCATGATGTTTGTATCCCAGGCAGTTCCGATGCATAATCTACTGTTTCTCCCAAGTATCGTGCAAAGCAGTGAGAACTGGTTTTCAGTTAATTTACCAGGTAAAATAAAGTTTAAATAAATTACATAAATGCTCTAATAG
>JABFDZ020000016.1:17127140-17137255 GCA_019775955.2 Pollimyrus isidori
CGATGGGCTGGCCCCCCATCTGGGGTTGTTCCCTGCCTCGTGCCCGTTGCTTCCGGGATAGGCTCCGGACCCCCCGCCACCCAGTGGGATAAGCGGTTTGGATAATGGATGGATGGATGGATGGATGGATGTCCATAACCTATAAACCAGGGATCAGCAACCTGTGGCTCTCTGACCACATGACTGTGGCTTTTCTCAGAACGATAGCCGCATTCCCGTTTTCACGTCTGAACATAATTATGATAATACTTTCATAAAGATCAATAATTTATGAGTTAATATTATTTTTCATGCAGATATTTCTTTAGCTGCATATGACAGTTGGTCCACCATGATCCTCTGCGGCTTCTGAGCTCCATCCCCCTAAAGGTCGTTCTCTTCCAGAAGATTACATCTTTGGTCAAATGAGTTTTCTTCAGTCCTCGAGACTGGATGTATGCTTCAACGTTTCTTTGTAGTAAATTGTCACCACACATTCCTAGATGACCTACATGATCTTCCTTTGTGAATATCATTATATTTTGTCTGACTTACAGCTGAGCTTGGAGTGGTGAGGACATTTTGTGCCGCTCGGTCAGCAGTTACAGTAGCGAAGTGGAGAGTGAAGGGCAGATGACTGCAGAGCTAAATGAACTTTACTCAGGAAGGGAGGGGTGAGGATTATCACTACAGAGCTGAACAATGCTGCAATATTAGTTACCATTGTGTTGTTACGCATTCTCATGCTTTTCTTTATTTTGTGTAAGTACTTGAGGTTTTGTTTTTCTTTTAAATGGATATATACCCATATATCGCATTTAAAAACATATCTCAAGCTGTCACAGACCAACCCTGCATGGGGATCCCTGAGTGATGTCAGGAAGACCATGTCTCCAGGGAAACCCCGACCGGGCTTACCTTCCAGAACATGGACACTGCCTGGGTTACGTGCTTCTACACTAGTTTTTACAGTTTTTGTGCACCCATGCCTCTCAGCTGCTCTATGCGGTAGGTCATGATGTGCACATTAGAGCTCCATGCTGCTCCAATCATCTGTCTGACTTTCTAGAGCCCTCTTCCATACCGATTCTGAGACCTGCCGGCCCCTCCGAAGTCCGACAAACATCGCTCGACTTTTGCCTGTTTTTTGATGAGTTTTGTCTTTCATTTTGGCAAGACCTTAATGTCTACCTCATAGTGACTCTCAAGAGTAGCCCTGTTCCGAATAAAGCTGTTTCCCGTTCCTGAATTCACACAAGCGTCTTTCTTACTCTGTATCCCTGACACAAACCCTATTCTCTACCCATTGTGGCTCTTTGTAAAACACAAGTCAGACATTTAGGATAAAATGGCTCTTTGCTTTAAGAAGATTGCCGACCCCTGCTATAAACCTACATTGTAATCAACAGGTAGGCATTTTGCAAGTAAACAGAATATTGTAACTAACAGTTATAATTCTGTGCATATTAACCTGACTGCAAGAATTGACCCATCTGTAAGACAAGAAGATCTGTGTGAAAAACTTGATATGGCCAAATATATGAGGTCCGTTTCTCTAGCAACCCCTAGTAACGGGTGATGCCTCAGACTGATAAGGGCCATCTGGCAGCATGCATGAGGAATGGCTGGGGCCCCGAGATCATTCCTGGCAACCAAAGTAATAGTAAGAGAGAGCTGAGACTGACTCAGCCGGAAGCTGGAGAAAAGAACGTTGGTGTTGAATATTGTGTGAGGGTTTTTTTGATCGCGATTAAATATTAAACAGCTCCATTAGTAACTGTCTCCTGCCTTTCTGTTTCAATTTTGTAACCATAATTTTCTACATCCTCCATCAGTATACCCCGAAGCGACTTCTACGGAAACAGGATAAATGGAACGCCTCTCAGTGACAGCCCATAATATTTCTTGAATGTACCTGCTCAAAGCAGGATTAATAACAGAACAATCCCAACTCACATAACTTTTCAACATCTTGCTAGAAGTTAGAAATACTATTATTAAATATGCAGTACTCTGCAAAAGGCTTACCCAGTCAAAAGAAATGTTTAAAGCTGAATAGTAAGTGCATTTTTGCTCAGAACAAAAAAAACACAATTAAACATTAGAAAACCTGCAAATTAAGAGTAACAAAAAAAGCTAGTAAAATTTTCTTCTGTTCTCCAAAAAGTTACTGATATCTAGATGGATGGATAGATGAACAATGCTTCAGTTCCCAAACCTCTCCTCAGGGACACTTCAAACAATCCATTTATTTATTAAATTTCACCCCATCTCACTAAATTCATTTTAAAAAGTCACTGAGCACTTTGACTGCATAAGACTTTTGCACAGTAATGCAAATACAAGCATCTAATAAAACACTGAAATTATGAGGAAGGTAGGGGAAACGGGGGGCACGTTTAGTAGTTACAGCGACGGAGAGCGATGCGTGATGGTGGTAGTAAGGAAAGGCATGGAAACATGAGCTGAAGATGGCGAGTGACTGTGGCAAAGCAAATCTGATTGGGTAATAGCGTCAACTAAGAAACTACATCTGAATCTGGAAATGGAGGTACAGAGATGGGTGAAGCTCTGTGTGAAGAAAAGCAGAGAGAGAGCGTTGTGCGGCTGCCCTGGCGTCGGGGACGTCGTCTCTTTGTCTCAATTCACACATCCTGCTTCTGAGGAGGACTATGCCACTAATGGCTGCTGACTGAGGCAGTTCAATAATAAATGATGCAAGCAGGGGGAGTGAAGGGCCCCCACCAGCCTGCGACCCGAGTCTGATCCTTCTCTGTGGGGCAGCCGTCACTTGGCCCTTGTGAGACTGCATTGTTTCCTCTATTTAATTCCCTGCTGCATGCCAGATTCTTACTTCCTGGGTATTATTTCCATAATAGCTGACATCTTATCGGCTAACTGAGCTTGCTTCTAGCCCTTGTCCCTCCCCCTTGTAGTCCTGTGTCACGGCCAAGCAACATGGGCGACGGGGCCCTATTTCTGTGGGACACTGAGGATGACATCATCGATCAATTAAGTAATCCTTATTTTTATTTGGGGGTGTCCTACTCAAGTCTGGTGTCTCCTTCCCCCAATTGCTTTATCAGACATCCTTTTTGGTAATATAATATATAGTATCAGTCCTTATGTTTGCAATGTTCCATCTCCTGTTTTGTGGGGTTCTTGTATAATAAACCTTGGGAATGACTCTCATCCTGAATGCATTTTAATTCTTTGCACTTGAGTCATGACCAGAAGCGTTTTGAACCTGGTTCTTTCAAGACACCCTTAAATCCTCGAAGCCGCTTCTTGATGCTGTTGACATTTCTCTTGGAATTTCAACCTTTGTCTTTCATGCTGGCAGATTCCTTGAGTTCTACTTCCCCTTCCTGCACTCCATTCCTTTCTGAGAAGCCCCTCTGACCCTCTCCCCTTCCCTGACCTGTAGACTCTGGAGATGCGTGTTGTTGCTATGCTCTGGTGCCACTGGTCTCTCAGCGGGGTGGTGAGGGAAGTAGAGGTTGGTGCTGCCGGTGCAGGAGAGGTAGAGCAGGATGACGGCATTGAAGGGGAACACGCTGACGGGCAGGTCCCAGGGATCAAGTAGGGGCCTAAGCCCACTGTGGAGGAATGTGCTAGAGGTAGGACACACACACAGAGGTGGAATGTTCAGCTCCAGAATGTGCAAATCCAGACCAAGGTTTTGTTACGGCCAACCAGCTGAGTACTCTGTGAATGTGACTCTTTAAGCTCAACTCATTGGTTGAAACAGAATCTTGGTCTGGATCCGTACATTCTGGACCTGAAGTTTCCACCTCTGCAAACAGAGGGCAACCCAGTGTGCACAGCTTCAACTTAACAAAGGCAAATATCACGGAAACATAACAAAACCGGAAATACATGCGTACGTTGTTGATAAATGTAACAACTTTCGTGTGAAAACCTCGTTATAAATTTCCATCTGGACTGTGTCTGCGGGGGACGCTGGGGGGGTGACTCACCATGTGGCTGCAGCCAGGCACCCCGGCACCAGCAGCCACCAGTACCAGTCACCGCTGGAGCTGAACACTCCCATGAGGAGTGTCACCAACATCCCATTGCAGCCATGGAGACCCCTGGTCACCTCAGTACTGACACAAGAATACATGGACACTCAGAGAGGGGACGCCAAAATTATTACTCTGTCAAAATACTTTCAAGACGATTCAGCTGATATTAGTAATACTTGATAACTTAGGGATAGATTGCAAGACGGGGCCAGCTCAGGTGGACGGGTCCATTCATTCATTCTCTCTCAGCTGCGTTTGCATTTATTTATATGGCAGATGCTTTTGTCCATGGCAACGTACAAGTGAAGCAGATAATACAGGCCTCACCAACTCCGATCCTGGAGAGCTATTGTCCAGTGGGTTTTCTATCCTACCCGGCTTCTGATGAGCCACACTACTTATCAGGTAAATACCAGGAGCAGGTGTGGCTCATCAGAACCCAGGTAGGATAGAAAATGTACTGGATAGGAGCCCTAGAGGACTGGAGTTGGTGACCCCTGAAATAAGATATAACAAGCGTGCAGCCAATTCGGAGTGGCAGTAGATCTGGTGCCTGTAGAGGAAATTCAGTGCACTATGCAGGAGGGTACCCTGGACCGGATGTCGGTTCGTCCCACAACATGCGAAACTCGCATATGTTTATTCTTTTGTTCTGGAGCGTAAGTATAAAATGTATTTGTGACATGCCAGTTACAGGTATACTTATAATATATTTTTTGAGTCTTACACATTTGGCTTGTTTGGGTAAAAACAGATTCATATTGTCTTACTATGTTTACTATTGTTAAAAATACCCAGCAGCTTGTGGGCCTGAGCATATGGCTCCTGATCCCCTGCATTAGTAGGAGCCAAAGCCTGTGCCAGTGCCTGACTCAACAGCTCCCTGCGCATGTGTGCGTGCAGTCATGTCAGTGTTTGTCGTTACAGGCCGTGAATGGGACTCTCACTCTATCAGCCTCATTAAAAATGCATGTCGATATTACAGGTGGTCACGTCGTCAAAACGTGCGACCCAAATGTATGTGTCCCAGCAGAAGCTCAGACAGGAGTGTTTATTAGTTTAGACTGGACACCTGTACAAACACCGACATGTAGCAATGGCTGAACAGGGAGCACAGACTGGGAGATGCTAATTTATCTGTCTGACGGGGATAAAGCGCAAGGCAGCTATAGCTGGTTAGCAGAAGGGAGGGAAAGAGAGATACGATCAAGGAGCTCCAGGCACAGCTAGTTTAGGGGCTCGGGGTTCAAAGGGAACGCAGGGAGCAGACAGGCAGGGCAGGCTGGACGGGACAACAGGCCGTCCCTGGGAGAGGAACTTCTGACTTACGAGCAGCCCACACTTACAGACTGCCATACAGCCTATTATATTAAACATCTGAGTTTAACCCACTGAGCTGCCATATTACCCCTTGTGTTGCCAGAAATCTTTGTTCAGAGAGCAATAACGACTGGGCTGTGGGTGTCAGCGTGCCGCTCTCTGCCAGCTATGGCGGCAGTTTCGGGTTTAGCTACTGTGCAGAAGTCGGCGCCACACGACGCCCGGCACCTGTCCAGCCCGACGATGATGGCAGTGAAGGTGGACGCCAGCAAGCCCAGAATTCCCAGCACAGCCTGCCAGGGGCTCTCCAGGAGTAGGGCGGCCAGCACCAGAGCTCCGCTCAGGGGGTTGTCCACCATGATGACCTGCGCCATGCCACGGAAACTCCATTCCACCAGCTGCATCGCAAAGGGCTTTTCTGAGGAACACCGAGGTGAAATAGCACATTCATCCTTGTGTAGAAACCGACATGCCAAATTAACAGCGTTTCCTTTTTTGGTGTTAAACACATATATCAGCAACAATCACTGCGAAATGTTGTAATATCATTTGGATGGTGGGTAGATCAATCCTGACTTAGGTGAAATGAGGAGCCGTGGAGTTTTAATAAATAAAACTCTTATTTTCTTTATTGAATGTCATTTAGCAGAGAGTGTCTTTTTCACCAATGCAGGCCAAGGGCTGACATGTTTGTCTATAAGTACAGGGAACGACATTATATCCATTTATGACAAAGGTTGGTATTTTATTGGGATACCATTTACCAGACCGCTTCTTTGCTGTTCCGTTATGCAAAAGCAAGACTGACTGTTTGCAATTTTCCATCCGCCTCACTTTCGAACATCCTCCGCAGTAACAAGTGACCAAAAAGACATGAAACAATGTTTGGTAGTAACTGTTTCATCCTCTGCTGCCTTTCACCACTGAGGCTTGCAAACCGCATACGTGAGAAAATTCATTCCAAACATGCAGAATCAGGAAATGTGGCTTTGGTAAGTTTTGTATTGACTAAGCTGATAACAATAAAGTACTGAAAAGGACTGGAAGATAATAGACTGTAAGAGCAGGTACACTCTGAAATATCTTGTATGGTCTTGTTCATACAAGTTTATAGGTTGTTAATGTTGTCAGTGGCTTTTTTTGAATATTTCCCTGCAGTCACTAGAAAAGCACAATTATCTTTTTGTTATTATTCATATTGTTATTAAAATAGATAGATAGATAGATAGATAGATAGATAGATAGATAGATAGATAGATGCAGTTTGAGACATACACTTTTGTGCAATATTCCTTGCTATCATCTTGTGAAAATATTGAATTCTATTTAAAATGTACTTGGAACCACGTTTCTTGCTTATGTTTCATGTAATCTGTCCTAAGTCCCCTTTTACGGGCTTTTCTGAGTTTTATGGGCTTATATAACATCACATACCATCCATGAGTCTCCGGAACTCAGCCATGTCGCCGGTGCAGTAGAGAAAGGCGTCTCGGATTCTCTGCCAAGTGCTGCTGGCTGGTCTCCAAGCCGGGTCTTTATTTGACTTCCACATTCTGAGACGTGCCTCTAAGCTTTGTGGAGAATCCTCCAATGGGCAGAAATGATTTCCCGTACCGTTTCGTCAGACGGCTTTCGACGCGGTGGTAATCTTTACCAGTAACTGAGCAAAGTTCTCGTTTTTGTGAAAAGTTCAACAAACGTGTCAACACCTTCCCTCACCTCAACCACACTCAGCTGGTTTTCTTCCCTTCAAATTTTTTACCTTTACAAGTTGTCTCAATATAAGTATTTTCAGACTATCCCATATATGTAAGACTTAGCCATCTACTTTTTCGTGACCAGGGCTACCGTTCTCCACAACACTGTGTGATGATATTAAAAGCGAATGAGTGGTACATACATAAGTACTGGACAAATTACAATCTGCAGACACTTGACAGGCAAGGGAAGATTTGACACTGTAAACTCTACTGTGACTATTGTACTCTTTTCACTGTGTAGAGAAGCCTATGTCTCCTCTTGAGTTAAATAAAAGTGAGCCCCTTGTTAATATTTCACAAACCTAACAATAAGTGTGGGTTATCATTAGTAACATGTGAAGTAGTCATGTCTGTTTCCACATCCTAAGAACCGCTGAGATTTTTGAGGTTTGACTTGTGGAATAGGAGCAGGAAAATACTGAAATTGCTTCATAAACAAGCAGAAATGTCTGATTTTTGTTCTGTGGCAGTACATAAGTATATCTGAAGCACAGTATCATTCAAACGCTAATCATGATTTTGAGAAAAAGAAACACTTTGTGAAATTACTCTAGCTTTGTAAACAACAGCAAAGGTTTATAAAACCACAGAGAAGCATTACAAAGTCATTCAAAGGACAGTGTCCGTGTATTTTTTGTCTATTTGTTTGCCCAAAATCCCAACAGGATCCAGCTCACAGGATGCAAATAAAGAGCACGTGCAAGGGATCTCTCACCACGTAACTGTCCCCGTCATTTCAGAATGAGCAAAATAAAACTTCTTTTTGAATCTGTGAGTTTGTCAGCTACAAGTACATGTGTCAGTGGTACTTCTGGGCTGGAGCTGAATCAATGCCAAACCAATTTCTGAACTCCAGCTTCTTCCTGTAATGCTAAAACATGTTAGAAAAATTGGCATCTATGAACTGCCCATAGCTAGTGCATGTGTGTGTGTCCTGCAACTAGCTTGTCCAGTATATTCTGTATATCCTATTCAATAGTGAATAGGATATTGCAAGAGACATGGTGCAATAGACAAATAGCCTGTAACTAATCTGGTCACCTCAGGTGTGCAATGGGCAATTGAGTAGTAGAGTCTAATAGCACTGGGCATTAATGATTTCCTGCATCGTTCCGTAATGCGGCAGGTTGAATGAGTCAGTTGTTGAAGCTACTCTTGAGTGGGGACTTATTCTTGCTGAAATACACCACTATCTCCTTTGTCTATGTCACGTTCAACTGTAGCTGATTCTGCCCACACCACCTCACAAAGTGGTCAGCCTGGTCTTTGTATCCGTCCTCCTGTCCAATCTCCATACACCCAACTATGGCCTTGTCATTGGAAAATTCCTGCAGATGACTCAGAGCAGTACTTACAGTTTGCAGTGTAGGAGATGAGAAGGAAGGGAGAGCACAGTGCCCTTATCAGAAGGTCAGACACACAGCCCTGAAGAATCACAAGCCTACGTGTCAGATAGCCTGCAATCCATGTGACCAGGAAAGCTTCCACCTGCAGGTCCTGCAGTTTAACCCACAGCAGTCTGGGCTGGATGGTATTGAAGGTGCTGGTGAAGTCAAAGAACATGATGTTAACTATGGCGTTGGGTCTGTCCGGGGAGAAGTATGGCTTCAGGTGCAGATATGTTACTGCATCTTCCACACCCACATGGGGCTGGTATGCAAACTGCACAGGGTCTTGTGATGAGCACAGTTGTGGCCTGAGGTTTGACAGGACCAGACTATCCGTGACCTTCATTACGTGAGAAAGTTGGGCTTTGGGCCTATAGTCGTCTGGTGGTCCAGGATGTTCCTTCCTGGGCTCTGGCACCTGGCACCACGTGAGGGCTGATGCCATCTGATCCAGCAGCCTTTCCAGCTGCTTCTCACCTGGCTGGCTGTGAGTCCAGTCTGGCAGGGTGGGGGGATGTGCCAGAGTCTGAGGTAGAGTCTGCTGCCGGTGTCACAACGGGGTGAAGTAAAGTTTATAGAGTGTGTTAGAATGGAAGTGGGGGGTGGAGATGACTGGGGGGGGAGCAAAGTGGTGTCTATTGCAGGATTTGGTGGCGGGCTGGGGAGGATGTGACAGTATTCTGCTGTTTTGGCTCAGAGGAACAGTAGGGGGGGCACTGGGGGCGGGGGAGCTCGAGTCAAACCTGTTGAAAAACAGGTTTAAGTCATTAGCTTGTTGTAACCCCCCCTCAGCTGTACTCTTCCCTTTCCTCTGGAAGCTAGCGGCCTCCTCATCCCCCTCCATACCTCCCTGGCCCTGTTCTTCTCCAGTCTCTCCCCTACTTTCCCCCTGTAGGTGTCCTCGCTCTCCTTGAGTCTGTGTTTCAGCTCCGTTTGTACCCGCTTGACTTCTCCTTGGCCCCCTGACCTACGGGCCTTCAGGTTGCTCTGACACACGATTTGTCGTTAAGGTAGCAGCGGACGCCTCTAGTGGGGATGGAATTGCCTAAACAGAACACGATGTACTCAGACACCCAGTCTATTAGGCCATCAGTGTTCTCGACTGGTGGTGCATAAAGGGCAGTTGAATTGTTAGCGTCTTTAACATTTGCATATAGAAACTCCGGAGTCCTGTTTCCTCTCGAATTGTATTTAACAATTGGTAGAAAGTGAGAAGTGTGGAGGAGATAGAGACATGGTTAGAATCTCCTGTGATAATGATGAAGGCACCCGGGTATTGTGTGTATAAACCCAGGATTACAGAGTGGATAACATCACACGCCACTAAACAGTTGTGGTGATCACGTTTGTAAATTCCCTCAGCAGAGATCCTGAAATCTGTCTCCAGGCTTTCAGCGACCTTGCACCAGATAAGCATTTTAAAGATGGATGTGTGCAAAGACTGTTGGCTGGCTCTCATTTCTGGAGTAGAATATAATTGATAAATCAATAAATGCTTAACTCAGCACAACCACAAATGTAATAATTCTGCCACTGCTGCCTTTTATCTTCAGGAACCTATTTTCAGTGTTGGGAGTAACGCATTACAAAAGTAATATATTACAGTAACATATTACTTTTTGCTGTAACGCAGTAGTGTA
>JABFDZ020000016.1:17137355-17152048 GCA_019775955.2 Pollimyrus isidori
AAGGGATTACTTTTAAATGACAGTAACAAGTAATCTGTAATGTATTACAGTTTGGAAGTAACTTGCACAACACTGCCTATTTTTGCTTGTAAGCACCTGAAACTTGCTTTTGACTTATTTCCTGAAACTAAGGCTTAGTCAGCTCTGAGAATCTATGTATGATCAGAACACATAATGATTATTTAGCAAAATTAAGTAGTCGGTAGACAAAATACCGAAGATCAGCAAGAATCAAACGAGGCATACTCATTTTAATTTGCATTATCTTTCCTCTTTAAGATGGAGTAGCCTAGCACATGTTTTACAGTATGATGCCTTTCTTACTGTCTGTGCTCTGTATTTGATTGATGATGCCAGCGGAGGCTTTGTGGATGCAACATCTGGATGTGACTGTGAAGCCTGTTTCTGTCCGATTGCTGTTCTGCAGGGGGCTGTCTGTCAGGCCAATGTATAATGCTCCAGGGACAGAAAAGGCATGCACGGCTGGGGGAGGGGGGGGGAGTATATCAGCTTTTCATTTCCTAACTTTACTGGTGATTTGGAATAGTGCTATTTTATTAACCCATTGGGAAGATTCTCTTTCCTGCTCCCCCATCTTGCTCTCCATGAGAGACATATAGGTGCGAGTCATCTTGGGACCTGTGAGAGATTAAGACATACAGAGACCTGTGAGAGATTAAGACATGCAGAGACCTGTGAGAGATTAAGACATGCAGAGACCTGTGAGAGATTAAGATGAACAGAGACCTGTGAGAGATTAAGACATGCAGAGAATTGTGAGAGATTAAGATGTACAGAGACCTGTGAGAAATTAAGATGAACAGAGACCTGTGAGAGATTAAGACATACAGAGACCTGTTAGAGATTAAGACATACAGTACAGAGACCTGTGAGAGATTAAGACCTACAGAGACCAGTGACAGATTAAGACGTACAGAGATTTGTGAGAGATTAAAACATACAGAGACCTGTGAGAAACTAAAACATACAGAGACCTGTGAGAAACTAAGACATACAGAGACCTGTGAGAGATTAAGACAGACAGAGACCTATGAGAGATTAAGGAAAAGCTGTGTCTGACGTAATCAAATCATTATCAAGATATTACACACTAATATTGCCTTTCCGTGACAGTTGGCACAGATTGCTGTGGTTTTCTTTACTTGTTATTCTGGTTCTGGTTTCCTAAAACACTTGGAGTGGCTCATTTAATTATAAAGAAAACTCATCAGACTGCTACTTGCTCATATGTGATTTCTTTCAAAGCGTGAAACTAAATGACATTTTTGTTTACATGCTAATTAACTCATGATTCACACGGTATACGTCTACAAAGTAATCTTACCAAGTCAGGGAGAACACCTGATATACACATGGTTTCGATAGTTACATTAATAGTATCGACGGTAGTATTGTGTGTGATACCCGTTTGCCCTCTTGACATGCTTAATTAGAGCTCCCTCACTCCCCCCCCTCCCTTTTTCTCTAGCTTTGCTATGCTCGGACGGGGGTGGGGGTAAGAGCTCATATGAGTCGTTTCCAGGTGGTTTGGATTCCTCCCACCCATCACCAGGTATTAATGGGTATGGGTGGCATCGACGTTACCTCAGAAATTTGGAACTGGGGCAAGCAACCGCGCATTCAGGCTCAAGCGAAACAGTTGTTCTCTACAGACAACAAAATGTGTTAAAAAACACCACTTCTCCACCTCGTAATATTTCTATATCATACCCACACCCACCACTACCACAATTAAAGATCATGGAGGAGAGCTGAGTACTGCGATGAACACGAGAGATGAGATTTCCTGTGAATTTCTCCTGAGGGAGGCTGCTTAGAAAAACAGGAATGGGGGGGGAGGGTGCCAAAACGCTGAAGCACGTGCTCAGTAAGCGAAGGTGCGCATGCGTAAGGCTCTGCTCTTAATCTACCAGGAGGTGGCACTGTGGAGCCTTGTGAAGACTGCAGAACAGCCGTATGTATAGAATGTTAAAGCACATTGACAGGCCTTCTCCTCATTACATACAAAGTTCAGTTTTCCAAATGGTGAGTGAGCACGGCCCGGTGGAAAATGCACCCCCCCATGCAGCCCCCTGTTGATGAATCCTTCTCCCGCTTACACTAGTTTTGATTGAAAGGACTAACATGGTGCCATGTGCTGTGTCCAGCAGAACTCATGTCCTGTGTTCCATGGTGCAGTCTAACCTAAATGCCAGAACCACTCCTATGACAAGAGGAGGGGAAGGTTCCGGATTTTCCACCTCTACAGTGATTTTCCTCTGTGTGAGTAATTGCCTTGCCTCTCACTGGAATGGTCTATTCCCTCTACAGTGGGTATCCAGGGGCCATACATATTTTCCATTCCATTTTAAGTTAAATCGTTATCGTCGCCAGCAGGCTGGAGGGTACATTTTGATGACATTTTGAACTCCCTTGATGCTAGTAGAGCTGTTGATGTTTATTTAGACGTTTTAAAGGGAAATGAAAAAGGATACTGCGTAAATAATTGTATGACTTTGCTGAGGCAGATAAATGACAGAATGGCTATATTTTGGATGTTCATTTATCGCTAAGTGTTGCGTTAATTGCAATCATAGATTTACCTTCACGTTTAGTCTTGCCTTAGACTGTCAAATAGTAATAGGGATTTTCAAGCTGGTTTTATGGAGCATGGGATGTATCAAGTTGAATCTGCCACAGAGGGGAGTTTCTGGTTAACCAAAAACTAACCTTATAGGAGGGTTTAGGATTTTATAATTAGCTTCTATTTTAGTGGGGTATTGGGTGGAATATGTTGCCAATAGGTACGGCATATGAATTGCTGATTGATGTAAATTTGCTCTGACTGTCTTTGGGGGAGGGGCTATGAGTATACCTGGCCGGTTGAAGCTCCTCCGAGGAGGGCAGGGGCTAGAATATGGGCAGCTATTGCTAGAGCCCAATAGATCTGGGCCTGGCTTAGGTTTGGCTTGTGCTGGTGAGTTGAGTTCTTTAAGTTGTAGAGTTTTGATATTGTGCTTGTTTTTTTTTATTTTTGTCATTTGTTATTTTATTCTTACATTCATTACTCAACTACCAACAGCTGCACTGATGGATGTTTCTACTTTCCCGATGAAGGTAAATAAAACAAAAAACAAACAAAACAAAAAAAAACAAACAAAAAACTAAACAAACAAAAAAATACCAGGTGAAGATCCTGCCTGATGGTGTTTTATTGTGCTGCTGGGCTGAACCATTACGCTGTGGCGGGGGTATAGCTATACAAGTATTAATATTGCATTGCTGCTGGTGGACATGTGGTCTGGTGCTGCATTTAAACCCAAGGGGATGTGGTGGAGTAGGACATGTTGTAACAAGATGCCTGTGGTGTTGTGGATTTGACGCTAGACCTGGTTCTGCATGTCTGGAGTTTGCATGTCCTCCTGGGGAAGATTAATGCCATAATGCACATGCTGGTTCTTGCACTGCTTGCCCCAAGGGAACCAGTGACACTCAGACCCATCCCCCTCCAGGTCACCTGACCCACCCTGACTGTGTTTGCCTTCATGAGGGGTTCCAAACTAAACCAACAGGCATCGCAAAAGCGGATCATTGTCGTGAACAGCTCCTGTCACGATTCTGCCTCCTGTCCATCTTGATTGCTTTGGGGGTGGGGGTTCTGCTGATCCTGGCAGGGGGTTTGGGGGATAGCAGGCGTGGTGGATTGGTATACCGGTCACAGACGCCAGGACAGAATCTAATTAGATGTGTGTGATGTCAGTCAGCTTTCGATCGTTAGCCCCACCGCCAGCAGCCTCTGATTAGTCCTCATTGTTCTGATTAGTGGTGCATTTTCTGTAGAGGAAGGACAGGCTCAGGTCGGGCCCATCTGTCTCACTGTGTCACGATGGGGGAGGCAGCTTGCACAGCACACTGACATGGAATGTAAATTCAAGAGCAGGCAGGGTAAACTGGGCAGTTTAATGTTTCATCAAGGCTCTGTGTTTTATTGTGCTAGCCTCTTATGATTTTAACAGGGCTGCCGAAGGCAGGCGTATCGCAGAGGGGCCCCGGCTGTGACTGCGACACAGGATTTAGGATTTCAGCCCTTAACACATGGCTGTAGGCTTGGTTTCATCATTGATGTGGATCAGCCCTGAACCCCCTGGCCCACTAAACACACAAGGTACCCCCACAGAATTAGTAGGGGTATGACCCTGCTGTGCAGAGCCATCTACGCCCCTTGCCTTAACAAACACACAGACCTGCTGCTCCTACAAAAGACGAACTGGGGAGTCTGAAAGGGTTACGAGAATGAAAAACAGGGAGGAGAGAAAGATAGAATATGCAGCATCAAAAGGTTTATCCATCCATCCATAAATACTTCCTCAACACCAGAACCCATGAATCGCAGGGCAAAGGCAGGGGACAACCTAGATAGGGTTGCAGGGTTGCTTAGATGGATTTGGAAGAAGTTAATGTTAAGTTGGTATTCAGGCTGGAGGCCTGCAGGCCAGTCCTGCTCTGTAAGAGGCATCTGCATGTTCTTCACATATCACATGGGTTTGCTCTTACAGTTGAAAAACATGTAGTTAGATGAATTAGTGACCCTAAGTTGCCGGTAGCCTGTGCATGTGTGAGGGACTGGCTTCCCATAGAGGCTGTAGCCCCAGCTGCAGGCTCCTCAGGGATTCTGACCAGGACCAAGAGCTGGAGGCTGGATGAATGACGGACCCTGTAGTCTTGGTAATGGATGGTGGTGTGAATGGAAGCCAACAGCGGAGGGCGGAATTGCCCGATTCCTGCGGAGCAACCGTGACAAACACAGCAAACGGCTCCCTTTGAATGCGTCACTTGATTCCTTCCTTAACTACATGGGTAAATTCTCACTTTAAATAGCTTTCGCAACTTGGCCGCGTATCCCAGCAGAGGGCAGCTTCCTGTTGACCTGTAATTCAGAGGCGGTGTGAATGGCTGAGTGTGGCTCTGGTTTCTGTGCCACCTTTTCATTGCTCTCATCCACCACAGGATTAGCCACATCGGGGAGATTTAGACTGTAAATTGTTTCTTCTACAGCACTTCAGTCTCCCCTGCTGAATACGCAGCGTTGGGGCATCATTTAAATAATAGGGCAAACAAAGGAGCACAGTCCCCATGTCTGTCATTCTCTGCCTTATGCCGCTCATGTAGGTATCACAGGAAATCCAGCTTCACAGCATCCATTCCCTTAGGCTTGTGATTTATTTCATTAAATACGCATCCGACGAGTAGCTGGTATCGTGTGAGGTATTTGTAGAGAGTGACAAGAATTATTTAGCAGATTACCAGGCTTTTTCTCAGCGCTTTGGTAGCATCGCAGGCCCTGAGGGATTCATCACGAGGCTGTTTCGGCACGGACTGCCGGGTGGCTCTTATCACACCTACCGGAGAGCCGCGTTTGCAGCGGCATCTGGGCAGAATCAAGCGGTGCTCTGAACTGTGTACCATCCCACCCCCTGCAGGAAGAACCAGCTTATGATGGTTGACCAGCTTAAGGTATGTTTTCACCTGATTTTTGATAGTTTGGCTACTCATACTAGTTTATGATGGTTATTGTAGTTAATTTAGCTGGTCATACCATACATGGGACATGGCCATCTAAGGACCATCTTAGACCAGGTAATACCAGTCTAAGCTGGTTTTTAGCTGTTTTTATCCGCAGGGGTTTAAAAGGCCCAAGATGCGTTTGTCCTGTCGGATACCTGCTTCTTTCAGCAAGCGGACCGCGAGCTTTGTTTAACCTCAGAGTTCCACCCCGTAGCTGCCCAGGGCGAGAGCAAACATTACTGAGAGGAACCCGCCACCCCCCCATCCTTCGGACCTGCAGGCCTCACGTGCAATGTTACATAATTTAGATGTATGTGACAATATAAATTAAATATCTCGATAGTTTAACATATTTTTATATATATATATAAAATATATATTTTAATGGCCGACCCTGCATGCTCAGACCCCACACTTTGCATTCACCTCTACACTTGTGTACGTCTCAAAGTAGAGCAGGAGGCCTTATGTGTAAATTCCCATGTACAGTCGTGTCCCACTTATCATCGGCATATGGTTACGAGCAGAGCATCGTCAGTCAATTTTGCTGTTAAGTGAGTTGATGTATGCGCCTGACCTGACATAAGCTACCCTTTACTCACCTAACCTCAAATAACCTAGACATAACATTACTATACATACATACATCGCATAAATTCATATTTATTATTGATATACAGTAATGATAACACATTAATAACAACATAAACGCTGTAAAGCTAGAAATATAATAATACTATGATGTAATGAACTGTATTTACCAACTGCTGAATTTTTTAACGTTCTCTTATCTTGTGAAGTGAGGCAGAGGTACTTTTAAGACTCAACCCCGTCACAACAGAGCAGTGTTTCCTAGTCCGGTCCCTGGGGCCTTGCAGACACTCCATGTTTTTGCTTACTCCCAGCTTCCAATATTGCCTTCAAAATCCATCCATTTTCCTATTTAGAGGCACTGGGGCCTCCAAAATCATTTATATAGATTTTAGACAGTACTGTGCTGTAATTCACTACAAAATTTCTCTTTGCATTTTTATATTCTTAATGCGATTTAAATGTAAGTTTATTAAATATTAAAATATTTAAAATGTATAAAATATTAAAATTAATATTTTTTATTTAAAATAAGTTTTATGACTCCTTACAGCGGTGTTTAGATGGTATCCGACCTCATCCATTGTATCTCGGTCCTGCTCTGTCATCGAAGTTTGATGCCGTTACTTGGGATGCCGTTAATGGAGTCATGACTGTAGACCTTGTACTTGTGTGAACGGCAAATAAGTCATCATGTCACTTAATGTTTCACAAAGTCTACAATCTGATGCTATGCCCGACCTCTTTGTTTATGTGGATATAAAAATGACCAAGCTTAGTAATAGACAGGGGAGGGAGGTGATACATTTCACGGTTCTTACTGGAAATATGTTTTCTATTTTTCACGCAAACAGGACGAGTTTACCCTGAAACTCCATGGAAATGTCCGCTGGAATACAGCCACCAAGACTGGTGATATCCTGCCTGATGCCTCTTCTGTACCTGGTCAAATACAAGCCAGACTGTAATTCCTAGGCCTGCTTACCACAAATAGCCAATGCGGCACAGCAGGGAATGAGCCCTGGTTCCTGCAGTAGGACACGTTTTGCAGAAGCCCAGGCTGGGAGTTATACAGTCATACACCAAGAACTGAAGGCTTATAGGTTTATGATACTCCTGTAAAAATAAATGTTAGTACTTCCCAACATCAAGATGTAAGCCAAATCCAACAGGTATTCAAGGCACTACTATACTGAATGAATTATTACAAATGCACTTACAGAATCTCACTTCATCGAAACAATGGAATGAGAATCATAAATCTGCTTGTTTCTTTACCTCCCCAAGCCATGGCGGATTCAAGGAGGGCCAACACTGGCAGCCGTACTGGGTAGCATCTCGCCGGGGGCGTCTCTCAAAAGGAAAATCGGTTTTGACATTTGCGCCATCGGTTTTCGATCCCTCATTTGCATGCCGCGTCAATGATATCATGTCACTTTGTGGGGAACCTGATTGCAGTTTGTGAGCTAAGCAGGCTACCATTCAGTTAGAACGATCACAAGTATCTCCATCTACTGCACAATCTACCAGTAAGAATGCAGATATTGGATCATGAACACCGAAGTATTGCCAAGTTTACAGTTCAAATTAATATTTTCCTCACCTTTAAATGCCTTGACAGACATTTACCATATCAGTGATATTTTCTCCCTTATTCTCATCCCACTACATTTTTGGATCACTTAATAATTTTTGGTACCAAGAATTATTGAAATGTAAATGTCAAATATAATGTTTTAATCAGTCTGCTCCAAAGTTCAGATTATCTTTAGCTACAGTCTATAGCCACATCTGCTTTGTTGAATATGTGAAGATCCCCCTGTAGGACAGTGTGACAGAACTTTGGGAGGAACTTTACAACACCTTCTAGCAGGAGAACTAAGTGACATTTAAGGGTAAATACTGGTTTGTTAGCATTGACAATATTATGCTGTACCCCAGTTCTGAGAAGAGGCACCTCAAACACAAGCTATTTTCACTCATCTAGTGTGATTCTTCATGGCATTTCTAGGACATGTGGTGATACCAGATGGCAGTGAGACTCAATCTCACAAAAGGGAGGCAGCCGTGACCCCAGTCATTCAAAGATGTACAGACGTTCCCAGGCATGGTTGGGTGGATTTTGTCATTTCATCAGTTCACTGAATGTCTCGGAGAAGAAAAGAATCTCCACTGTCTTGCCAGAAGACCTTTGAAGAACTGGAGGTATACGGTGACCAGATAATCCATGCCAGGGGGACACTGGGAGCTACTTCAGGTTTTACAAACTGCTTCCAATTTAAAGGTTCCTGTGCTTGGCTGAGTAGTTCAGTTCTTCTTGTGCTTTGACGGCTTTGTTTGCTTGATAGAAAGATTCATCCATTTTATGTTAACATTAATGACACATGAATGAAATAAGGGTATATAGGGTCTGACATATATGGGAATATACACGTATGTCCAGGCATACAAATGTATATGTATATACAAAACGTTATGGATACAAAGTTGTGTAGAAGATTCACTAATGTGCTAAAGTTTTAGGCATTCAAGGGAAAGGTTTAAGGCCATTTGTCTTGGTAGCAATTGTTTATTTGCTAAAAAAATCAATTTAACATTATAATATATGCACAACAGTAACATAACAACTAAATTTTTTGTCTGTTCTCAAAGTACTGATACCTTGTTGGATGGCTAGTTAAACGAGGCTTTGGTTCCCAAACCTCTCCTCCATTTCTTGCATTTCTCCACCAACTGAATTGATTTATTAAATAACTCATTGGGGTATGGGATTAACCAATCAGGGTGAAGTAATACTGTAAATGTAAATGAAGTAGTGGTAATACTGTAAATGTAAATGAAGTAGTGGTCCACTTAAAAAAATGCCATGGGTGTGTGGGGCAGTCGCTGCAAATACTACGATAATTTCCGGAGAAAAAACTGACACACTTTGACAGACACGGTATCATAGCTGTACACCCACATGAAGATCAATTAAGCATCATTTCCTGTCGCTGCCTCAGATGTCTGCACACTCCTGTATATGAAATGTTATTTATCATAAATAGAAAACAGCAGTAAATGAATGGGGTGGCAGCAGAGATGTTTCGCATTACTTGTTATTTGGGTGGCTGAGACAAATTGCATTGTCATTACCATTAAGGCAGGATCTCTCAGTAACATGGAGGTGGATGAGACCAGCCTTGTTGGGTTGTTCTTCTTGTGACATTTTGCTAAGATTAAGCCTTTGTTTGAAGTGACTGAAATCTACCTACTTGCATTTGGTTTCACTGGTGAAGGATTGTTGCCATAAACAGAGACTGACATTCGCAATGGATCAGTCTGAGGTTGTAAATTGCTTTCCGGGTGTGATTTGTGTTGTATTTCGTGTTGAAGTTAATTCTGCTTGGAAAGTTTCTCCTTTCACAAGGAGAAAACCTGCTGGAGAAGATTACTGGTTGTTTCTGACATCTCTATCAAATTTTAAGTGTTTGGCAACTGATAGCGTGCTTTAGGAATAATTAAATTTAATTTGAATACTGGAGTTTTGCATCACTTTCTTTTCATGACACCGTATCTCAACACCAAAATTAATCAAATATAACAGGCCTCTCCCAGGAAGGGTCAGCAATAATCTTTGTGCAATTCACAAGCATCATATCTAGCATCATATCTATACTTAATCTACAACTCATTTTCTGCTACTAATTACAAATGACCAATGGCAGAAATAATCATTTAATTGAGAAGAGACTTTCTAGTTGCTTGAATTTCATTAAATTAGATTCATTCACCATTCAATGTTATTATAACCAAGTTGTATCAAAAGCGCTTAATCATTTTTTGCAAAGAAAAAATGGAAAAGGGGTCCAGTATTGGGAAAATTTTCTTATATTCTTTCATTCAGAGAGATTGCTTGCCGCAGTTGTACTAATAATTATGCTAAATAAATTCCCTTTTGATTGATTGATAGATACCACTGCATAACGTTAGTATCTCTTCTGTTGTGTAATCTGGTATACCTGTCACGGTAAATTACTGATGCTGCTGTATCCTTGCTGAGGTCTTTGCCACTTAGTATTATTAGAACAAATTAGGTTTTAGAAGTGACAGGAGAGAGAAAAAAAATTAAAAAGAGCAAGGAAAAGGAAGCGATTAGATCAAGGGGAAAAATCAATAGGGAATACTTGTCCTAGATTAGTTCCCTGCTTGAGGGAAATGTTTGCTAGAAAAGACAGAGTGGTGAGCAGAGATCAAAGAGATGTGTGGGTTTGTGTAAGGTGAGCACATGTAGAAGTGTCTTTGACTGATGTCTGCCGTACGACTAGCAGTTACTACTGCTGACTCTGGGGAATAGCTGAGGCGCATAGAGAATTTACACAGAAGACTTTGAGAAACTTCAAGCGATTCTCAGCCTGCTTATGCTTGCGAGCAGTGCTGCTCCGAAATGCTCCTCCTGTAACTCTCTCCCAGCCTTGGAGTGACATAAAACAGGCCACCCAGGTGGGGTTGGATGGGGGGGGATCCTCTGTAGTTAACTGAAATGTATTGAGGCAAATATGTCATTTCATGCTTAGTATTTGATATAGGATAAAAAATATTGATTGGTATCGATGTTGACTGACTGCTGGATCAGAAAAAAAATATATCCTGCTATTTCTAATCATCAGTGGTATTGTGCGAGCTGAAAACCTAAGGATGTTAGATAAATATTATATCTTTTTGAAACAAGAGTAAACGTACATCATAAGTTGCTGAAGCACAACATGTAAGTGTCAGCTTTGGAAAGAGGTTTGCAGCACTAATTCACTTTCTTTTGTATTATTTCGGTTAGGAATAACATGTGAATAACACTAGAAACCCAGTGTGTTTTAGGCCATATGACGTACATCAGGCCTAGTCACACGTGCTGGTTAACCAGCTATTTCGCTCTCACCTACTGCTACTGAAGTCGTGACACGATGAAATTCTATGGAATTAACCAACTACAACTTTTATCTATTGTAAATAAGACTGAAATCATCTTTACCGTATCCTTCTTCAGCCCTCTTCCCCCCTTTTTAACACCACCCTTCCCCATTGTTTTCAATTTTCCATCGACTGCAAAATGCAGTTTAGTTTCATGTAAAGCAGGTTCACATGATCACGAAGGTTTACATGATACGCGTGCACAAAGTTGGGTCGTACCATTAGGGAGGGGCCGTCTTTTCATTGATTTACTACAAACGTGCGCATTTATTTATTAGATGTGTAAGGCAGATCGAGTGGCCCGGAAACGCCATCGGCACGCCATGAAATCTCCCTGATGGCCACAGAACCCCTGTCCCCTGCCCGTGATGCATTTCTAATGACTGATTTATATTCCAGATTTCCGAACGGCCACTAGATCAATGTACATCCTTCATCATATTTCCAATCTGTAAGAGGCTCTGACTTTCTATCTCTAAAAACACAGGCATGTACAGCTGTACAAAAACGATTAAGGATATGGAGCACATGATATTAAGCTTTTGTTTCACTTATTCAGTCGTTATGACATACATGTGCATTGCAAGCGGGGGGTGTCCCGGGAGGTAGGAAGCAAGTGCAAATGTTGAGGTTTAATTATGCAAACAAACAGGCACAAGCCAGCTGGCGCAGTCCCCAGCAGAAGAGCGCAAAGCAAACTCAGGAGAATCAAAGGGGTTAGGAAGCCCACTGGCGAGGCAAGGTCAGGATTCTCAAGGGCAAGAACAAAGAGGCACCAGGTTTAGTAAAGAGCGCCAAGCGCTAAGCAAAAAGGAGACGCTAAATGGGTGGAACACACCAGGACAGATTAGGCGAGCTGTAATGAGGAAACACACTGGGAGAGAGGGAAAGCCAGTTTAGAACTCCTGGAACCAGGAGCTCAGGAAGAATTACACTGGAGCGATATACAGATATTTACCCCTTTGTGTTTCTTCTGAATTCAACATGTTGGCGAGTACCGAATGTTCGCTTACCAACAAATATTATCCCAGACTTTGGCAACCACCATTTTTATGAGGCAATGTAACATATACTGAACATACACTACCAACATTTTTGCAGCGCAGGTTTTTACCACTTTTCCATTTATTTCATAAACTACAGATTTTGAGATGTTTTTAAGCATTGGAAAGTTGAGTGAACAATTATAAATGAGAATGTAAGTCAAATAAAACAAGATTCCATTATAACATGGAAAGATTATGTAACAGCTCATGTCTGGCGTCCTATTCACTGGTTGTGTGGCGATGGTGTAGTCAAATTCTGGGCTGTCCTTTAACTATAAATGCAATAGTTAGCTGTATCATCCCATAAAACAGAGCAGTATTTAATGCCCCTTGTACAAAGAATGCCTTGAATTTTCTCTGCTTTTACAACAGGTTACTTTGATGAATCATAGGGATGGCATTTTCTTACTAATAAAGATACTCAAATGGTACTCAAACATACTGTAAATATATTTGTCAGCAAAGAATTCTGAATGTATTTTTGCTGCATATTAAGTGAATAACATGCAAATACAGAAAAGCCTCACTGTGTGCAAAAACCTTTGACTGGCGGTGTATCAGGTTTCTTGCTTCAAATATATTCTGCAGAATGTCAAATGTCAGCATTCTGTATCATTAACTGTGATGTACTTACAGAGTAATCATAATCACACATGACTTAGCAAGCACAAGCTGGCTAATGGTCAGCTTCCTCATATTTCAAGGCCCGAAGTAATTCTTGCAGTCGGCTATTCCTTTCTACAGGAGCAATAAAGTGGAAATGGAAGAGCAGAAAAGCCGACATGTAAAAAAGGAATTCAGGGGGGCCGGCTCACGGGCTGAATTTATGTTGCGTAATCTTTTCTTTCACAAATGAACAAAGGATTTCTAATGTGTGGGGTGATCCTTGTGCTTGGATAGCACTGTAAAGCATTAAGATGCCTTAAAGGCTTTCAAGGAGAATAAATGATTTATCACCACTCGTGAACATAAAATGAAAAAAAGCCAATAGTGAAGCTTAATACGGGAATCACCTTTTCATTGGGTCGTGTTAGTTGTGTTAGGTCATTACAGAAGAATGATCGGGCTGACATTAAAAATCCTGGCTGCGCCCAGACACAGAAGACAATGCGAGAGGTCAGAGCGTGCTTAATTACTCCGGCTGACTCGCGTCGAGAGTAACATTACAAGGGCAGTATGATTCAGCCTGAAAAACCTATCTGTCAGACTGGGCCGTTATTAAACATTTTGTAGAGGCAAAGCAGAGCAGCGGGACAATGGATTCAGGAAAAGACAATAGAGAGATGATGTCCTTTGATCCGTAGGGGAAAATTTACATGAACCGTTGGGGCACATAAACCGCACAGATCAACACAGCACAACAAAAAAGGGTGTTGACATGTGCCATGCCTGAGGGGAGGAGGAGTGCATCTTAGCACCGCGTGGTGGAATGAGCTGGAATGAGGCAGAGCACACCGTTGGCCAGGGGGGAAAAAAACGTTCGCGATGCTCTTTGGTTTGGCTGCCACCCTCTTCTCTGCAACGTCGGCCTCTGGAGCTCCTTTGTCTTGCTGATATTGAGCTGAAGGCGATTCTTCCAGCACTGCAAGAGAAAGTATTGCAATAGTTTAGCACAAGCATTTATTAAAAGTACTGCTGACTAATGCAAACACACTGAGGCGATAATGTCAATTGTGACAGGAGAAGGCTCTAGAAATAAGAAAACAATCAATCTGGAACCTGAGGAGTCGCCACTAAGAAAGAAACCAACACATATATTTAACTACCAAAGCGGGTTCCTGCAAGGGGGTGTCCAAGGGCCATAGAGGCCCTGACAGATTTAGGGGGCCCAACGTTTTACAGTGAAGATGTTTAACACTGGCAAACACATTCCGTGGGAGTAAAAGTAAAATGCAAATCAACAAGTATTATTAAAAGTACTGTTATTTCTACTGAGACGACAAGAAATGTTAAAATCCAGATGAAATCATATATTGAAATGCAAAATTTTAGGCAGCAGTTAACAGAGAATGTTTTTATTACCAATAATACTAGTGCTTAGATGGAGATTAGTGTGCACCACATCATGGTGGCTCAGTGGGCAGAAGGGAGACTCACACTTTCAAAGCTGCGAGTTTAAATCCTAACCTTGTTCTCTGTGTGCGGAGCTTGCATGTTCTCACATTGTTGCGTGGGTTTCCTCTGGGTTTCAAGTTCCTCCTGCAGTAAAAAGGCATATAGTTATGCAAAATAAATAGCACACAGTGTACGACTGTGTGTGTGTGTGTGTGTGTGTGTGTACTGCGATGGGCTAGCATTTCAGTCGATAATGTGGTGTGTACTGTGATGGGCTGACATTTCAGTCAGGAATGTGGTGTGTACTGCGATGAGCTGGCATTTCAGTCGATAATGTGGTGTGTACTGCGATGGGCTGGCATTTCAGTCGGGAATGTGGTGTGTACTGCGATGGGCTGGCATTTCAGTCGGGAATGTGGTGTGTACTGCGATGGGCTGGCATTTCAGTCGGGAATGTGGTGTGTACTGCGATGGGCTGGCATTTCAGTC
>JABFDZ020000016.1:17171379-17187382 GCA_019775955.2 Pollimyrus isidori
CGCCTCCCCATGTCTCACTGTCATTGCCCACGTGAGCATTGAAGTCCCCCAGCAGAACAAGGGAGTCCCCGGGCGGAAAAACAAAGACGCAATAATGCGCGTGCGGAAAAGCATAGACGTTTCTTTATTGATTCGAAAACTGCCCGGTTACAATATGAGTTTTGCCTGAACAGATTTATCTCCCCGAATACAGCACCTCGCTGTCCCTCCACTGGGCAACTTCTGTGCTTTCCTCCATGTTTGGCACTCTGACGGAGACATATGGTAACTTCCGCCTGCGCAGAGATGTGACGAACGTCGATCGAGAGTGATGTAGAAGTTGCATGAATTCCGATTTTGCTGTTCATACTGAGGTCGCATTGCAACAAATCAGACCTATATCCAATTTATGATCACATAGTGAAGTGGCCCAATTCACAATTGAAAAAAATGGATTCCATGTGACTTGTGCTGTTCACATGGTCATCAAAAAATGCAATCTGACTCACATATGAGCAAAAAATCGAATCTGGGCCACATTTGTTTTGCAGTGTGAACGTAGCCCAGACACCCTGTGGAGGAAACTCCTTTCGGCCGCTTGTACTTGCGATCTCGTTCTTTCGGTCACTACCCACAGCTCGTGACCAAAGGTGAGGGTAGGAACGTAGATCAACTGGTAAATTGAAAGCTTTGCCTTTTGGCTCAGCTCCTTCTTCACCACGACAGACCGATGCAGTGCTCGCATCACTGCTGACATCGCACCGATCCGCCTGTCAATCTCCCGCTCCATCGTTCCTTCATACGTGAACAAGACCCCGAGATACTTAAACCCCTCCACTTGGTTACATGAAAGTTAATCCTTTAAATCAAGTTTTCCTTAATTTGTAGCTGCATAATGCTGTGTGCCTTGCTTGGAGAAAGCTTGACTAACAACAAATGTCTCAAAATTATGGATTGAAAGAATTCATTTGATAGAACAAAGGTAAAATTGTTACCTTGCATCAGATATAAAGCTCTATTGGTTTATCTCCAATGATGCAGTTCCAACATGAGCTTAATTAGTTTCCAAAGCTAACTTGTCTTCTTTGTCCTGTCAGCCAGAATTAATTTAGGATACAGAAATACCAAATTTTGAGCCCATTATGCTTTTCTGCTGTTAATTAATACCAACTGTGTCTCAGCTGTCTTCTGACTTCCTAGCATGAATGATAACAAGGGTACTTTAATAAGCAAGTTACATACTATTGGGGTTTCTGTAAGGTGATTGTCATAAAATTAGCTTGATGCAAACTGCTTTATTGCAAATGTGACAGTTGCTAGTGCATTGAAAAAAAAAACTAAATTAAATGTTTGCATGCTTATTAACTTATTTACTAGTGTTTTACACTATAGGCAGCACCAAAAACCAATAAACACAACCCCCCCCCCCCAAGACACAATTGCTTGAAATATTAGTCTAGCAATACTTCACTCAAAGTTCTCATCTATAATGCATTATAAACACCTTCGTAATGTATAACAAAGAATCTATAATGCAATATAATGGTCGATGTAAAGCATTACAGTGGTGGTGACCAATTGTGTTTCATCAGTTTCACTTTTCAGCTTAATCATTGCACAAACATGTCCAAAGAGAGAAACTGAAGCAAACTGCTCACATTAAAATCGAACCAAGTAGGAGAAGTAAAAAAGAGCTGCAGAATTTTGGATGATGATCAGCATCGGTCAGTTTTTTTTTTTAAACTGTTGCGTTATCTGGTTTCACAAACTTTGACCATAAGCCAGTTGTGGTTTTGGGGATAGAGGACATGGTGGTGCAGTGGTTCGCACTTTTGCCTCATGTCTCTGGGGCGATGGAGGTAGTGCTATTATTGAGCAACTGGAGAATTGCAGGTTCAAGCCCTGGTTTCTCCTGATCCTATCAATGTGTCCTTGAGCAAGACACTGAACCCTGAATTGCTCCCAGTGTGTGGGTTGGTGCCTTGCATGGCAGCCTTCACCACCTGTGTGGGAATGGGTAAATGTGAGCCAGTATTGTAAAACACTTTGAGTACTCGTATATACAGTAAATGCAATCCATTTACATGGGTTCAAGTCTCTGCCTGGGTCACATGTGTGGGGAGCTTGTATGTCATTGTGGGGTTTCCTCCGGGTACTCTGGTTTCCACCCCCCACAGTCCAAAGACATGCTGAAGCCAATCGGAGTAACTAGCTGTGAACAGTGTGTGAGTATGCTGTGTGATGGGCTGGCCCTCTCCATCCTGGGCTGTTCCCCTTTTGTCTGAGCTTCAGGGACAGGCTCTGGACCCCCTGCAACCAAAAAAGGGTAACTGGATTGGAAAATGAATGGAAGGTTTAGGGGACATATAATTGATATGAGGGCCTTTTCTCTAAGATCTATGTTCTGATTAGTAGACTTCATTTTTGTTCAAGTTTTTTGTGATATGTATGCTTGGAACGTAATAATGTTTAAAAAAATATAAAGCAGGTTAACAAACACAAATACAGTGGTACCTTGGTTCTTGAACTTAATCTGTTCCGGACTCCGGATTGAATCCTAAAAAGTTTGAGTTCTGATAAAATAATAGAAATAATAGAAAACCAATTAATCGGTTCCCAGCCTCGCAAAATTACATGTAAATAACAAACACCTAAATTACACCTTGAACCTTAAATAAGCATTTAAACAGAAAACTAACAGGACAAAACAAGAAGAGCATTTTTCTCTTAATGGCTTCCAAAACAATAAAGATCTTATCCCAACATTACCCCTGTTTTTCCCCGATTGTCCGCTCCTTCTGTGTGCCATGCTCCCGCGTTAACCTCATGTGGTATCCCCATGTGATCAGCTGTTTCTGGTTGTTGTCATTAGTCCTCAGTATTTCGTCCGCGTTTCAGTTTGTTTCCCCAGTTTGGTCATTGTGTGCGGTCGACTTGCTTACAGCGCTGGCCTAAAGCAACGCATTCTGATCCTGACACAATGCATTGCTGCACAAACTAGAACCACCTCCGTAACGACACGCCTTTGCCCTTATTGGCTGAAAAGTTTAGTTACACGTATGATGTTTGTATCGCAGGCAATAATCTACTATTTCTCCTGAATATCACATAAAGCAGTGAGAACTGGTTTTCATTTAATTTACCTGGTGAAATAAAGTTTAAATAAATAACATAAATGCCCTAATAGTACAAGGCTGGGTTTATCTAAATCTAAATCCACAGAGTCTGTGAAGAACAAACATAAACGTATTGATTATTCATTGCTTATTCTAGGTCATGCATAACACACTCACTCCTCTCTCCCGGGCCACCAGGAGGTTGGCATGACCATCATGATTGACACCCAGATGTCAGCGTTTGCTGGAGCTGTGAGCTGTGGAGAACTTGAGGACACCTTCAGCCAATTAACTGCCCTTCCCTTCACAGACTAAAACCAAATTAAATAGCTCATTTTTGGGCCTCCTGTCACATGTGTCAACATATTTGCAAGTATTTACAGTAAACCCCACTGCAACTCAGATGTAGGTTGATTGCATGTAGTTCAAATTTAGCATAGCGGCTTGGAAATGCCAAGCAGGATTTGGGAAGTAGTATTCACTATCTGTGCAGACCTTGTGTGAACTTCACAGAGCAGGAGTTTGCTAGTGGTTTTTGTAAGAATTATGTCCTGCAGCTGCATTCAGCATCGTCCAGCTGGGGCTCTGGCAGCTCGCCACTGACACGGCATCCATCACTTGACAGAGTTTCCCCCACTGGGCAGAGTGTTCATCTAACCGCCTGCCTCTCCCTCACTCTCACCATGTCTCTCTTCTCCTCTCTCCCCTTTTTCATTTATTCTTTTCCTCATTCTCTGCCTGTCTCTCCATTCTGTCTCCTGCCTCACTTTGATCTCCACCCTCTCCCACACAGTGTCACTCTTACTGTACAGTCCTCCACCTCTGCTTTTCTCACACACTCTTTTTTTATCCCACAACAAGCATTTTGATTCAAAATAAACCCGATTCTCAGTAATGATATGGAGGACCCACTGCTGGTCTATATTGCAGGTTACTGCAAGTTAACAGAGGGTCACCAAACATTTATTGTGCCAATATCTGCTTTTTATCTTGCCTCATTTGTTCCTGACTAGTTTCTCATGCTACATCTCTCTCTCTCTCTCCATTTATGACGATCACTTCATCATTCTCTTGTCTCTGCCTTCCGCTGCCCCCTCCCTTTCCTCTGCCCGCTCCCTTTCCCCAGAGTTTTTGCTGTGACATCATAGGAGGAGTGGCCTATTATGCCGCAGTTTATTGGTCCCCCTATAGTCTGTCATTGGTCTTGGAAGGGCACAGCCGACGAGGACATGAAATACAGCTGTGCTTAAATTACTTTTGCTGCACAACCAGCTCTAGTAATTATGACATAGATCTTAGAGAAAAGGCCACATATCAATAGTATCCACAAAATTTTAGCTGTTCTTCTCTATAATAACAAAATTCATAGTGTAATCTGCACCAAAGCATACTATAAAGATTGCAAAACCACCCTATATTCACCGTTTTGTACAGATATTTAAAACAAACATATTGGATTGTTAGGTGTTCAGCTTCTTGTAACACATTGTCAGGTTTTAAATTATAGAAATGTTATTTGGCATGCCACGACAGAACTGCAAGAAGTGATAAAAGGCATTTTTACACATTTAAAGTTCTATTGTGCATCTTTTAAATGAGGCATAGAGACAAAATGTCATTCCCAATCATAAGAATGCTTCAGATAATTTGACTAGCGTAGCATTTTATCATTTGAAATATTTACAAATTAATCTTGTGGGCAAAGTCAAACCGGAGGCATTATTTACAGTTACTCAGTGTGCTAATAATACAGTATATACTTATAGTATATACTTAAAGTTCCTGGGAAATAAACAGTCCTGTCTTTTTCCAGCATAGATGTTGTGCAGGAAGAGGCGTACTCTCAGTTCCTGCAAAAGGAGACAGACAGAGAGCAGCGCATTGAGGAGATACATGCCGCTTAATGCCCCCCACCCGCTCCCCCCCACTCTGCTTAGGGCTGATGGAAATTTACTTGTGGCTCTGGCGTCTGCCTCCTACACCCATGCACTGAAGCTGTCAGCAGACCCGCACCTCAGTGCGTCACTGGTGGTGCATTTATTTCCGTCATTTTATGTCCCGTTGCCAAATTATAAGATGAGTTTAGAGTGGAGGGCGGCTGGTATTTTACGGGAGCGCTTTGCAACTGGGGATGTGGGGAGGCTGCTGATTAATCAAGTCAAAAGACCCGCATGGTACATGGTGCCTCTCTAAAGCTAAGTGGCTCATTAGTGCGGCGTAGGCTTCACTACAGCAGCCTGCCTGCATCGTTTATGCATTCTAGATGATGCTGTTAATTGCGCTTTGCGGCTTGAGCTCATGCAGAAATTATCGCAGTTGGTCCCACCCTCGGTGTGAATCATCCCGACCGTCAAGCATTAGACAAGACAGACGCATCGCCGACTGCAGAGTACTGCGCACTGGCCCTGACCTAGAGGGCCTCCCTGCCTGAACGCCATCCAAGGTGGATTCTGTGGATAAGCGCGTTGAGTAATGCGAGCCACGGCACCTCTGTCTTCCACCTCCGCCGTCTGTGAGCTAACAACCCGACGGGAAGAGCCTCACTGAAGCACTTGTGACGCACAGTTGGAATGACCTCTGACCTCTGAAACGCGTCTCCCTCTGTAGTCCGGCATGTGGTACCTGCCTATCTCTATCTAGTCCCTGACTCCTCCCCTTCTTATCTCTCCTGGTTTCAGTTGACCCGTTTGCACAGTTTTTCTCAAACCGGTCCTCGCAGACCGTCTACGTTTTTGCTCCCTGGGAACTGTATGGTAAGCAGCTGGGTGGGAGCAGAAAAATGTCATTAATTCACAAGGGTCCCTGTTGCTATACTGCTAATGAACGGGAGCATGACGTTAGTGCTGAGCACAGATTGGCAATGCAAATTACTTCAGCTTTTTTAGGTTTGGACACAACTGGAGCTCAAAGCAGAAGAGAGGTTTCTGGCTGCACTGTGCCAAACAGAAAGGAAATAGATGAAAAGACCAGGGATTAAGGGTTAGGGTTAGGGTTAGGGTTATTAAATGGAATATCTAGATCTACTCTGCTCTGTTATTTTTTGCCATTTGAGGTAGAGTGTAAGCCTTCAGCAAACGCCCCTAAGCAGCATCTTTTGCCTTGTCTGTCCATGATGTTTACATTCATACTGTATGCGACTTTGCAGCTTAGATAGTTCTCTGGCTCCCAAAATACTCTAATGGACTAAGTTCTGCTGCAAGCTTTTTAATAATAATGCATTTGCATTCCCCTGGTGTGGAATGGCAGCCAGTGTACTCAGAGAAGAAATGAGTCCCGTCAAGGATATGATATACACAGCCCTCCCCTTGTAGGATCTACACTTTAACATGTGCTATTGTTTATTAACAGTAATGTGGGGGTGTAGGTTAGTATTTCACACTCTGGCTCTTTTCCACCCATCGCGGGAACTTTTACCTGGGGCTTCTGTCACATTCCCAGTACGAAAACTCATCTTAATTGTAGCCTCTTGGTTCTTGGTCCTTTTTTAACTTCCTACGCCGGGGTAGGTACATTCCGTTTGGCCGGGAACTGCTAGGGCGGAGCTTATTGCAATACACATGCTGATTGGCTTATCACAGATACCAGCTCCAGCTTAGAAGATACGCAGAAATGCGGGGACAGGAGAAAAACATAGTGAAGGAAAAATGTATTGGATGGAATTATTTGCGTATTTTTATTACAATTAAATGTGTTTCTGCATATTTATGAATCTGTTTTTTGTGGGTCTTCATATTTCTGCCTTGGAAAGTCTGATCCCCACAATTCACCATAAAAAGTCTTCTTTACTTTTGTGCTCTGGCTTTCCTTTTTTTTTGATAGTGATGCACCTATAAAGAAATTTTGACTGATACTGATAACTCATATATTTAGTTTATTATATATTTTATCATTTTAAAATATTTGATATATTTCGTCTCTCGCCAGTTCTTGCAGTGATACTTGCTGGCATTGATAAAGTTACACTTTATTTACAATTTGTGGAATGTGAAAGATCGATCTGCCAGCCAGATCTAATGATGAATTACAAACATGTCACTGGCCATATCAATAAAATCCTGTGTGCTGTTTTGGACCATTATGGTATGTGATTTGTCCCGTATCGATCTCCTCACCCCCCGTCCTCCCCCAATAACAAACAAAATGACTTGTTCCTCCTCTATTGTTTTGGAGTGACCGTGTAGTCTCATTGTAGATGAAATTAAATATGAAGATTAACCTATGAACGTTTTGGGCTTATCTAGCATGAAGGTCACAGTTACTGTTGCGCAGTGAAAAGTGACACGCCAAAATGGGCAGGAACTAGAAAGGTTCCCGGTCGAGAGAGCTCCAAACCAGGTTCCTGATCTTCATTGGGAAAGCACCTTATAGTTCTATGGTTCTTCAAACTCCTCCAAATGAACTCAGACTCTGGGAACTGTCTCGGTGTTTTACAGACTTCTCCAAAAGATCACAGTGATGTGAAACGACGTACGATGACTTTTCCCACCCCCTGCATCTTAGCAGTATGCAGATTATATGCCCTGACAGCAGTGAGTCCAAGAGTCTGATCACTAAAGGTCTTTCTTTCAGTGGTCTTACTAACAGAAAAACAAACACTGTTTATACCTGAATGTTTTTTTTTACCCTCAGTGACTTTGGAAAAATAGAATGGCGTATATTGTTTATATGACATACTGATTTCCCAGCTCAACAAAATAATAACACTTTCAGACATAATCATGTTGCTGTTGTTCACAAGCAATCATCCTTCAATCTATTTTCTAGCTGCTTATTCAGAGGTCATGGAGGGACCTGGAGCCCCTGCTAGGCAGCACAGCGCATGAGACGGGGGTGGGCACCCCTACATGGAGTATTAGATCATATCTCTGAGCACATACACACGTACTCTCACATGGACAATCTCACACTACAGGCAATTCCAGTTCTCCCAACTTGTCTTTCCACTGCAGGAGGAACACAGAGCAGTGGGCAAAACATGCACACCCTTACAAACGTAGTAATTAAAAAAAAAGTAAAATACACAGAATACTACTCCATCTTTTTCTCAGACCTTGACATGTTTATATTAAGGTACATGTAACTAGACTGTCCTTGTGCTCACAGTAGAGGACAGAGACTGTGTCTGTCTCTCACACCCCTCTGGACAGGATACTCACACACCTGCCACCCTGCAGTGACTTTGCCACCACCTGTCATACTATAATACAACTCGCCTGGTTACAGATTTTGCCTAATTTAGGCTGCTCTCAATCTAATGCGATGAAATATGAAATACCACTTTTACTTACAAAACATACTCAAGAGAAACAAGAACAATTGTAGAAGTACAAAAAGAAAAAAATAAACCAAGTATTCATTAAGTAAAACATTGTGTCTTTAAAAAATAAAAAGAATCCACATTTTTTTTTTTACAATGTCATATTAACAGTGTTCGATCTTTTGTGTTTACTGTAGAGAGCATTTCACAATTGAATAATAGTAACAATAGTAATAAGACAGGAGTAGAAGAATAGCAGTGATAGACACAGTAATGATACTCTGCTGCACTCAACAAGACTGAGACCGTTTAATATGGAAAGTAGCATTACTGGGGATTCAGTGGTTTTCTTTGGAATTTTTAATAGTTGGGATTCTTGGCCTCTCTCCCCCTTTGTGGAGGTCAAGCCCATTAACATTGTTTGGAATGAATCCCTCCCCCCTTTACTCCCCACCCACCCCCATTTGCAGTGACAGTTCCTTTGGCGACTTTTGCCAGGGGTGGAGCTAGTCTTCCAGCGCGTGCCACTTAGCGATCTGTCTGCGGGGGTGGTCGCAGATCTCACGCCAGTGTTCCCCTGGGGTCCCCGGAGAGGCGGTGCCCAGCAGGAGCCGCCCGATCACAGGGCTCTGGCCGTTCCTCTCCGAGTCCTGCAGCAGGAGTTCCACGCTGGTGTCCTGCAGGCCCTTCTCTGATGGGACGTCGAAGACGAACAGCTCATTGAACACAGGGTTTGGGGAGGACTTCTTTACATGGGACTTCTTCTTGCACACCCTCTTCTTGCCATGATACAGGTTGACCTTCACATAAGGGTCTAAGTCAGAGGGAAGAGAAACGGGATGGTTAATGATTTCTCTTTTAGATTCGGCAAAGCAAACTAGAACCTCAGCTGGAGCTCATGAAAATCCATTCTGAGCAAAGATCCATACTGGGGCAGTTCTCTGAGATATCCGTTTTGTAATGTACCTGGGAGATTTTCATCCGTCAGCGTCTTCAAATATGCTCATGTTACAATGAATATAGACATTCTTTTTTTCTGGCAGGAATTAACAAAAATAATTTAAACTCATTAGCGTATTTTGTCAATTGTTCTGGAATATACTGAAATCCTTTTAACATACGGGGATTCTGTTGGATTATAGAACATCAAGCATTTCTGCAAAGCATATGCATGACCACGTCCAAGACCCACCTGAGGGCATGTTGATCTCTGCTTTGGGCAAGTGGCGAGCTTTCAGGACCACCACCGTAAGAGTGCTGGTGGTGGACTGGTAGCAGAGTGACACCAAGAGCTCCGCCCTTCCCGCATTCCTCTTCAATGGCAGATCGAGGAGCAACAAAAGAACGAAGATGGGAAGAATCAACGCAACATTTCTCAATAAAAATTTAAAGGGCACTATGAAAATGCCATAAACTACTTCAACAGCTATAAAGGAACTAGTTTTATTACACATTTCATTATACTGGTGAACCTTAGATTAAACAGCATGGTGACAAACTCCATAACACTTGTATTAAGTAGAAAGATCATATCAAGATAAGATCATAGATTTAATGTACTGGCTTCCCATTAAAGACCGTGTTCTCTTCACAGTACAATTAAGTCTTGTCCATTTCCTCTCGCATGTAATACAATGACACTGCAAATTACTGTGGGCCACATAATATCAACTCTAACAGGAAATGTATTAAAAAAAAAAATCTAAGAAAAAAATCAATGCCTGTCATGGTGCCTGTCTCAAAATCAATGCTATGAGACCAAGGGCCCCCGGCGCCCTGAGAGGAGAGGAAATACTTCTCCTGTCTAAAATTGCAGGTAGGTAAGAAATTAATACTGTGACCCTATTCATGCACTGAAATTCCATCACATTGCTGAGTCCCTCATACTCCCCTCCCACTAGCAAAATGTAAATAAACTATTAAGCTCCATGTTTGTCATGCAGGTGCCAGCCAAAGCAGGGACAGTAATGTGAACAATAAGAAAATGCTAAAACCTAAATGTATAGTGTAGCGCTACTACTGTTACTTCCGAATGCACTTTACTCACGTTACTGCTGCTATAAATGTACTACATTCTTTTTAATTTCATGCTATAATGTATTTCATGCAGGTTTCAAGGACTATAGTTATTTATGCTGCTGTTATCGCTCCATTATCAATCTATAAAGGGACTGGACGGTAAGACATCTCAGGAGAGCTTACCCTAGTGTTACGCTTGATGATCTCCCGGTTCATGAGGATGCGCCCCTCAGACAGGTCAATGCCAGCTAATGGCACCAGCGTCTCACCAATGACCTCATCGCGAGAGAAGCGGTCGAAGCTGAGCACCATGAAATGAAGGGAGAGCTCCGGGATGTGGTCGTACGGGATGCCGTAGAAGCTGAACGTCTCGTCGAAAGCCGGGTCCAGCGTCTTCCTCAGCACTCGGGTCTTCACTTTGTGCTTCTTCTCTGGCAGGAGGGTCAGCTTGATGTACGGGTCTGAGGTCAGGGACTGCTCATCCATGGCAGAGAGTCCATGAGCCTCTTTGATGTGCACGATGAAAGCCTTCTTCTCAAAGTTGTACTCAAGGGAGAAGAAAAGGGTACCGAGGCCACCATCTTTGTCGTGGCCCTTGTCAGCTGGAGTCATGGTATGACTAGAGAGACCACTTTTGGGGGAACTCATATCCTTCCCTCCATGATTTATACCTGGGTGGGGCGATGATAGGTCCAGATCTGGAGAACTCCGAACCTTGGTATTGGGAGACTTGGTAAAATTCCCATTGAGATCTCGCTTCTCCAAGTCCAGGTGGAGCGAGGCCCTGCCTGTGGCAAGACCAGATCCTTGTTTAGTACTTGTGTCTGTCTTCTCAGCCCCAAACTTCTTTTTGCCACTAAGGCTTTCTGGATAAATGTCTACACCCTTAAGCATATGCACAAATTTGTAAGGGGGTGTTTTGTTGGCCTTGGTTGACTTGCGCTGGCAGCAGATCCATGAAAAAAGGGAGACACTGAAGACCAGGCCTAAGACGCTGACAACGCCAACTGTGACTGGTACCTCAGCTGTGGGATGAAGCACATTACACATCAATCACAGTTCACAAGTATTCACAATATACTGCCTCATCTGCTACTTTGTTTTGTGAATTTTCACAACTACACAAAAAATGCGAAGCCGTTCAAAATGTAAAATGTACCCAGAAAATGTTTTTCTAAGCTATTACATAGAATATAAGTATAAACACTTAAGCATTTTGTTTTACTTTTATCAGAATATACCTGGATCTATTTTAGTTGCATGAGTTTAGGTAATGCAAAGGTTTATATTCACGTACACATTTCTGTGCATAAAACTTTGAATATCTAATTGATCTGAGGGACCTTAATTTCATTTTAAGTCTTCATATGATCTGGGTTATATAAAAGTCTTTGCTTCCCCCTGTAGTACCTCATGAGTCCTGGAGATATCTTATATCTGAACCGAGTGGCCAATCTTTTTTCAGTGCAACTCCCTAACTAGATTACTAATTAGAGGACTGATTGGCTGAAGAGTCCTCACACCTGGGTTTGAACATCTGACCTACAATCCTGCATACACACTGGCCCTTTGTGAATAAAACTAGCCACCCCTGGTCTATACAATACCTAAAATGCCAAGCATAATGTATGAATTTTTAAGCATGGGGGCTCTGCTGGCCTTTCAAAACCTAATTGTGTTTGCAGAATCTTCCTTTGAATTTAGAAGCCACTTTACACATACTCTCTCAAAAGCCATTCAGCTGTTAAACCGTTTAAGATCTCTAGTAGACCGGAAAATTATTGCAGTCCTTTCTTCTTAAGCTGATTGTGTATAATTAACATCTGATCTTCCACCCATTTATGTTCCATCCCGAGCAGAATCATGCCAACATCTAATATTTTGCTACAAATATAAAACAGGTATATTCGTAATAGCCATAATAAAAGGCCTGTGTTTTAAAATCATTTAACAAAAAGAGGTTTTAATTTTAAGACACCGCTAATTAATTTGATCACAATTCGATATTTGAATTATTGCTTAAATTACAAATCAAATATTTATTTAAAATTATATGCACAATCGGTTACAGAGCAATGGCCCGCTAATTACGTCATATAGCCCGAAAAATCAAAGAAAGGGCAATTTTACATTGCTTTAGGTGTTATTGTACAGCTTCGCCTGTTTGCTCATCCTTCGTCTTATTGCAGGGTATTTGCGGTGATTTATTCGCGGTTTTAAAATCCTGGAAATTTCCAGTGGGCGTCCGCCGCCTTACTCTCAAGCGCACCCCCCTCCCCCCTCCCCGGAGCACACAGCAATGTGGCGGAGCCCGAGCCGGGGGTGAGTCAGAACTGCGCCCCGCCATCGCTGCCAACGCCGCCGTTCGCATTGCCGCTCCGCGGGCCGGCACGGGCTGTACCCATGAGGGAGCCAGGATGGACTCCTGCCATATTAATCACGCCGGTGATCGACTGATAAAACACAAAACAGCTGACCAGGGTGCATATACGCCTTTAAATCTGGCTATATATTCATAAATGATGACGCTGTGCGTACGTAGTGGGTAGAGAGTTCACATATGTAGCAAATACTACGCTCAAGAGATCATAAATTGTGTAACTGAAATTATTGGCTTATTACTTCTGATAATATCATTCCTGTACATGTAACTACACCATTACATCCAATGCAACGCACAGTGCCTGGTTTTTTTTTTAAAAAAAGAGTAGCATAGTGACACAACGGGAATTGATCCTGCTACAAATCATCAGAAAGAAACATCCACATGATTGCAACACAACGCCCAGCCTTAGAAATGATTTTGAAACTTGAAATAAAGTGCCTTTTAATTATATTTATTTTTGAAGACAGCTCACCAAAGTGCGCTTCCTCCGGCGACGCAGGAGCCATGATTCGCCGCGCTCTGTCCGAGGTGCTGAAACGATGCTCCTTTAGTTCAGCTTTTAACTTTCCCTGCTTCTCGATCTCACTGCAAATTACACGCTGCTGCTATTTATGGCGGTGGATCCCCTGCTTTAATTGTCTGAATTATTCGAATATTTGTCAGACTTTATCAATGGTGTGCTGATTTTCAGGCAGACCTTCGGCACGTCCGACGCAGATGCTTTCTGCGGTGTGACTGTATTGCTGCACGTCTTCCCCTGCGAGGTGAGTTCATCGGCACTGACGCAGGTCTGACGAAGTCCTCTGTCTGAAATCACCACCTATCCTCTGAGGAACAGCACAACAGGCTCATTAATTTTTTGTGCAGTTGCTTACCAACAGTAAATACACAGAAGCAGTACCAAAAATATCTATACGTGTGGTTGACGTTGTCCGTCTTTTGTCTCTCTTTTCTTTGGTTTATGTGTTTGCTTGTGTTGATGGCTTTGTCCTTGATGAAAAGCCTGAAATGTATTTGTTTCACTGCACGGAGTTCTGTTTTGACCATAGGTATAATGCCCAAAGTAAAAGACATTTCTGAGGATTTTAATGCGTAATATGTTTGTCTAGCAGACAAATAATAATAAAATAAAGGAAATATTTATGAGCCAAAAGATTCCAATGCAAGGAGGCTGCAGATCATTCTGGACACATAGAACAATGCAAGTCAGATTAAGAGTACTGAGATGTATAAGTGAATATATCGTATAAAATTGCTCATTATCTATGTTATCTAGGAAGATGGCACCTCTTTAACAAAAACTTTAAATGACTAAATTTCCATATCGCCATACTTTGGATAAGCATTTGAAATTATAAGTAAATGGACTATTTATTACCTTTGTTAAACTCCACTTTTGAAAAAGGTTACATGATGTGATATCACTTATCATCCCTGACATTTTCCATGTACAAAACCTATTTTGTAAACAGGTTATGTCACACAAAAAAATAAGTATTGTATTACATGATTAAAGTAATATACACCGATGAGCCCTAATATTAAAACCACTTGCCAAATATTATGTAGCTTATGCTGCCAAAACAGCTCTAACCCATTGAGGCATGAACCCCACAAGAGCCGTGAAGGTGTCCTGTTGTATGTGGCCCCCAGATGTTAGCAGCAGATCCTTTAAATTCCCTTACGTTACCAGGTGGACCTTTTCCACATCTGATTTGTTTGTCTAGCACAGAGGTGGGCAATCTTATCCGCAAAGGGCCGGTGTGTATGCAGGTCTTTGGGATAATCTGTAGGTCAGCTGTTCAAACCCAGGTGTGAGAACTCTTCAGCCAATCAGTCTTCTAATTAGTAATCTAATTAGGGAGTTGCAGCGAAAACCTGCATATACACCGGCCCTTTGCGGATAAGATTGCCCACACTTGGTCTAGCACATCCCACAGATGCTTTCCTGCGATCGAGATGTGGGGAATGTGGAGACCAACTTAACACCTTGAACACTGCCTCTGGCGGCTGGCTTTCTTCCCATAGTGCACCACTTCCCCTGCTAAATGATGCACGTGCACCCAACTGACCATGTGATGTAACAGAAAACATGACTCATCAGACCAGGGGACCTTCTTCCATGGCTCTGTGGTACAGTTCCGACGTCCCCATTTTGGTGACTTTTGGTGGTGGACGGGAGTCGGCACTCTGACTGGTCTGCGGCTGCGTGGTCCCATACACGACCAGCTGTGATGCACTGTGTGTTCTGAACCCTTTCTATCACAGCCAGCCTTAACTTGTTCACTGATTTGTGCTACAGATACTCTCCTGTGGGATTGGACGTACACACGACAGCCATCACTCCCCTTGTGCATCAGTGATCCTCAGGCACCCATGACTCCATCGCTGGTTCATTGGTTAAACTTCCTTGGACCACTTTTGGTAGGTGCTGACCACTGCGTACTGGGAACATCCCACCAAACCTGCCGTTTTGGAGATGCTGTCACCCAGATTTCCAGCCATTGTCATTTGTGCCTTGTCAAAGTGGCTCAGATCCTTACACTTGCCCATTTTTCCTGCTTCCAACACATCAACTTCAACAATGAACTTTTCACACGTCTAATGTATAATGGCGCCTTTGAAAGGTACCACTGGAACAAGTTAATCATTTTTATTCACTTCACCTGTCAGTGGTTTTAATGTTATGGCTGAACGATGCATAGTAGTATTCATGCAGGGATTCAGATCTGTTTCCAAGACAACAGTTTCTGGCATTTAACACACAAAACAAATGCTCAATATAAATGAATCACTTGTTGCTCCAATCAAATGAAGAGCTCTTTTCCAAAATGGCATAAATCCATTTTGATAGTTTTCAGGAAAATTACATTTTTTTACCTAGACCCACACATTTTGTTAATATTTCATTTATCCTATTAAAATGGTTTGTTGGCTCAGTCTGAACATGTTGAACAATGATTGTTAAAACAAACAATAGTATTGCTGATTATAAATTCAGTTTTTTTTAAAAAAAACGCATCCATCCATTCTTTTGCAAAAGGCTATAAATCCATCCATTTATTTCCAAAAAGTTGATTGCTTATGTATGTTATGCATGAACATGCAACATATGACATCAAGGACTCATCAAATAATAAATTAATATAAATCAAATTAAGTGCAAATGCCGGTAACACTTTATAATACTGTTCCGTAGTTAACAGGTAGATATGCAGGAACTAAGCAGCAACAAATGAGTAGTTC
>JABFDZ020000016.1:17214961-17227829 GCA_019775955.2 Pollimyrus isidori
AAACCACAGAGGAAACGTTACTACCTTTCTTTGGCACAAGGTCATCCTGACGTGAAGAGCCGTCCATCTCTATGATGCTGTTTCTTTAGCCTATTACGTTCCTTCATGGAGTGCTCTACTCTCACAAGGGAGCGGTTAATTAGGCGCGCCATCATGTGGTCGGACATGCCTGTTAATTATTCTTCCATTGGTGCAATTACAATGTATCAAATATTTTTATAAAAAGTTGCGATACCTCGATTTAAGAAAAAAATGTAATCGTCTTAAAACGCAAATTTGAATTAATGGAAAAAATCTAAAGAATCGCCCAGCCCTACAGCAAATCCATATCCGTTATGTGCAATCATGGTCATAGCTGTTCTCGAACACAGCATTTCTCCACACACATGCATTCCCACCTGTCAGTATCACAGTGGAAGGTTCCAGGCTGGCAGACGGTGCATTCTCTCTCATCACTGCCATCAGAGCAGTACAGCTGGTAGTTGCACCTCTCTTTGGGGGAGTAGCAGATCGGCCTGCTCATGAAGCGTCCGGCAGGCCTCTGCGCTGCAGTTCCGCCGCACGCAAAGAAGCCCGGCGGGCAGCCCCCGCAGCCATCCTCATCGGAGCCGGACTCGGGGCAGTCCCAGTGCCCGTCGCAATGCTGCTCAGGTGTGTAGCAGCCGCCCGCCGGCCCACGGCACACGCCCTCCCAGGGAAGGCAGTATCCCACGATGCGGTAGGTGGCATTGAAGCCACGCCCCTCTGAGTGTTGCTGAGTCTGATAGGTCAAGGAGATCAGGCCCGTCCGGGACACCACTTGCACCGACTTGTAATTGGATGCGTAGGTAATCTGTTGGAGAAGGCTTGGTTAAGAGCAGCCAGCAGAACTCCGACGTGAACCTCAAACTTATAAAGTTACGGTGTCACAGCTCCGACATCCCATTAAATATGAACTATGCCAAACATGCTACTGTTCTTTAGCTAAAAGGCGACGGGTGCGAACGATGCCGCCGGGCTGAAGAGTGGACTCACGGTTTTGATAGTGTTCCCTTGGCCCTGAGGCTGGTCTGTGACTCGGAGCGTGTCCCCAGGGCCCAGCTCCAGCAGCTGCAGGTCCAGGCGAAGCGGGCGGGGGTCCTGAGGGTCCACGGTCCACACGCAGAGCAACGCGGGTCCGGTTAGTATCGGGGAAGAGAACCAGCCGTAGAAGCCCTTCTGCAGTCCTCCACAGGGGCCGCCGGGGGCACGGACTGTGCTGGTACGCGCGCCGGGCACAGAATCGCCACGCGATCGCAAGTCACCATCCACCCGTGCGCCATCCTGGGCAGGGTTTGACTGGTGGCGCAGCGCCGTGGTGCCAGTGCTCGTCCCCGCGGGCAGCCCGGCGAGACCATCACAGCCTTTCTCATCAGATCCAGCCAGCAAGCATTCGCTGCGCCCATTGCAGCGCCAGGCGAGTGGCAAGCAGCGGCCACTGAGGCACTCAAACTCATCCGGGGAGCAGGGGCCTGATGCTGCCGGAGGAGCGACAGCGGACACGAGTGCATTGTCAGAATCTTTAGATCTCTACACTACGAGTAGGACTCAAAGCTGGGTGGCCGAAAGGGCTGGGAAATGCCTACCTCGCATGTAGGAGAGACGGAACCCCGACGACAGGTAGACGTGCGAGAAGAAATGGTATGTCACAGAAATATTTCCGCCAAACAGCTCCATCGGCTGAGGGATCTGGGACCCGCAGAGCGACACGGGGCTGCCGAGCACTGGAGTCACTGACAGCCACTCCACCCCACATGGCACCATGAACTGTGAGAAGCTGGCCAAAGCCGACAGAGAGGAATGTGTTATATCCATAACCCACTCATCACTAGTACCTAACAGTGTGAGCTTATACCGCATCACAGAGTCCCCTCTTGGACCGCCGCCCGATAGGGGGCTCCACACAGAAACCACTGACAGCCAGATGGGACCCCCAAACCCCCAGTCAACTATAGCTGCTTAGGAAGGACGCCGCACAGCAGGGAGCGGAGGAGCAGCGTAAAGAGGAGCAGCCTCAGGAGCAGAGGAGCACAGCTTGGATTAGTGTGGGAAGCAATGGTGTGGGAGCACGGTACCTGAGGATGACAGGCTCTCCCACGGAGGCAGTGATCAGCCAGGTGCAGTTGAGTTGCCGGGAGAGCCAGCTATGGTGGGGGGTGGTCCGGATCTCGCCTTGCCTAGCCATGAGGACCTTGGGAGACTTTTCACAGTACCCTGAATACCACAGAGCAGGAAAAAGAGACAGAAATACTTCATTTTATGGCCACACAACTCAGTTATACAGAAAACAACTGGCTGGTATAACAAAAGCTTGGGAAAACAACACCTTTTACACAGAAACACTGGTACTACTTTACAGTGAGACTCCCATATGCCACTTAGTAGTAACTCATTAATTAAAAAAAAAAAAAACACTTTGTGATTTACAAAGTGTTACAACCTAATTAATAATCTTATTATAGACCATTCATAAACTGTTTAAGGGTAGTAGCACCTCAGTTCTCAAACTCATTATAACTCGAATTTCTTAAAGGTGGAACCAACAGTATGAAAAAAAAAATACCTAGAACTCGATCTGAATCTCAAAAGTCAAACCGTGAACGCCAACCTAAGATAACTCATGGAGCACAACTCTTAGCAGAAACAAAGGGTAATGCTTCAGTCTCAGCCTCGCATTCACTGTGACAGCACCATGCATGTTTACACTAAATGAATACATATATTTAGACAGTAAAAATACATTTAGAAAATGATAAACAGTAACAGTATTATATAATAATAAAATAATTTTTAAAATAAAGATTTCTTAATTATTTTAATATCATTAATAATGAACCATTAATATATTTAATTATAATAATATTGTCTTGCTGAGCGGGGACGGAATGGAGACAAAGGCACAGACGTCAGGGTATCAGAAAAAACAGAGTTTAATTACAGGCAGAGGTGGAAATTTCAGGTCCAGAAAGTAAAAATCCAGACCAGGATTTTGTTTCAACCAACCACTTGAGTACTGCATGACTGTGACTCTTTATGCTCAACTGGTTGGTTGAAACAAAATCCTGGTCTGTATTTTTACTTTCTGGACCTTAAATTTCCACATTTGATTACAGGTAAGGCAGGCAAAACGCAGACAGACAATACAATGACCGGACTGGAGAAACCAACCCGAAACATGGACTAAATACAGAGGACTAATGATAAAAACCAGAAACAGCTGATCACACGGGGATTCCACATGAGGTTAATGAGGGGGCGTAGCACACAGAAGGAGTGAACGGTCAGGGCAGGACACATTGGTTTTTAACTTTACACATCGTTTGGATACAGTTGTTTTCTTACTAAATAACGGTTTTGATAAATGTGCTTACTAAAGTATATATTCTTGTTTTATCCAGTTCATTTTGTGTTTAAATGCTAAAAAAAAAAAAAACATTTAGATATAATTTTTTGGGGCTGGGAACCAATTAATTGATGTTCCATTATTTCTTATGGTGAAAATTCAATCAGAACTCAATCTGTTCAGAATTCGAATCCAAAAAAGTTTAAGTTAGAGTTCTGAGGTACCACTGTATATTATAAAGCCAAAACTGGAATTAAAACAACTCATTTATTACATAAAAATCGATATCAGACTGCCGGCCCTATGCAAGACATGGAAACAGGAAAAGAGTAACTCACCAGTGCTGGAGGCAAGCTGCATGTTTCCACAAGCTGCAAACAGAAGTCAAAGAGGATATCAGCGAGGATCTGAGTGAGTTAGCAGGACGGCACTCAGGCCTCCTTCCCCAGCACCCACTCTGACTAGATGTGACCCAAAACACTTCCCTGCATCTCCCCACCACAGCTTCACTTCTAGGCCCTCACAGGATACTACAATCAGATACTCTACATGCCATTTAGGGCTACCAGTTATCTTAACAGCCTGTCTTTGTACTATAGGAGTAGACCCTTAGAGAACAGTGCTACCAACTGAACTTCCAGAAATGTTCTTACAGTATTTTAGTAAAATTAATTTTTTTTTTTAAATCTTATTTTGGAGTTGGAATCCTGACAATTTATATCACATTTCATATAAACAGAAAAATCACAGCAACAACTCACCAGCTATGTACAAGATGTATAAAAGCAAAATGTTGAAAGATCCTGCCATATCTCCTTCTTAATGAGCAATTTCAGCTCCAGCAGAGAATCCAAATCAGCGTTTGGGGCCGGGATAACTAAAGCCCATCAAAGGATGCAGGATGCGTCATTATTACTTATAATCCATCCAGGAAATGGGATCTGAAGGGTTAAGAAACAAAGAAAAGTAACCAAACTAACGTTCAAGTATTTTTTTCTCATTGTTTTCCAAAAAGGCGCTGTATTGCCCCTTTGATTTAATCAAAATCAACTTTCAACTAACTTTTGTGCGGAGAACGGGGAGACCGATGGGGTGGATTCACTAAATGATCGACTGAGCCCTGTGACAACTAGAATATTTCATAATATATAATAATAAACAACTGTAAGAGCAGTTTAAAAACACCAAACAATGGATGGCGCTTAGCAGTGTTTTATATTTAATTTCACTATTATCGCAGGTCCGTACCGCCACTTCCTGGTTGTGACCTAATGTGTTGCTAACAGGCTACTTAGCCACCGAACTTGCATACATATGGACAAAACCCGGCAAATTACATTAGGTCGTCGACAACAACCGACCACGTACATCTTATAGATTACGCATTACATTGATTAAGCGAAATCCTCCGTGAAAAGTTACTTTTTTAATTAGTAACAGGCTTTCTTTCTCCTGTAAAGTTTCACTTCTTCAGAGTTAGCCATTAGCCAAAACAGAAAGCAATTCCATTGTAAACTTTGCGTCACATACATAACGTTTTCCAATAAAGTGTTTCAAAAGAGACGAAGCACAAGAGTATACGGTACACACAACATACTGTAAAGAAATATACCCATTATCGGCGGGTTTCAGCCCAGCAGGGACGCACTCACCACTCCAGCTGTCTTTTGTTGACAACCGAGCTGCTTCCGCATTCAGACCGGATGTCAGAGGCGGACGGAGAAAGAGACAGAGGCGCAGGCAGACAGGCAACCGTGTCGAGAGCGCCGTTTATTTGCAGTGATTCCAGACCCCACATCAAAATAATGAAAACAAAGATTACTTAACTACATTATTTTAACCATGGAAGAGACACGGTGCAGCGTGGTAACCCTCATGAACACAGTATAACTGACTTGTGATACCCAGATCAAACATTTTTGCAGATGCCACTGCTAAAGTGTCGAGCATCTCCCCTAGGGCGCACCTCTGCCTTATGAATTGATTAGGATATGCGTTTAAAATATTGATAGATTTTCTCTTCTCGCTTGGGTTTCCTGGCAGCGCCCTATTCATAACCCGGGGAGAGATGCTGTAATGCTCTAAATGTGACGCTAGGTGTCAGCGTAGCCTCAACAAGAAACTATAATGTCTGAATATAACCCGGCCAGCTGTTTTTCAGTAGGTTTTGCTGTTATATTAACTGCTGCTAATTAAGGGTCCAAAGCACGTAGTGCAATGGACCGATATTGTATTTCTTTGAATTTTTATCTTTTATTAAATTTCTAAAGCTCGAAATTACATGGAACTTTATTGTTCTTCTTCTTCTTCTTCTTCTTCTTATTCTTCTTCTTCTTCTTCTTATTATTATTATAATTATTATTTTCTTCCCTAAAACTGAATGTGCAGCCTAAACCGTAAGAGCTGGATCAGTGGCCTGTACTACGAAGCGGGGTTACTGGCTTGGCTTATCGGGGATGTAAGGTACCGCGGTTTAAATGGACTCCATATTCGTTTACTTATACATTTTGCCCAGACTACTTTAAATCGGACAAGTTACCCCAATAAGCCAGTAACCCCCCTTTGTAGCACCGGGCCCCCGGCCACAGGAGTTGGCAACCCGCGGCTTGCGAGCCACATGCGGCTCTTTGACCACGTGACTGCGGCTTTTCTCAGAACGATAGCTGCATTCACATCTTAATATAATCATATATGATAACACTTTGGTAAAGATGAATTATTTATTTAGGCACTGTAAAAAAAAATCCGTCAAAAAACGGAAAATGTACTGGCAGAAAATTACCGGCACGTTTTCCGTTAATGGACTCTTCCTTCAAGTCTCTAGGAAAATATTGTAATTTCACATTTTTCCACAGTTTGATGCTCAAAGGTATATTTCTTAAATGATAATTTATTTTCATTTTTGATTCTTCATTCTACCAATGCAGATTTGCTTGTTTAATAAATGGCGTTGTTCACAAAACTACACAAAGTAATTTGAGAATATAGTAATTCGCTACATTAATTATTTTTCATGGCTGAAGGGCCATTTGTTAGACTGTACAACATAATTTAGCAAGACTGAAAGAAGGTAAGAGCTCCCATCGTGGCTATGGGAGTTATTTCCATAGAGCAGATATGTGGCAGCCCCATTGCTTTTAGATCACAAGTTTCACGTTTTCAAGTTTTATTGTCATATACAAATAACAATGTAGCATCATTACCCATAATGAAATTCTTACACTCGTGTTCCCCAACGCATATAGCCTAAAAAAGTATACAGATTTAAAATTTAGAAAAGAAAAAGTACTAAAGTATTTAAAAATATATATCAGTTTTGGAATGTACATTGAAAGTGCAAGTAATGCAGAGGGAATATTTACAAGTTGCAGTACAAGTTTGCACTGCAGAAATTGTGCAAAAAATTGTGCAGTGAGGATTTGTTAAAGTGACATTGTGAAGGGTCCAGTGTGTTTGTGTGAGTTGTGTGTGATGGTGTGTGCAGAATGTCAGCAGTTCAGAAGTCTGATGGCGTAAACATGGTCCAAGATGTTCTCACCGCGCGTTGGAAAGTTTACGTGTTGGTGAAACTTCGGCAGAATTTTCCTCATGTTGGCTTTTTTAAAGTCGCCAGCCACAATAAAAGCAGCCTCCGGGTGTGACAGCATCCAACAGTTCATCCAGTGCCCGTGTGGTGTCGGCGTGAGGGCGAATATAAACAGCGGTACAGAATACTGCTGTAAACTCCCTGGGCAGATAAAAAGGTCTGCATCTGATCATAAAGTGTTCGAGATCAGGAGAGCACGCTGACGAGACTTGTCTGTACATCAGTACACCACCGTTTGTTGGTCATTACACACACGCCACCTCCCCTGCATTTCCCCCGTTGGGATAGAATTTCCAAGTTGGGGATAGAAGAAAAAATCAAATCAATTTGCTCATTTAATATTTAATTTTTTTTTTGTTAGGCTTGAGTTTTGGAAGCCCAAATTTAGAAACCCACCTCAACTGAAAATGGAATGCCACAAATATTAGTCTCTCCCGTGCATTACTAGATAATGTATTTGGTGGCCCAGAGTGATATCTCTTAGGCTGGGGATCTGTGTCAGCAATTACAATATTTCTGGTTTCAATCCTGTGAATGCCAGGAATAATTCTTCTCTGTTAGGTTCTTGAGCAAATGCTTGTTGATGTTAATCTTCATCCAGCATTGTAGGGAAGTTTCACATACAGGGAGGAATATGAGTCAGTGGCAGGATTAACACACCATGGACTGGAAACAGACTCGCACTAGTCTGTTGGGACGTATGTAGTTCTTGTGCCTGAGATGGTTTGTTATGTGGAGGGTGCAGCAATGTTGGAGCAGGAAAACAAGCATTGAGGAGGAGTTATGTTTCATTCCATGCACACCTTTAGAGCTGCCACTCAACAAGTCCCAACAAGTTTCCATGGAACACAAACCAATAGATCCTACTAGGATCCACTGCTGTGGTGGAGTATTCAGGTACATTGCAATTCATTCCACTTGTAAGTTACAACTTACGTCATGTCAGAGTAAGTGTGTGACTATGTATTTGGGTGTGTATTCCAAAGGTTGCAGGTTCAAATCCAGCTTCAGCTGAAAAACTGTGTGTTTATGGGCCATTGAGTCATAGAAAATAACACTGGTGTACAATGATGCCGGTTTTGTATTAAATATACGGTGCTGATTAAGAATATGATTTTGGTTTTGCCAGATTGGCTCTAGTTTCTGAGATATTTAATAGTTAATTAATTAACGCAACATGTTTGAAAAGCATTCAGAATTGCAAGAATATTTTTATTTTAGTTACAACTAGTAAGTAAACAGTCTAACATAAAACATAAACAGGAAAAAGTTTCATTAAAAAATACAATATTAAATGGTTATTAATTGTTATTAATGTCAATGCTTCGAAAAAAGTGCTATGGCTGGTTGAAAAAAGGTGACTGAGGCGTGATGCGACATTTATAAGGAGTCATCGAACTGGCAACAACGAGCTCTAAAGCCATCGACTCACATATGAGGGGAGAGAAGTACAAGCGTTTTGTCGAAAAGCAGACAACAGCCGTTGTCCAGCAAGCAAACCTCTACAGATAGGCCTACGCCCGCTTTGGCAGTGTCTCCGGATCCCACGACAAGCAACGTCTTCAGTACGTTCTCCTCAGCCGACACACTGAAGGCAGAAGTGCTATGGACTTTGCAAACGGTTAGCCGACATCACTTTTGTACGTCCAATGAAGACATTCACATGGCGGTGAGCAATTTTCTGGGACACAGTTAGTAACTGTAGGAAGTTGTGGCCTACATACCCTTCACGATTCATTCAACGCTGGTTTTGAAGCGTGGATGGCGGAGAAAGTGCTTTTTTTCCCCGCTCTGTACCAGCCAGAAGAGAGGATTTCACAGCTGCAACATCGTCCTCAAGATTCCCTCTACCTTTCTGTGGCCATCGGTGGCTCAAAAATTTGCCGGCTGTTAAACAAGCATTAGAAGTCTGGCCCTCTATTGTGACTTGTGTGGACTTGGTGAAGTCAAAATAGGGGAAAAACCCAGGGACGTCGTCTTTTGACTGCATTTGTGAAGCCGGAATGGATCCACTTCTTCTGACCAAACTACATCTTTTCATGAGCCACCATCATGAGCATATCAACCATTTCCGGCTAAATACCAGACAGGTGTTGCCATGACAACTCGAGAGCCAAATGGAAGAAAGGGTGAGAGTGATGACTGTCGTTGCAGAACAATGTTGTAATATTAGTCGCCATTATGCTGATACGCATCCGAGTGATTTAAAACCGAGATTTATTTGAATAAAACTGAGACGGTTTTATTTATTTTTAAGTACTTGAACTTTTGTTTTTGTTTTAAATGCATATATGTCCATATCACATTAATAAATCGTACCTCAAACCCCCATCTCTACCCATTGCGGCTCATTGTAAATCTAGGTTCAGATATTTATGGAAAAATGGTGCTTCCAGACTTAGTTAGTAGGATGATGGTAATTCGTACCCACTACTCAGACAATCCGACCCAAGTCTGTGAGCCGGTTGATATCTGTCATGTTAGTCCTACAGTCAAAATTCTTTTTTCCACAGATACACACAACCATGCCCTACCAACTTGCCATTTGGACTATGAAGCTCTGCCTACTTAGATTGTTTGCTAATTTGCATAATCTGCAAAATTTAAAGTCCTACCCTGTCCGACCAAATCAGACAAATGAGGTGTCAAATTAGCCAGTCCTCTGAGCTGATGTAGAGATATTGAAATAAGTTTGATGCTTCTCTGTGCTACAGCCACTAGCCATGCCCAAATTCTGCCTACATGTGGCCTGTTTTAATCTGACTGATATAACTTGGATAAATTTGAAATCCTACCTCCGTGCACCATTCCGGGAAAATCCCGTAGGACTGTACTAGGGAAGAGCCCTCCAAATCTGACACTGATCAGTCAATAGGGGGCAGTACAAGAATGTAATGCGTCTGTAAACCGGCAAAACCAGTGACACTGACATTTTTCTCATTTCTGTTCTGGTGACATATAACTTCTTAAAATCCTTTGCACTGTATATTCTGTGAGTCATGCCAAGATATATGTACTGTCCAATGACAATCATTTGCATTCCCTCATGATGTTTAAAAACTCCATAAAAGACATATTCATATAACTCCATATATCCACCCAACTTAATAACTTCCTATAACCAATAATAATGTCCACCCCACCTAGGTCATTCTGGTAGCAGGTCAGTCAATACACTGCCCTTATGGATGACTCATAAAAAAGCTTGACCTACCTGTACATTATGGTCACCAGCCACACCCAACCTGCACTACTTCCATGCCCAATTCATTTAATCAGCTTAATCTCAGCCAATCATCACCAAATGTGAGCCAATGATGTAGCACTGGAGCACAGACAGACCCCCCAACTTCGGTGTCGATCGGTCAAATGGGGGCGTGTAAATGACCACTGTGCATATGGGTCTAAGACCCGGCTAATTCAAATGAAATATCCTTATTTCTTTTCATTTTTCTGCCATTTGAAAATTAACAGACTTCATTTATAAGCCAGGGAGTATATATTGTAGATTTTGTTTTATTTTTTAAAAGATAAATTGGCCAGTGGGTGGAGTCAGTGCCCTATTTCATAAATGCTACTCCGTTAATACCATTCAAAAAACGTTCAAGCCTTATCATGTCTAAATGAAGAGCCTAGAAAAGGACAAGGCATGATATTACTACTGCCACATGCAGCAGTCCCCCAAACTCAGCACTGTTGTTAATATGCAACACAGCCTACGTTCACACAGCCAGTACAAACAAACTTTAACTTGTAAGATCTAGAGACTTAGGACATCAGGTAGCAAGGTGCCTATTTCTACTGACTATGCAGGCCTGCCTCACTTTTTAGTCCCTGGTTTAGGCTGCAGGCCTCTGTTTGGAAAATGGATAATGATCACAATCGTAATAATAATAATTATTATTATCATCATCATCATTTGTATTATTATTGTTATTATTATCATTATTATTATAAGTTCTATAAGGCCTCCCATTGTCTTCTCTTGCGTTCATCTTCTTTGTCTTCACACTTCTCTGCCTGGTTATTTTCATTCGCCTCTCATCAATAATAATTAAACAATATTCTCCCCATTATGATACTTCTGCTTGATTATTCGCTTGCACCTTAATCTTAGGTTTACATAAAAGTACGCTCATACAGTAATAAGAATCATTTAATTATTCAATAAGAGGGCAGAACGGATTTTTCCCCCATCTGTAATATTCTAAAAACATTTTTGAGCGCTTCCCCATTGCGAAAATCAATCTGTACCAAATGTAATGAACAAAGACGGACGGATACTAACGAAAGAAATTTTATTCGTTGTATTTTTTAAAAAATAGGATCGTCCATTACATTTTAACACTGAATTAATATTTGCGAGTAAACATAATTCATACTCGTACAAGCGGACCGCCAAGATAATCGAGCATGATTGGATGGGGGAGGGTGGGGGAGGGTTTTTTCCTGTAACTTAACTTTTTGCTGGGGATGTAAATTACGAGGGCTTACCACGTCTGCAGCCGAGAGGGAGCAAGAGAGAAGCGAATGAAAATAACCAGGCAGAGAAGTGGGAACACAAAGAAAACGACCGTAACAGAAGACAATAGGTGGCCTAATAGAATATTTGAATACAGTTTTATTGTATTGCACAACCGTCATTTACGTTTTATAGAAGAAAATCGTGTTTTAATGAACCGTTTTACAACTCTCGACAGTTCTTATTCTTAGCCGGTTTTATTAATTCTTGGAGCGTTATAATCTTTATCATTTACTTTTTTCGTCCGAGAATTTTTGTGATGTTTTGACAAAATACGGATAAGTGGACAATAGAGGGCGGTTTTAGAATAGTGACCTAAAGACATAGAAATCATCTTTTGTGCTTGTGTTGCTAGTATGTTCTCAGCAATGGTGCTCCAAGTCCTGACGTTGCTGCTCACGCTAACATATGGACTATGCGCTAACGGAGCAGCCACGCAGCAAGACCCCAACCCAGAGGTCAGTTCTGCTCCTTTCCTTCGCATGTATGAAAGACCCAAATAGTTGACACTAAAAGAAACATGATCTATCGTACTTTAAGTGTGTGTGATAGTTAACAATTTGTTTCAGATTATAAGAGGAAAAATATATCAGAAGATAGCAAAACGTGGAAAAGTGTCGGCAAGTGATGTAACGCTCTGCCACTACACAGAAAAGATAGAAAAACAAAATTTTCAAACATGCATTACAGCCTTTGCACCCATGATGATGTTGGGCTTCAGCGCCATGCGTGAGTTCAAATGGCATTCGCGGTACGTAGCATATATTTCAGGCTATATGTAGGCCTATGTGTGAACTGAAAACTTGCTTATTTATAGCACTTCTTCTTTTTCTTATTAATTTTATTTTACATGCCTAGGTAACACCGCAGTGTGACTTTCTATTTCTATATGACTAAACAGTCGTTTTGAGCTATGGCGCCGTCATCTTTCAGGCATTGTCTCTTAACCCTTTTTGTGAGTGAATAATAATGGTAAATCAAACAGTGAGAACGGAAATTCTCAACAACTTCTAAACCTTTGGGAGCAAATGGGTTATGGTCCCGTGGGTGAGGTTTGGAAGGTTTTTTTTTTTTTTTTTTTTTAGAACTGAGGACCAGACAGTATAATATCCTGTCAGGCTTCAGGGAACAATTTAAAATTCTCCCCCTGGTGCCTTTATGAGCTGTTGCTCCAGATGTGCATCCCTTTTGGGTGAAGAAAATCCTGCCTGAAATAAATACCCAATGGTCCAATGGAAGTCTCCTGTCCATCTTGTGTGACCATCCTGGGCTAAGTGCCTCTACTCACACCTACTTTTCACTCAACCTGCCAGCCACATGATCTTGTGGGGGGGGGGGGGGGGGCCAGGACCTGGGGTCCCGGCTTGGGGTTTGCTTGGCTTAACTAGCTCCAAAAACA
>JABFDZ020000016.1:17245767-17277566 GCA_019775955.2 Pollimyrus isidori
CCCCCCCCCCCCCCCCCCCCCCCCCCCCCCCCCCCCCCCCCCCCCCCCCCCCGCCCCCCGCCCCCCCCCCCCCCATGGACCTGTGCCTCTTCCACTTAAAGTCCGTTTTTCAACTCGGCTCTCTTTGCACGCATATTGCATTAACGGGCCGGTCGGAGATCGCTCCTCCCTTCTGCACAAAGGCCGGCATCTGGTTCTCATTTGCAAACGGCGAACAAAAAGCAGGGAGAGCGAGGGAGGGAATGAGGGACTAAGGGCGAGCGAGAATGGCTGAAAGAGGCCACATCACAGGCACGCCGGGGGAAGGCGGAGGTGGCTGCCGCGGAGTTACCGTGCATGAACCCCGTCGTGCGGTTTCCCCTCTGAGGAGGAAGCTGCTCACGGGATAGACGCCCGCGTTTTTACTGCACGCTCGGCATAATCGCCATTATTATTACAGCCATCACAGGAACTTCCAGCGGCCAGGTTCCCACACTCAGTGAGCAGAGCGGTGGGGGGCCCCAGGGCTGGCGAAGAAGGCCGGAATGGGAGCCTTCACACCCGGCCGTAAGGCGGGATGCATATGGAGCCAGGGGCCAGTGCAGTCGCCATCCCCCACTGCAATAACAACATACTGCAGTCTGTGCATGTGCAGTGTACCTGCACTGTACCTCATTCGCCAATCTCTCGGCACGGGAATAATGCAGGCGTGTGCTTCGGGTTAAGTAGGGGGCGTTGAACACGGGTTCAGCATTTTAGCGTTTCAGCACGCAGGGGAAACATTATGGGGAACCACCGCTGAGCTCATTTAGAAGAAAGATGGCAGAGAAAGGAGAGAAGGACAAACAATAGGGCGAGACAGGAAAACAGAGCAGGAAGTCATAGCCGGTAGCTAAGCAGCTACCAAACATAATCTCCGGGGCTCTGATAAGTGAAAGCAATCATACACACAGCTATTACAGTATGCATGGTAACAGAGATTAAAGAAAGCAATGATCTTTATGCTGAGTCGGGGAAATCCCCAAATGGCTCTAATTGCAAATAACAGAAACATACAAAAATGTATCTTTATTTCTGTGTGAATCAATGTTTAACTGCCAGTCTATCACTGCTCTGACTAAATTCTTATATGGATAATATTTCACAAAGCTACACGGCCGACTCTGGGAATACCCTGGTCATCTGCACGGCCATTAACTCGCCACTGACTCAGAGAGAAACATCAGCAGGCAAACGTGAACTGGTTACTTTAGCTTTGATTTCCTAGAACACTGCCTTATTTTTAACTGAAACTATCAAAAACGGCTTGCAAAAAATACTGGCCTTCACCACAGCACAAAGAGGGTTCTCTTAACTCTCAATGCACACCGACTTCTGTTTTTCAGCAACACAGTATCTTACAGAGAACTCACAAATCTGGTATCATTCTAAGTTTAAACTTTTCTGCACGACTCTCACATTGAGCAGGCTACAAAATGGTGGCTGGCCGCTAAAATGAACTGTTCTGCATTACTGCCACCTGGTGGACATAGTTTGATATTGCATTCCAACAATTCACAGCAACCTGTCATATTGTACTGTTGCATGATTAAAATGAACTTATCGACCCAAAGGGGAAATTCTGGAAATTACAATGCACCAACTATGATACCGTTCACAGACTGACCCAATTATCCAAAAATCCTCCCTTTAGAAACATAAGGTTATCACATCATTTGGAGCAGGGTGTGGCGCAGTGGGCTAAACCTCCACAGCTGTTATTAGAAGGTTGCTAGTTGAAGCCCAGCCTTGGCACATCTGTGGGTCCTTGAGCGAGACCCTTAACCTTCACCACCCTGGGTGCTGCTATGGCTGGGAGCCCTTCACAGCCAGCTCGCTGACACCTGCAGAGCCCACGTTAGGGGAGGGATAATGAGGATTTCCCCACAGGGATCAATAAAAAGCATTAATTATTATATCACAGTTACTCTTTACACAGTAATATAGTCTATAAACACAACAGCAAAAATGAATTTGATCCATAGATGAATGTACAGTCTTAGAGATGGTTTAACTTTTTATATTTATAAATGTGGCTCAGTGCCAGGTGTAGCAACACCTTTCTGTGGTATAATTGCCTCTGAAATTCAAGTAATTAAGGTTACTAGCCCCATTTTAAAGATTCTAAAGTTGTACAATGTACAATGACAAAGACACAAAGAATGAAAAGCCCAGAAAAAAATAAAATGGCCGGCACCCGCAACCCGTAGATGAGGCGATTTTGCTACTGAACATGTTACGTATAAATGTGAAGGAAGAACCAGGAGAAGCAAAATGGATCCTTTCACGGTATTTACAAAGAGTCCCTTGACTTTTTCGTTTCCAGAAGGAGTCTGCCTTTAGGCTTCAGACGTAATGACTTCTTCTTCTCCTCCATAGCTTGGGCATTTTCCTTTTCCTGCTTCCATCGCTGCATCCCCCTGTCCATCTCTTCACTGAGGTCCACGACCCGTTTCTGCGGGAGAGTAGTAGATTGGTAACTGTTCACCAGAGGGAAGCATCAAACCCTCGCTGTAGTTAATCCTTCGCTTACACAGACCATTTCACAGAGAGCTGACAGCCCGCGAACAGCAAAGGGCATGTTATTCTCACCGCAAACTCTGCCCTTTCCCTCTGCCTCCGCACCTGGCCCTTCATCGCAGGAGCAGGGCGACTGTCTGCAGTGAGGGACACAAACACACTCAGCGTACAGCACGCTATTAGTGAACAGGTGCCCACTGTGTGCCACTGCACCAACAAATACATGCACTGTGTGGTACCACCATACTGAGAGACACACACACAAAGTAAACTGCACATACATCTAAGGCTGCCTGTGTCCCATTGCGCAGCACGACTCACCAGCATAGGACCAGTCAGGTAAATCGGTGAGAGGGCCATATTCTGATCCAGAGCGAGCTAAACCATGTCTGCAGGTAATATTGACAGAGAGCAATAAACACAATTTTATCTGTTTACCGAGTTCTTTTAAACATTGCGATAAAGCAGGGTTGCCGACTTAGGTGAGCTGGCTGACGTGAGATGTTCAATTCCAGACAAGATTGCACACGCATTTACATGAAACAGTCTTATTACCTTGTAAATGGTCTGTGGCGTATGCAAACTAGCCCAACGCTTTTGATGTAGCTTTTAGGTTTATAGAGAAATAACATATATTTGCATTAAGATTTCTCGCGTGAGAAAGCCTGAGTGTCACCCCAGATTCATGAGAGTTGGCAACCCTGTGAAGGTGCTTCTCCCGTTAACAAACGCCATTTGTGTAATACTTATAAAGCTAATGGCTTGTACATTTATTTCATTTAGCATCCGCTACTGTCTAATGAGACGTATAAGTGAGGCAGACAGCATATTGTAAACGTGTATCTTATAACGAACAGTATAGTGTATCATGTCATGGAACAGACATGGGTCCCACAAGCTCGTGTTACAGACTGGTATCATACGCTGTCCATCAGTATGTATTAGTGATTAGATACAATTTCAGTGTACATGCGTATTTATTTCTCATCTTCCAAACGAACAGCGACTTACTCCAATCTCCATTTGCTCCCCGCCGGCCTCCCAACCGTCAGTGAGAAAGAGCGTGACGATAATCGGAAAGCTGGGGGGGAAAAAAAAAGATCTACAAAAAAAGAAAACCACCAACCATACACCAACATTTAGCAATAACTCAAATGCCCAAAACTATAGATCATTGAAGATGCAGCGCAGTGACATTGCTGTCACGTACAAAACCGCACATGCTGGAAATGGGTTTAAGAAATCATTGTATAAAGAGATAAACAAAAAAGGATAGCACACTCTGAATTTACTGGAGGCTGCCTAAAATTATTAAACAAGACTAAACCATTAAATGCCCTTCTGGTCTTACATGCAGAACACAGAACCCTCGTAGTCACCGCCATGTTTAACGTGTTTGCTGGTGAGTACGGAAACTCAAGGAGGACAAAGGAGGCAATGTACAAACTCCTTTTCCTAAATCAAGCCACTAGATGGGGTATGAAGTACAAAAGAAAGCAAAAAATCTCCCGTTCACCAGTATTAAAAATGTACCCTTACTTTATGACTTAGACAAAAATACGCACATATATTCTGCAACATAGTTTAATATTTATGCTATCATATTTCCAACTTTAAATTGCTAGTATTACTGTTAAATAATATAATACTGAAATCACGTTGTATCACTTTTAATTCTAATTATTTATGCAATCACTCGGGTCTTTCTGCATCCTATCAGAGAATAGTGCATGTAATTTCTTTAGCATACATAGCTGCTATAAAATGTAAATCTTATGTTTCGTATGGTTTGAATATTATTCCCCTTCCAAGTTCCCTCTTTAATCACCAGAATTAAGGCTGAAGCTGCAATACATTGGCATAAGCGCCAAAGCGGTGTTATTTCAGCGCGATAGTTTTTTTCGCAGGTTCAATGGTTATCGTCATGCCTCTTAGTCACACTTATTTAACCATTGCTTAAGGTGTGGGCGTGGACTGAGCATCTGGCGACATGGCTGCAGCCATCTGTTGTATTGCTAGGGCAGCATATGACATATTAATGTTTTACACACACACACACACACACACACACACACACACACACACACAATCTAGGAACATATAAATTATATTTGCTGTAACTCTAGAAGGCGGACACTGATTCTCAAAAGAAAAGAGTAATGTCGTAGCAGCAGCTGGCCCGCCTGTTGCAGTCCCTTGGGGTTGCTATTGCAGGGCGACACGCGTGTCCCAACATGCAACGGAGGCCACCTGGTCAGGGAGAAGGGGGGCGGAGGGTGGGCTGAACGGGGGTGGGGGTAGAGAACCAAAGAATACCAAGCTGACGAAGGACAACCTCCACTCAAAAAGGCAAACAATTAAAAAACAAAAGTATGGCAACCATTACGTCATATTTACAGTAATACACATCATTTTGCAATACATATTACAGAAAGAGAAGCGATTATCTGGGACCAAGCATGAACCTTACCGTGTCAACCAATTCCAATAAGACAAGTCTCAATAAAAAGGAAAATCGGCTTTTATCTCATTATGAAATGCTATTCACGTCGGAAAAAAAATCTTTGATCGGGATTAAGTATTTTTACATACTTAATTATAAGGAGTAGATGAAAGGCGAAATTACCACCTTTGCTAATGTGTATATTTCCAGCAACCCAATCTCTAACCGTTTATCCATGTCAGGATAGCCAGAACTGCAGAAGGTGGATGAGTCTGCAGCACAGGCGCAAGACCGGGGTAAATCCTGCAGGAGATGTATTTTTTAAAGTGCTTACTGGACACATTCTTGTTATATTTCAGGGCTGTGTACACATGAGCAAGATGCACTTTCTGATAAGCGACGAAATGTAGTACTTTGCTATCGCCATCCTCGGGACGCCAACAATACACTTCATAGGCAGCGTAAACGTTTTCCTTGCCCTAAATAATCACAGGTTCATTTCTCAACTTCCCACACATGGGCTGAAATCGACACGTTAAAAATATCTGGACTTCTAACCACCCATTAAGTGGTATTGTTCGAGGAGCAGCTTGCTCGCACGTACTTGAATCACCCATTGTGCCAGTGCAGACGTGTCCCAAGCAATAACAACCCAGTCTTCATTTCGTACTGTCATCACAGTGCTTCTGATCGCCGGGTAACCTTCTCCCTCCTTTCTCCCTATCTCCTACACAGTGCTGAGTAAGCTCGCCAGCATTCAACACTTTTTAAAACAAGTTCCCACTCGCTGATAACTGGTCGGCACAAGAGAGGCAGGGGTACAGAAAGACACGCGTTGCAGCAAACCGCAGCGGCAAATGGAGGAGAAAATAAGTGCAGGAAAAGAGGGGAGGGGGGTAGGGCAGACCAGAAAAAAGCACACACGGTGCTGGGGGTGCCTGTGGCGTTAATAAAGTAATAGCCTTGAGACACAGGGGTTTCGCATTTAAATGATGTCGGGCAAACGGTGACCGACCACAAGAAATTGTTACTTTGTTTTGTCTCCGCTTCGCACACGCGCACAAATCTCACTGGCTACATGTGACTTCAGCTGTATCCTCTCGCACATTCCAGAGGCTCGCGGCACAAAAAAGTAGTTCTCGACAAAAAAATGAAGCGGGAGAATTAGAACTTACCAAACTACGGGAAACAAGAAATAAACTAAATGTTTCCATATTTGGGTTCCTGTATTTCTATATTAGTATATGTTCTAACAAAAGAGACGGGAAACCGTATCCTGAAAGTTAAAAAAGCAGGCACCTTGAAATAAGTTTATGTATTCTAAGATGCGACAGCATATTTATTCGATTGTTTACTGCTTATGCATAACACACAAAATATTTTTTTTGTTTTAAAAAGCATATACGGTTAATTTAAAATAACAAAAATATAAATGCTATTTTAAGGCCCAACATACCATATAAACATTTCACAGCTGCTAAAGCAATACTGTATGATATACAAATCACACAGTTTTGTCATTTTATGATTATAGCAACTACGCGCAAAGTGTTAAAAGGGCTGAACAAAGCAATTTATGATACGGGACGCAGGCTGGACCTCAACTGAATCTGAACAAGGGTGAGCGAGCGAAGGACAGAAGGGGAACGCAGGCCAATACATCCGCGTTAAAGAAAGGTGTCCCGGTTCCGGCAAAAAAGCCAGAGAAAGAAAGAGGAGGTCGGAGTTTGGGAGGAAAGAAAGGCAAGTCCGGTTATATTTATTTATTCTTATTTGTAAATTATTTTTGGTGTCGATTTTTTTTGTACCATTTCAGCAAGTCCACGCTGTGCATTTACACAAGTTAAACATTTCCTTCAAGACGTTCTTCAAAGTTTTTTAGGCTTTGTTTTAATTGATGATAAAAGTAACAGTCTACGAACGAGGTGAGGACGAAAAAAACCTGGCAGGACCTAACGTCTTGTGCCTTTTATTTTGTTATGAGTGAAAAGCGATAGACTCTTAGAATATTGTTTTACCTGAGCAATTAAAAAAGATAAGTTTGTAAAATTACAATCTTCAAGACGTCTTTTGTTTGGTTTTGCTACTTTTGCACGACGAATGCCGTAACTTGTACCCATTTTATCCAAGGACGGAAGAAAACCGGGCAAATATTTTTGATGTATACGAAACTAATCAAAAGCTATTTATTTTAACCGAAGAAAGTAATCCGCTGCTTTATTGGATTCATCATTCACTTACCAACCAGCGATCACAAAAGAAGAACCCGGAGCCACAGCCTGTTACGGCAGGAACCGCTATATTCACTGAATATAAACACTGAACGGACGGACCAGAGGACTTGAATGATAAACGCGGTTATTGATTACCGTCCATAGCAAAACGCGATCGGTGCCGTTATTTATAACTCTTTACTCCTGTTTCACCGTTTTATTTGATCTTTTCGCGTTCGTTAAGACTACTTGGTCGTTACTTGTGGAAACACGTTTTAAATTAAATGGATTTGCTGTCGGTACCTTGTGGTAGTCGCCCTGTTAAACCAGCGATGACTGCACACCTGCTATTCAGGCATGACTGTTTGCTAAAATAATTTTCCGAACATGCCGTAACTCCTATTTATTTTTAAATGTAATATTTATTTGGTGATGCAATATACACTGTCTATACTCTTCAACTGCTGTAGAATTACTTGAATATTTTAACTGCTCTACTTATTCTATATTTATTTTATCTGCCCTGTTAACTTTCGTAGTGGCTATCAGTAATACTAGTAAGTGCGTTATTGGTGGATTTGTTTAAGCATTAAGTGTAAAATGGACCGCTTTAGCAGTAAGTTGCTGGAGAAATTAAAACGGAATGACACGGGTAGTGTTAAATTTTCCATTTCTAAAAAGAAAGGTGACTCGGGAAATGCAAATAACAACAACAGTGCAAATGTGCCGGTGGCTCCCGGCGTGGCGGTTGCTTCTGCTACGCGTCCTGGTCCCAGTCCCAGCCTCGGTCTGGGCCAGCCTGTGTCGGCCGATTTGTGCGGGCAAGGAGCTAGAGGGGGTGGGCAAGGCCCTCATGTCCAGCGAGTGTCTCCCACCACAGTCCTACCAGAGAGCACCCGGAATAGCGAGCACCACTGTAACGGCTCGGCTGCTGCGAAGCTCCGGAGGCGGCCGCCTCAGCAACCCAGCCAGAGGAACGCGGTCGTCCCCGGCGATGCCAGGGTGCCTGACGTGGGCCGGTGTAGCTTGAGGAACAGCTTTTCCGGGCTCAGTGAGCAGCTGAGGCGGGACCTGATCCTCGCGGAGGCAGACCCGGTGCCGTCGGCTCTGGGCAGCGGGGCCATGCGGCCCCTGGGCCAGCGGCGGTACTCCCTGGAGCTGCAGCAGCTCGTCCAGAGGCACCAGCTCCTCTCTCAGCCTCCGCCGCGGTCGCCGCTGTGCTGTAAGGCTGCCGGCAGTGCCCCGCTCGGGTGCGGCGTGGACGAGCCGGGCTTCGCGCTGGAACAGGATCGCTACAAGAGACTCTCACTGCAGGAGACGTTTACCTGCAAGCGGCACAGCACGGGCGGAGGAGAGCCATGGGAGCGGCCGTCGTCCCTCTCGCAGGCGGCCAACCGCAGCGCTGAGCAGGGTGCCACCGGCTGCTTCCCGGGCCTTGCCCTCAGCCCCTGCTCCTCTGTCAGCTTGCAGGAGTCCCTGCTGGCCAGCCCCCGCTCCAGCTTCGCCAGCACGGCCAGCTGCGGGAGCCCCATGGGCAGCCGATGCAGCAGCAACCGCACCAGCGGCATCAGCCTGGGCTTTGATGTGCGCTGCAGCGCCATGCAGCTCTCCTCGCTGCCACCAGGGAGCACTGCGTTCATAAGCCCGGGTCACATGGCGGGGGCGAGGCCACACGCTCCCTCTGTGTATCTGGATGGGGCAGCAGCGGGGGTGGCACAGGATAGCCGGCATTCGTATCCCCCCGCATCCGGAGGCGCCAACACAGATCCAGGGGAGCAGCGGCCAGTGCGGGGGGGTCCCAGGGACCGACTGCGCTACTCTGACCTCCTGGGAACTCAGTACCAGGAGGAGCTTCTTTCCCTACTGCGGAAAGAAGCTGGACTTCCCCGAGAGACCCAGGCAGATGCTCAGCGCCTCTTGGAACTCCTGGAGGAGCTGACCTTAAAGGAGCAGCTGCCATCTGCAGGTCCCCCCAGTGAAGATCTGGGACCGGGCAGGGATGCAGCTGAAGGCCGACTGGAGTACTTTGGTGAGACCTACAGACTTGCTGTCACTTTAGGGTTACTGCCAGTGCTCTAGGTCTGTGTTTCCCAGTTCAGTCCTCAGGGACCCAGAGATGGTCCACATTTTTGCTTCCTCCCTGCTCCAGTTATGGAGCGGAAATTTGGACTGGTCTGTTAGGGAGCAAAAACGTGGGCCTGCTGTGGGTCCCCAAGGACCGTATTGGGAAACACTGCTGTAGATTCATGACGACGTCCAGCTGATCTGGGTGCAGCTTCCTTGGCTGAGTGGAATGGTGAGCAGTACATGCGGTGGTGCCCGCAGCACTGCGTAATTCTAAATTACATGCTCTGGGGATAGCAGCGTGGATGGGCGTATGCCGCTGCGGTGAGCTCTGCCAGCCGCCACTCCCCCCGGGAGCCCCGGGGCGGCCTGGCACATGTGCTGCGTGTGCGGGCGTGGGCGGCACGATCCCTTTATTCCTTTGGCTCAGGTATTCCAGCCCTGCGGGGAAGGGGGTGCACTCGTATTTGCGGGGTGTCAGGAGGGAGCCCGTGATAAGGGACGTGTCTTTAGAAACATCTCCCTCTACAGGAAGCTGCCTGAATGGCATGGAGGGTTGCTCTGCATATTTCCGCACCGGTCATAACTCGGGGGGGGGGGGGTTAGCACTTCAGGGTGCCGGCTTGCCCTCAGCCCTGTGGGTGACCCTGTATGTGTCACTGTGTAGCGATAACATTAAGTGGAAGCCGGTCATCTAGCACAGTGTTTCTCAAGCTGGTCCTCAGGGACCACCACACAATCCACATTTTTGCTCCCTCCCTGCTCAGGAGCAAAAATGTAGACTGTCTAATAGGGATCTGAGAGGAAGCGAAAACCTGAACTGTGTGTGGGTCCCTGAGGACTGGGTCGGGAAATACTAGTCAAACACACCCAAAAGACCACAAGCTAAATTTGAGGAGCCTCCCGTACTGCAGCACAGTGAGGACGGAATCTGCCTTCCCTACATAGGATGTTTGCTTCGAATGAACTGTGTTTAATGATAGAATCTGAATTGTGTGGTATTTCAGTTAATCGTTGATAGCATTTTCTAAGTGAAGTCCTTCTGTGCCTTGCATTGTTTCTTTCGTCATCTGTTGACTATTGAATGAATGCTACATTTATATAGCGCTTTTCTGGGAACCTGAAGCCCTTTTGCATGACCCAGTGAGAAGCCCCATGAAACACCACCACTGTGCAGCACTTGGGTGGCATCATCTTCCATTCTGCAGCAGTACACTCACCACACCCTAGCACAGGTGGTGAAGGGGCAGGAGAGAACTTCCCCACGGGGATCAATAAAGTATCAATCGTTGCTATTTATTATCATTAGATACAGGGGATGATTACTAGGCCAGATTTGAAATGGTCACAGTGGGTAATTTTAGCGAGGACATCGGTGCCACCCCTGTTCTTTTTGAAAGATGCCCAGGGATTTTTTATGACATCAGAGAGTCAGGACTTCAGTTGTACATCTCATCTGAAGGATGGTGCAATTTTTACCAGACAGTGTCCCTGCCACTGCACTGGGGCATTGGGAGGGGCTTCCTGTGGGCCACACCAACACCTCTTCCAGAAGGAGATTTGTTCCTTATCTGCCTTGCATTTTTTTTTGCCTCAGGAGTTTTTATTTATTAGGTTTCATGATTTTTGACTGATGTCAAGTGCTCTGAGACTATGAAGTGTGTCAGGTATATGTTATGGGTTCAACACGCTTAGTTGTCATGCATTCAGTCAGCAGCTCGATCAAGACTAAAGAATATTAGCCTAGAACAAAACCTAGCATGAGGATCAGAATTAAAAAGTGAGTGTAACCATGGTAACAACCTGTTCCAGGGACCTGTGTGAAGTGCGGTAAAGGTGTATATGGGGCCGACAATGCTTGCCAGGCACTGGACAGTCTCTACCACACCCGCTGCTTCACCTGCGTTTCTTGTGGTGAGTTCACATCACGTTGCCGTCGCTGCTAATTATGGCCGGCCGGCACGTTTTCCCGGCCCTACGGTCCCAGTGCTCGCTAGTCCATGTATGTGACAGGCAAAGATTTCTCTCTCTTCTGCTCAGTGTGACCGGTTACTCTTGGCCTCTTTCTGTCCCTCTGTCGTCTTATTTCATACCGGCCAAACATACATAAGGGTCCACTGCTGTAGAACAGCTTCGGAAATATACCAGTGTCGTTGTCGCCGAGCAAATACTCTTCTGTCTCCCACAGGTCGCACCCTCAGAAACAAGGACTTCTACAATGTCAGCGGGTCTGTGTACTGCAAGGAGGATTACATGGTGCGTAAATGCCTCTTCCTGCCGGCTGAAGCCATCCTCCGTATCGCTCTGGGTTCAGGCTTCTCCCTAAGTCTCCCTAGCAGGAATGTGTGATTATAGCCCTGGCTCTGAGCATCCCCCTCATTATGGCGCAGCCTGCGATAGTTCTCTCCAACTCAAAAGTGGTAATTAAGTGTAATGTTTAGTTGCTGGCTTCTCTGACCTTCAGTGTCTCTCGCCTCCACCCAGTTCTCAGGGTTCCAAGCAGCAGCAGAGAAGTGCAGTGTGTGTGGACACTTGATCCTGGAGAAGGTAAGTTGTGTGTGTGAGAGAAGCTGGCCGTACCCAGCTAGGTTTGTGTGCTCGACAGTCCATTTGCAGAGATCGTCTGTGTTCGTGTCTCCAAAGTAAATCCTCAGTTGAAGCTTTGCTGGACGGCTTGTGGGATTGAACCGTGAACGGTTAGAACATGCCGCGGTTCTCTTTGCGTGTCTCAGATACTGCAGGCTCTGGGGAACTCGTACCACCCCAGCTGCTTCCGCTGCGTCGTGTGCACCAAGGCCCTCGACGGCGTCCCTTTTACAGTGGACTACCTCAACAACGTCTACTGTGTCTCTGACTACAACAGGTGAGCCGTCGCGTTGCAGAAATGCAGATGTCCGCTATTCAAAAAAAGATTTGGTTAATATAGGTAAAAACATTGCCTTCATTCCATCGCCACTGTAACTCACTCTAGGACAAGAAATGGCTTGTTTCAGCCTGCAAGGCTTCAATCGGTTTAATACTAGCTGGCAGATTTCACTTTTTTGAGGGACAGAATCCTGTTGCTATTGGAAAATGTTTTTATAATTACTTTCTGTATTAAAAATACGAGAGAACACAAAGACCTACTGGATCCTTTGACCCCGAAGAACTGGTCTTGCCAATTCCTGCAGTGTTATGCCCTGTGAAAATGTTTTGTGCCTATCAGCCTGTGTCCACCTAGTGGTGTAAAGTGGACCTGCATGTACTGTATTCCAGAACCTTTGCTCCAAAGTGTGCTGCTTGTCTTCAGCCCATTCTGCCTGCGGAGGTGAGCAGTTCCTATTTTAAACATTTAATTTAGTTTTATTCATACATACTACATCCAGGCAGCCATACAAGTGCTGATCTTAAGGATGTTCTGCCTTGTACAGTCGACCCCTCTGCATCATGACTTTCCTCATTGCGGTTCTGATGTGTTGCGAGGTTGTTTTGCAAAAGCCCACAGATGACACACGTGTGCCAGCAGACAAGACACAAAAAGTTTAGCGACTCGTAAATGCATGAGATATCTGAACAGCGGTGGTTTGAAGGACACCAGTTGTGTTTATAGCGGCCTCTCGTGTGTGATCTTGCAGCGATCTTTGTATCGCTCGCTTCTTCCATCTTTACGCTTCTGCCCATTCGCTTCACTCGCCAAGGGAGCCGAAAAGTTTTACATGGTTTTCCAGATCGTGGGGGACTGCACCCATAACCCGCCTGATGGTGAAGTGCCGGCATTATAAAGTGTGTACGTTATTTAGAAAGCCTTTAATAAAAGGTAATATGCATGTCTTTTAGTTTGGAACTGCATAGATTTTTTTTTCCCTTCTACTATTACTACTGTATACTCCTGTTGAGGGCCTAGTCCGGAATATGACCAGACTTTGGTTGCGTCCGTATGTTTGGTTTGTAGGTGGTGTTATGTTGATTCTGTGTTGTTTCACAGGGCAGTGAAGAAATTCTCAGGGTGGTATCCATGCAGAAGGATTACCACTTCGAGTGCTACCATTGCGAGGTGAGTCACTATCTGCACCCTCCGTCCTGCACCCTCCCCCGATCACAATTACCTTGTCGGATGGTTGTTTGGTGTGAAACTATGTGAAATATTAAGCCCCGCAGTTATGAATATGCATTATAAAGGTCCACTTAATTAGGAGATAATTACTTGTGGAACAAACCCCATAGTTAGGCTACTTTCATTGTGAGACTTTAAGCAGCATTTCTCATGTTTCTTATTTAAGCACAACTTCTGTGGTAGATGCCTTTCATTGGGAGGCCTTCTCTTACCCATCTTATCATTCTTATGTTGGCCGTATACTTCAAAATTGAAAGAACGACCTGTCACATTTCAAAACAACAGTGCCGACTTATTTGTTCTTTGTCACACCACAACCCCAGATGGTGCGACAGACCCACATACAGAGTGCAAATAAGCAAATTGTGACAAGTGCATGAGTGATTTTAATAAAGGAGATGACAGGTTTGTTTTAAAATCTATTGGTTTAATACTAGTGAGCACACGGACAGGGAAGCCACAAATCGACAAGTTACACGCTAAGCACATGAATCCATGGTAAATGGTACAGTTACAACATTTACTATTAACAGAAGTACAGGAATACACAAATTAATCTAGACTATGTAAAGCATTGCGAAACACAACTGCATAATTAGTCCTGCTGACCAACTCTGTGGCATAACATATACGGTCAGTGGGCAGGACCAGAACAGTCTTAAGTTCAGCTAGGGGACCTTGCACAGGTATTGCCCAAACAATGGTGATTTCTTCTGAAGTTTATAGTGTTTCATGTAGTCACAGTGACTTTGAAAAAGTATCCGTCTTGTCCATATTTTGTCACATTACAACTGCAAACTTAAATGTATTTTATTGGGATTTAATGTGTATTTTGGGGTATGTCGCTATTGGCTTTGCACATCTAGCGACTGCCGTTTTTGTCATTCTTCTTTGCAAAGAGCTTGGTCAGAGTGGATGGGGAGCGTCGCTGAACAGCGATTTTTCAAATCTTGCCAGAGATTCTCAGTGGGATTTAGGTCTGGACTTTGACTGGGCCATTCTAACACATGAATATGCTTTGAACTAGACCGTTCCATTGTAGCTCTGGCCATATGTTTAGGGTCGTTGTGCTGCTGGAAGTTGAACCTTCACCCCAGTCTCAAGTCTTCTGTAGCCTCTAGCAGGTTTTCTTCCAGGATTGCCCTGTGTTTAGCTCCATCTGTCTTCCCATTAACTCTCACCACCTTCCCTGTCTCTGCTGAAGAAAAGCATCCCCACAGCATCCCCATCTTTTACGGTGGGGTGGTGTGTTCAGGGTGATCTGCAGTTAATTTCCGCCATGCGTAGCGTTTTGCATGCACGCCACACCTTTCAGATTTTTATTTGTGAAACATTTTGAAAGCCATGTATCATTTTCTTTCCACTTCACCATTAGGTGCTAATTTGTGTTGGTCTGTCGCATTAAATCCCAATAAAATGCATTTCTGTTTGTGGTTGTAACGTTACAAAATGTGGAAAAGTTCATGGGGTATGAATACTTTTTCAAGGCACTGTATGGCACGAATATGACACTGCCCCTGAATACCCCTTCCGCCCCCCCCTTCTCCTCAGGACTGTGGGAAGCAGCTCTCTGATCAGCCAGGCTCCCAGTGCTACCCTCTGGACACTCACCTCCTCTGCCATTCGTGTCACATGACCAGGGTGTGCACCGCGCATAACCTCCCCTTGCACAGCACGCCGTGAAAGATGTCTGAGGGTGTCAGATATGCGCGGCTCTTATGCTCCAGCAGCCTGCTACTGCTACATGATGCTCAGTTTTTCCCCACCAGTATAGCTGCTGAGCCTGTTTGAATACCTATGAAGCAGCAACCCCAGCACACACACACACACACACACACACACACACACACACACACACAAGTGTATTCAGTGGTCGTCATACCTGCACACTCTGGCGAGCCCTCGCATCCCTTGGGCTTGGATGGGGTGCCCTTGTGCTGTGTCCTCCCCCAGTTGGCCATACCATCCTCAGACAGGGGCAGGCATTTACAGTTGGATGGGGGTGGAGCGCTTAGACAGACGCCCCAATATGTCAATCAGGACCAGAAATTAGACCTACAGGCTTCTGCAAGAACGGTGTCTCAGATGGGGGACGTGCTGCTGTGAGGTGACATTCTGTAAGGAGGTCCTTCGGAACATTTTTGCCTGTGTTTGATGACTAAGACGATGCATGGCCCAGAGGTGTATGTGCCCAGTGTTGAGAGGGTTAGCTGTACGATATTTACTACTGCTTCAGGTCTGCTACTTATAGTTCTCACAAAGGGACTTTTGCGAAGTTTTTTTTGTTAGCAGTTATTTTGCACTTAAGTAAACTTTTTCCTTTTTTAAAAAAAAAAAAAATTCTTAAACATTCCTGTGCATTAAACATTTAAATTGCTGAAAAGATGATTTGTGTTGTCTTGAGGATGCTACCCTGCTAGAATTTATGAGCAAAGAACACTGCAGCTTCCTGTGTCACCTGTTATGACTTAAGGATACACATAATGTAAGTATAAATTATAATGTATATTATGTGTGTGTTCGGTGTTATAGTGGTGCAAAGGACTGGCACTCCCACCAATAATCAGTAACTCCCTGTTTACATAAGAAATTTACAAACGAGAGGGGGCCAGTCGGCCCACCAAGCAAGTTGGGGGAGAACTTAATAGCTCAGAGTTGTTAAAATATTATCTAGCTCTGATGTAAAGGAACCCAGGGTTTTAGCTTCCACTACACTAACAGGAAGATTATTCTATACTCTAAAGAAGTGCTTATTCAGATTTGTTTTAACATGTTCTCCCACTAATTTCCACTTATGGCCACAAGTTCTAGTATTTAAACTGATATTGAAATAGCCATTTGGCTGAACAGCATCCAGACCTGTTAGAATGTTATATACCTGGATCATGTCCCCCCTTAGTCTCCTTTGCTCAAGGCTAAACAGATTCAGCTCAGCTCAGCTAACCTCTCCTCATAAGACATTCCTCTAAGACCAGGAATCATTCTCGTTGCCCTCCATTGCACCTTTTCTAAGGCAGCAATGTCCTTCTTAAGGTATGGTGACCAAACCTGCACAATATTCTAGGTGGGGTCTTACATTTATATAATTCCTTGGTAACATGACCTCCCTTGACTTTAACTCCACACACCTGGAGATATAATCCAAGATTCTATTGGCCTTTTTTTATTGGTTCCCCAGACTCGTGAGAGTGAGACATGGAAGCATCAACATACACACCAAGATCTTTCTCATAATCAGCTACCTTTATTTCAGTAGAACCCATAAAGTATCTGTACTTTATATTTCTGGTCCCTGCATGGATTACCTTACATTCATCTGTAAAATTTCATCTGCTATTACCCCAGGCGCTAGATCCCGTTCCACCACTCCACTTCTAGATCAGTATCTGCTACACCACCCACCTTGGTGTCGTTTGCAAATTTAACCAGTTTACTGTATGTATTTGTGTCAGTATCATTAATGTGAGGAACAATACGTGGTCCTAAAATTGAACCCTGTGGTACCCTACTATAAACGCAGGCCCATTGTGACATTGTGCCTCTAACAATTACTGCTGCTTCCTTTAAGTTTTTGATCCATGCTGCCACAGTTCCTAAATTCCATGCAGCTTTGAGCTTTAGCAGGAACCGTTTTTGGCTCATGTGAGTGGGGCAAAGCTTCCATATGCCAGTGGGGTGAAGAGTTCTAGGTTGTGATTATTACCCATTGTTAACACGGCTAATGAAACAGGTTGCTGTCACTTAAATAGCTGCTCAAGGAACATTTTCCTCAGGCGTTGCATTTGGTTTATATGCAATATCTTACAAAGCAGACTGACCCAAGTATTTCACATAGCCATGACTGATACTCAGTTACTCGCTGTTCTGAGTGCCCTACTGCTATCATTATGGGTTTGGGGAACTTAGTGGTGGCACAGGATGGCATGGTGAATAACTCCCCCTCCCACCCTTGCTATACATATGGATTTTTCTGCAATTAAAACTGGTCATTGATGGAGTGGACGGGGCTCTATCAATATGTGTACTTGACCTTTCTTGTGTACTCCCATAGCCATGTGATGCAGTATTCCATTGCCAAAGTACAGTTCCAATACTCAGGAGTTGAAGTGAAAGGGGCAGTAAAGAGATCCCCAGATATCAAAGATGAAAGAGCATTCCTGAGACTCACCGAACCCCAGGTTTGCTCACGACAAGTTAGGGAGAGTGCTCTTGCCAAGAGCACAAGTATGATTTTTGGTACTTTTGTATGGTGGGTTTGGTTCCTGGATGGCAGTGTACTGGGAACCATATGACACGCTGCTGTGACAGTGCACAGGTTCTCTCTGGTTCAATACGACAATCCTGGTAAGTGATCACAAAAAAGGCAATAAATCAGACTCCTACACACTCAAATCTTTAATTCTTTGTACATTCAACACTTAGAGGAAAAATATCAAACTCAAATAAACTATTCATACTAAAATAATTAAAAAATATTAAAACGTTTTGTAGGACTCCACCCTCGGTGACATGGAGGGGGGGGGGGGGGGCGCGTTCATTACAGGTCCATTTCCAAAAAAGCATCTGTTTTACAGCGCTCACGTTCTGAACATAGTCAGTGCATCCCTGCAACAGGGATGAGAACCAAACAGAACTTTATTCCATTAAATTCCAGGACACTGGTGACACACTGCAGAGACAGAGAGACTTTTAGTGGGACCTCACACTTCACACTCCAGTGAAAACTGTACATAGTTTTTTGGCAGAGAACGATGGTAGAAAGCTGCTGAAAGCTGCCACATGCCCCAACAGGCAGAGTGTGACGGGTACGATCCAGCAGGACACAGCAATAACAGCGCTGACAGCAAACGGCTCATGCCCATTACAATGAGCTTGGACCATAACACACAAAAAAGAAATTCTCATACTGATGTCTAGTGGCTGAAAAGGGACAGGAAATAAAAACAAATTATAAAGCTGTGGTGGACAATAAAAGTAAAGGTGTGTTTTGAACACATGAGTAAGGAGGCGTGTGCTCCCCCCTTTTTGGTTTAGGACGACACAGGGAGCACATCTTGTGGGTAAACAGAAGTTCTCCTCAGGAGAGGCCGGGGCTTTGCATGGCCACTGGGTGGCAGTAGTGGACAGAAACCTGGACATCGAAAGAAACTGGGAAAACACAATGATGCCCTTCCCTCCTCAAAATGGAGGCAGGAGGGAGTGAAAGAAGACAGTGTCACAAAAAAATGCTCATGATCACAGTCTGTCCTGTGGTCACCCTTCGTGTCGGCTGACTCGGCATACCGCCTTGCTCACCGACGCCGATCCCTGGCGGAGGGGTTACTACGGCTGCGTGAGCGCCGCCCCCCCCCCAGGATCCCCCCACCACTGCCCCCCACTTTGGCCTCCGGCCCTCTGCTGCGGTGGCCGTCTCGCCGCTTGTCCCCCTCCCTGTCCCGACCCCTCTCCCTCTCACCAGCTGTCCCCGCCCCGCTGCCAGGTGCCGCCCCTCCCTCTTTCTCCCTGGCCTTCACCCGCTCCTTGCGCTCCTCCTCCCGCTTCTTGTCTTCCTCCTCCAGCAGCTTCTTCCTTTGCTTCTCTCTCTCCTTCATACGTTCCGCACGCTCTGCTTCTCTCTGTGCTGCCTGCAGGGCCGAGGGAGACCGATGAATCTCATTGGTTAAACGCTGCGTCCACTGGCCACACAGTAAGGTGCAATGAACCCATACATGCAAAAGCACGGGAGCCACTTGCCTGTTCCTCAGTGAGCGGGAGCCAGTATATACAGGGAGCCGTTTTGGTTTTGCAGAAGAGATCATCGAGCAGCTTGGCTGGAGGCTCCTCAGGGGCTTTTTCTGTAACCATGTGGAGATAAATAAGACCACCGACACCCCCCCCAGGACCACAAAGCCGGGCAGTGCAGCTCACCCTTCTTATCAGTCTTCCTCTCCTTGCTCTTGGCTCTCTCTTTGCGCCTCCTCTCCCTGTCGCGTGAGCGGGACCGCCTCGGCCCTCCTTCCCGCTCCTCTCTCGGCTTGCTGAACTCCCGCACCTTGTCGCGGTCCCACTCCCGCTCGGCCCGCGTTCTCTCCCGCCTCTCCATCTCCCGCTCGCGCTCCGCCCACTGGTCACGCACCACGGCGGCACTGCGCTCACGCTGCCGCTCAGGTACCAGGGGGGGCAGCGTCCCGGGCCGGGCCACGGGCGCCGGGGGGGCGACAGGAGGAACCCCACGCTCCTCCTCTGCACTGCGCTCCACCGTCAAGAGGCCCCTGTGAAAGTCCAGCTGGGAGAGAGGCAGCGGCGACAAGGGCGTTCAGTCGGCCTTCGGGGACTTTGCAGAAGAAAAGCGCAGCTCCAAAGACCACAGGCGCTAAGTATCCGCTTCCACAGGCTTTTATTTTTACCAGAGATCGTTTGACGTTTCTCAGAAATGTCAGGCGAGAGGAAATCAGAGCTGAGAGACACTGAAGGATGGTGGATGGATGAAATAAAAAAAAGGGAATCATGAGAAACACAAGCCTCACCTCGTCCTGCTCAGCGAAGTCCACACTCAGGAACTTGGGGTTGCTCTGGGGCCACTTAACTCCATGCAGCGCCGTGCGAGTGGCGGCCGCCTCCTCTGTGCTGGAGTACTGCAAACAGGGAGAACACCCACTATTCTCTTGGACGTCTCTTTCTCGCCTATTAAAAACTGTTACATTAGTATGCAAAAGCTGATCTCTCTTGCACACAGAAAAATCAATGGAAGCATTTCCCCAAGCACGCCACCGGCCGAATTATGCCCAGCAGCACACTGATGAAACGTGAATTATGGCAGGAGACTCACTGTCACATAGCAGTGGGACTTGATCTTGTCGATCCAGAAGCCCTCCTCCACCACGCTGCCGGTTCGGTTTAGCAGCTCTTTCAGCTGCCCCAGGGTGAAAGGTCGTACCTGGGAAGAGGTCAGGGGTCACAACAGCACCAGATGTAAACAACTCCGCAAGGTGATTATGGGCTGGTTGTGGGCAGGTCGGCGACAAAGCAAAACATCCTCACCAAGTTACAGATGTGGACAATGTTTGTGATTTTGCCACGGGGCGGCGAGGGCTGCTTTGTGGAACGGACTGGATCGTCGATGGTGATGGACACCCCAGACTTTTGCTGGCTAATTGAGCGACGCACCAACGAGTCACTGGGAATCACTAAAAAGATCAGCGGTGGGAAAATGAAAACAACATTCGCATGGTCAATAGGCCTAATATAAAGTCCACAGCAAGCACAGAAATCCCACCAGCTTGGTGGGGCTGAATTTCCAGTTGCCCTTTGAGTATGTATGCATAAGAAAACCTATTTTCATATTTTCTGAATGGCTGTATCTATTCACCATCTATAGTACACCAACATATTGCTAGTATTTTCAGCACTTTTACATCAATGAACTCCACAATATATAGATCAGAGGTATGAGCACTGCTGGTTTTCCAGCCTTCCTTTACCTGTCAGTCAGGTGTGAAGCCTCTGACCAATTAGAATCAGTAATTATTAAACTAACTACCTGGGAGAACTGAAAACAAGGACTGGATTTGGAATCGAGGTCCAGAGTTGAAGAACCCTGATATAGATGCTCCTCTACTTACGAGTTACGTCCGTAACTTGAAACGTTCATAAGCCATTCAACATCATTTTAAGGGTATACATGAACACAAAGAACTAGGATGCTGGGAATATGCACGCTATGCTGTTGCGTGGCAGCCAGAAGTTGTACTAGGCAGAATTGGCGCACAGAAAAAAAAAATTGATGTTGCGGACAGGAAACGGGACCCGAAGGAACACAATTTTGACTTGCAGTCCTCTTCATTGGTACGTCTGAGAATTTGTGTGTTTTAAATGACAACCACATTGGCAGAAAGACAAGTAACTAAGTATGGTGTTAAGATGGTCCAAGACGTTATGGGATTAATAAAAACCAAACTGAAAACCACCTTTCTTTAAGTCAGGCTCCTGAACACCAGGTGCTTGTGTTTCCATGGAAACCTCTGAGGAGCCATCCTTGCCCTCTTCAACGACTGTCCTAGCACTTTCTGACCGCTCGTCTTCCTCTTCCTCCTGATCCTTCTGTCCATTCTCCTGGTTCTCGGCTGGTACAACCTGAGAGTGGAAATTGTAGGTCGTTTACAGACTACTCATGGATATCATCACCACTGAATGGCCCAGAGCCAAAAGTGACTGACTGCAATTAGAAAATCCACGACTATTTTTGCAAGGCATGATCTAGCAAAGGTAAGATGCAAGTCAGGTGAGATGTTCACAAATCAAATGTGAATCAGTCAGTAAATCTGAAAGTTCGGACTTTCAACTGCATCTTAGATCAGGAACATCTCTGAAAGGCACGAGACCTACAGTACATCTAGTCTGAAGGACCAAGGTGTACCAAGCAACGTACCTGCGTTACAGTGCGACGTATCTTAAGACCTTTCTCCAGACCTTGGTCTCCCTGGTCACCCCGTTCCACACCCTCCTCATCTCCTGACAAGTGGGCTTCATCTGGGTGCAGTTCCACTATTGCCTCCTGGCTTCCTGCACCTGTGGCTGGCTTTATGTCTGGGATCAGTGACTGGGATAGAGAAAGATGATTCTGCTAATCAGCATTAACACCAAATAAAAAGTGAGCGGTGATTTATTATCGCATGCTTGCCCTGATGCATTAGAGCACCGAGGTGGAAGCTACGTACCTTTAGGGAGTCGGTGGTGATGCTGATCGATGGCTTCTTGGCTGTCACTGCAGTACTAGATCCCCATCTCCTCTTTCTGGCTGCTGGACCACCAGACTCTAACTCTAGAGGACCCCCCGGAGAGGGCAGTGTGGGGGTGGTGCCCCCGACACTGGCCACGGAGGGCTTACTAGCTGCTGAGAGGCAAAGGTGGATAAGCACAGACATTTTCCAGCTTATAACTATCAGAACAAGCAAACCACATACGGCAAGAGAGAGGGGACATAAACAGGAGCCAAGGAATTAATTTTAGAACATTAAAGCATAAACATTGACGACATCATCTTCAACAGGAAGTACAGAAAGCAGAGGAACTTGCAGGCTCAGCTGAAACGTAATCTCCACTTGTTCAGTTTACTATATGGAGACCAAGACAAGTGTGGCGAGCTGGCAGGCATACTCACTGTTCAATGAAATCTTGCGGGCAGTAAATGCTTTTGGTGTGGTACTCTGAAACAAAGAGCAGATAAAACAAAAAGACCCCGGAGTGGGGGGAGAAATGAGAGCGAGAACAACAGGGAGGAACCGGGCAAATGGACAAAGACGGTGAGAGAGAGAGAGAGAGAGCGTACAGCTATCAATAAATGCGCAGAGAGAAGGGGCACTGGGGTGGGGGCTGAATCAGAGCTGCAGTGATTCCAGGCACACGTTCCTCCCAGACGAACACTCCATGTTTCTCAGCCTGCCGTCAACAAAGTAATACACTCTGCCTCAACATGTGCATGTACAGCCGAGTGGCGGCGCATAACCACCGCAAGTATGCAGATATTCCTGCTCAGGTCGTGTTCGCAGAGCACATCCGACATTAAGTGAGAAATGAATGTGGGCATTTACAGTGCAAAACAAGCAGCATTTTAAATGTGCATCGTTAAGCCCATGTCTTCCGTGTCGGAATTATGTAAAACGGTGCAGCACGACTGACTTGTGAGTGAATCTACAGTGTAATGTTGGATGCATGTAGTGTGAGTTTTCAGATGTCATAAACCCTACAAGTAGTGGTCAACTGGAGAGTGCACACCTGGGAGGAAGGATGAGGCACTAGAACAACTGTCGCTCTGATGACAAGCAGACAGCGGGTACTGCAGTTCAAATTCAAGAAATAATTCAATGAGGTACCCAGGTCACCAGACTCTGCTGGGGTTACGAGCAGGTCCACATAAAAACACAGAAAATCAATGTGGAGTTTACCAATATGCAAGTAGTTAAATTAAAACTGCAGTAACCATAATTTTTTATACTATCCGTTATGTTTAACATATTGCAGTTCCCTTTATTTTTGTAGCAAAGGTCTTTATCAATTAAGTATATATTTTAAAAGGCAAACAGTAAAAGGAGATAAAATGACAAAGTTATTTCCTGATACCATTGACACCTGATCTTCACTTGCTTGGCTATGGCCCAATCGCATGGCTGTGTGTACTGTATCTAGCCAACAAGCGTCCAATCAGAGGCAGTTGAGGAGTGAGCGCGGGACTCTGAGCATGCCGACAAGCCGTCTGACAGGAACTGCTCTTTTGTTTGAGGGGTTGGAATGTTCACAATTAAATGGCTTTTGTAAATATCTTCATTTTGCAAGCAACAGGCAAGTCTTATTTGAGGAAGAGGTGGTGTTAAAATGTTCTGCACCCACCCAAGCCTCAATATGGGCACATGTCAGTCTTTTTAACTGTCCCTTTGACTTCATATCCGCTGCAGTTACATGAGATCAGTCTGATGAACTGGGCTGTGTTCAAACAGGCCCATGCTGTGCCCTGTCCCAATTCCTTCATCACCCGGTCAGTCTTTTGTTCTGAGAGGGGACTGCACCCTTGCCTCCACATTCCTCACACACTGGCACTTCTGTGGCAGCAGGTTTACAAGCTGTGAGTGGGATCCAATGCAACTGAGAGCCCAGTTTTAGAAAAGGTCAGGCTGTGGATATGGAAAAAAAATCCAAACAAAAAAAATGACTCCCTGACAGCCATGATTAGCAGGCAGATGGACCGTTTGTAAAAAGCTGTGAGGCCCAGAGTTGGGGCCACTCTGAAGCTTCTGAAGAGGAAAAACAACAAATGGGAGTAGAGGGAGAATGTCCTGGTAGATTACCTTCTATCTGGACAATGTGGAGACAGGAAAAAGTCCATCTGAAGAGATCATACTCTAGCCACACAGCCCAATAAATTCAGTTTTTTTGTTGCGGCTGAGGATATACTGAAATTCTTCTTTCCCTTGCTATTCCAATACAAGGAAGGCGAAACTTTCCTCACACCTCAGGTCCATCAGCAGTATTCCACTATGCCAGTTTTTCTGGTTACCAGTCCAGTATGAGCCAAGCCTCCAGCTGGATTGGTCAGGGTTTTGCTTTGGTCTCTCACTGCACTGAGCCAACAATAGTCCAACAGATACTGACAGTTATAATCCAGTGAGTAGAGAGAACTGTTCCAAATGCAGCAGCCAGTTCAGCTGAAGACTCCAGAGCTACAGAAGCCCACACACAGTCAGGCAGAATTTCCCGGAACGTGTTTTTGTAGAGACCCCAAAAACTGAGCTGAAGCAAAATTAGCTTTGCATTAATTCCTTTATAAAATGATGGAATTCGACAGGGTTAGTGCTGCTTGGTAACCCTTTCAGTCCAGAGATGTCAACTGTCCAAACTGTGGAATGGAAAAGTCCATTTGTAAATCCCTGACATGGCGGAAACCACGGCATACACTTGGCAAAATATGGCAAAAGCCAGGTGCTGCTGGAATGATCAGATGTGTGGGCCTCTAGTCCAGGAGAAGCAAATGCACAGTTCACATGACAATCAGCAAAGGCTGCTGCTGCTGCCCCAAACATGCTTTCCTGCAGTGTGCAGAGAGCAGGATTTCTTGCATGGCATGCAAGAGGCTGCACTGGGAAGGCCTCCCTCGACAACAGGCAGCACTTCCCTTTCACGGGAGTCCAGCTGACAGCTCCTTCTCGTTCGCTGTGCAGCGTGAGCTCAGCCGAGATGAGTTCCGGCACACTCCCTCGGCCGTGGTGCTTGGGACCTTGCAGATAAACTCAGTGCAGACTCAGGGGTCTAGATCAGGTACAGCCAAGTTGCTTGGGTATAGCGGAATAGGTGTAGTAGGTGAAGTAGCAGAGGTAGTGCGCAGGTACCAATTGGGGCAATGGAAGAGGCATGAGCACCTTACAACAAAGCAATCAATGGGGTTTTAAACATCAGCCACAGGGAAAAAAAATTGTACAGATTTAGAGTCCTACGGAATAACCCCATCATGACTAAAACAGCCTTCAGGCCTAACTTCACATTTCTTAAGTTACACACACTCTCTAGCATATATACTCTTTTACAGGATAGGTCACAAAACACAAAATCAGGGCCATGCCACCCCCCACCCACCGCTCCTTAAGGTTTTTCCGCATTTCTTCCATGAGGCATCCATCTGAGCTAAGAAAGGACAGACTCTTAAAATGGCATCAGAGATTTGAATGCATTACCAATCACAGCTGAAGTAATCTCCCCACCCCACTTTACTATGGCCAGCAGAGACAAGGCAACATCTGCGGCAACACTGCAGCTAATCTGGATTGCTTTTGTGAATATCTTCAATGAATTCTGCCCATCTTGTGAAATCCCTCACTATCTATATAATACAGAATATGAAAAATTAGAGAACTCTGCTTCTACCAAACAGCCGAATGTGTAGGTTTGTGTGGGAGGCCTCCTGGTTATGCAAGACAAGAAAAAGTTGTAAATTTAACAGAGGTAGAAAAAAAGGAAAAGGTGATGAATATGAGAGACAAAAGCTGCATGGAAAAGATGGAACAAATGTTTCCTTTTTGCCGAATGGCTTATAGTTGAACACAGAGTTAACCTCCCATCAAATATTGCTAAAGCAATAAAATGAAAGATTGTAACATGTGAAAAAGATTGTGGCTACATGTTCTGCCAATGGTGTGGTTCCAATTCAAAAGCCACAAAAAATAATTTTAATTGTCTGCCTTTCTATGGAGCCTTGTGTACAATCTCCCTCGCTTTTCCAAACACATGCAAGCACACAGCCCTGGACATAGTAACTTTTGGCCACACCTAACACCACTTCAACCACTGGAAGCCTCATCTGACTGCAGCGTCACAGTACTGTCTGTTGCAGATAGAGCCAAAGCTCTTCTGGAGGACCCAGTATACACAGCTGGATATTCAAACAAAACTCAGACACATGCTTGCCTGCCTCTCCACAGCCTTACCTCCTCTGAGCGGCTCTCTGTAGCCCCATGGCCATCTGGGCGAGGCTGCACACCTGCACCCTCCGACTCCAGGGCTGCCTCCACCTGCACTGCAGTGTCAGCTGGCTCTGACATGGCAGCCTGCTTCAGCTCCCTAACGGAAGGACACAGAGAAAGCAGGAGATTGCAGACGGCAAGTACAAATGATTACAGTTTGAGTAAACAAAGAACCAATGAACAGCAGGAGGCGGCATGGCCAGGAAGGAAGAACCACCCATCCATCTGTCCGTCAACTGCTTATCTTGTACAGGTTCAAGGGAGGGCCATAAGACTGTCACAGGCAGGGCATAGTGCAATGCTCAGGTAGACGCTGAAGAGGATGCACACATACGGCAATCTGGACATGCCAATTTGCCTAACTGCATGTTTTGTAAATGCGGGTGGGACCAACACAGGAAGGCCATGTGAAGCTGCAGTACCGCCCACTAAGCCACCATGCCAGCCCAGGAGGATATGGCATAACATGTATACACACACGGATTCTTTTCTTACTCTGTCCAACACGTTGACAAACCAATGTTTAGGTCACAGAATGTTGTAAGGGCTTTGTAACACACATATGTAAGTATACAGAGTGCAAGGACAGTAAAGGGAACAGGGAAAACCCAGCAGCTGAGACAGTGTGTCTCTGCCTTTCTGCATCTTGGTTTACACACACAGAAAACAAAAAAAGAATGGAACCAGAGAGCAGAGGAAGAGAGCAACTCAGATCAGGGATCTGGGTCATTCCACCTCAACACACTATAAATAACCATACCAGCCAGCCAACCGGTACCAGACTTACACTATGTATACACGTGCTTTAAGCGAGCTATACAACCATAGACAAGGCCAGGGCATGGAGACCACCACTCAAAGGCCCATCTTCTGTTTAACAGGAATAATCACACACAATACTCAGAATTTCAAAATCAGGCTTCTCACGGCTGAGAAAAAATCAATTAATCTAGCACTGGAACCGAAGCTCTGAAAATCGATGCAACCTAACAAGAATCCCAGCAATTTTGTTTGGTCTCTCATACAGCTCACACTCCCTGGCTCTGGGGGTGGGGGTGTAGCAAAGATGAGAGGATCAGGCTGGGTATGTAAGTTAAGGGGGGAAAAAAAAAAAACAGACTGTCCATCTCAGGGGATTAATTACAGAAAAGGGTGGCAAGATGAGCCATTTCAGGGAGTCTCCTGTAAATGATACTTCCCCTTCCATTGTGTCAAAGCAGGAAGAACATCCATGAGCAACTGGAAACTACTACAGACTAGATGTATGGTCTTTGGTGTTAATACACAACCATGGATAGAAATAAACATCTATGCCGTGCAGAAGTACAAATACAAATGTTATCCATTTATCAGTAATGGATCTCAGCATCTTTCAGCCATTATGGCCAGAAAAAAAAGAGTGGTGGTGGTGAGGGGGGGGGGGGCTGAGAAGTGTAAGATATCTCCTTCACATGGTGCACAATAAGAGAGGCGGCCATGTCACTGGAGACAGGACTAAAGAACTTCAGAGAACACAAACCTATAAACTTAGTCTATCAATCAAACAAAGGCTGGGCCCCCTTAACTGCTGGAATTAAGGACTCTGGTTCTTAAAACAAAACCAGGTGCACACAAGTGCTGAACATAACGAGATATTTTGATTTCAGCCAAAGTGTCAGTTAAATTTGGCTGCATGGGGAATCTTGACAATCTTAAATACGACAGTGGCTGCACAGTGCTCACTTCACCTGGCCTGATAAAATCCGGAACCATGGCACAACACAGGAGCAGTAGATCTCAATGAATGTGGCCAAATTATTTCTGATGAAATTTTGCAAATTATTTCCTGAAAATCCTTAAGTAAAAAACATTAAATATTTGCAGTTCAAATTGCTGTTTACACCAAAAATATAAGCAGTGCACAGCCCACACCACTGGTAATACCCTTATTTCCACAGTTTGCGGATGCTATAAAGTGCCATAAGACAGAAAGGACTTTAATGTCAAGCCTTGGGTGTCACACCAGTACACCACCACCCACAACAGAAAACTCATACTCCCCAGCTATGAAAAGTGGTTCCGCTAGACTTGCTCACTTTTCCAATCGCTGAAATGTGAAACCTAGGAGAGGATTCTGAAGAACAGTTTTCTTCAAATCTCACAGGAATTTAGTGCTAAAAGATTAGGATTTTCCATTAGCAAGTCATATTTCACTTGCACCGGGAATACAATGCTGAAGAAACAAACTAGCAGTTTTAAGAGCAAAGACAATGAAGAGTGGCATGATACTGACTAAAAACACTACAGCGCTGGCCAAGGGGCATTAAAACATACTTCCACGTTTCAGATTACTCAGAATGCACCCTTAGCATTAATTTAACGACAACAGCCTGTTGTTCTTAGCCATGCGTTAATAGTATTTTAATAGTTCTTTCAGATCCATTATCGTCAGCGGAAAATATCCCAGTAATCATTGATGGAAATGCGTGCATAACGGAAAATATAAAATTAATGCTACACCACCACATCGCACTGAAACAGCATAGCAAGAACACGCATCTCACGGCCTTCCGCGGGACACAGACACCAGCAGTTCTCAAGGAATACCGGTGACCCCCCTTCCAGCCATCTCCCCTTCCCCCAACTCCCCCACCCAAACCTATATGTTCTCACACACATAAATGCGTCACGTTACCGGCGACAAAAAAAACCGTCAAAAAATAAAGTACACGGGACGGCTGCAATAAAAGGACGTTCAAACCAGAAAAAGTAGAGAACTGCAGGTAGCCACGGACGAAGGGAGACGTCGTTTGTGCGCTGTATCTCAGTCACCTCCTACCTCGCCAGCTTACCCGTTTTTGTTGCTTTCAGACAGCATATTATCTGGCCCAAACTCTAAACCGTAACGTACGGCCAGAATCTGCGCCTCCAGCTAAAGCGACTGCGGGTCTGCTCGAGAAGAATTACTCCTGTTTGGGTAGCGGGATTGTAGGCTGCGCTGGTATCAGTGCGAGCGAACACGCACGACGGCCATATTGGATAAAGCTAGAGAAGGTCTGTGGAAAAGGAGAGCAAGAGGGCGAGGACCCCATCTCTTCTCAGCCACACCGGCAATGAGGCCGGCCTCACAGAACGCCTGACGATAAATACCACCGCGGAACTAATACGCACCGCGTTTACTATTACTATACTATGCGGGTTTATTCATTAAAAACGGAGTTCTAAAATGAGATCGAAAATATTATGCCACGTGACCAGAAAAACTTATCCATAGTGAAGAAACGCACTTCACGGGGTAAAACAGCTGCACAGCAAATGTGTATCGAGCACACCACCTTAGACAGTACATCCATCCAAATATAGGTACGATTTATTTTAAAAAGTTCGTTATTTTAAACCTAGAAACTGTCGTCGTAACCAGATTAATGTAAGATATAAAATAATTCCCTTTTCCATATTTGTCCCCTTATATTAACGCTTCTTGAAGAAGTCCCTGTTCGTTATATCACCAGGACAGAGTGATTTAAGAAAATGTGTCCGCTTTTCATTTATCTTCCCATTCTTCCGAATGCTTAAATTAATTCACGAGAACTCGTGAAACGGAGCAATTCATTTTCACACGGATGCATTTAAGTCTCCTCCCCTGATGAGTAACAGATTCTCTATCGATTAATTTTAGCCTTACGTAAACAATGTGGTAGGTACATTCTCGCAAAACTGAGTAAAACACAGAGATGGTGTATGACGTTAATAATTGCACCCAAAATAATCCAAAATGCGTTTCGATTGATCACTCAGAGGGTCCACTGCTCGTGCAATTATTCGTTAGTAGATGGGATGAGTTGTAACTGTCAATTCCTAGAAGTCAGGGCCCGTACTCACATCTTCAGGCTAAAAGTAGCTCTCAACTTTGCAATTTAGGAGAAACTCCTAAAAATAAATCCTATATGTTGGACCCCAAATTTTTAACTAATTCACAAAATCCCTTAGGGATAAAACTAGCACCTAAATTTGGGAACTAAAAAGTAGTCGGGAGGACCGATTCACAGTCAGTCGCAAAATGGCTGCTGTCAATCCACTTCGCAATGTCAAGGAAACATTAAACAAACGCTGAATTACTTAAAGGATATCACCTCAGGCGGATTATTGTAATTATTGTTGTGGATCTTGTGAGGGATGTAATAACTTCTCCAACAAACCGAAAAAAGTCATATACAGTACAAAACACAGTGATAAGATTTTTTTCTTTTTCTTTGGGTATCAGGTAGATCACAATATAATTGAAATGTGTATGTTTATTACACGATTATACGATAAAGGAATGTCACTATATACTGGATTTATTGACTGGTACAAAATACAGTACAGCTCTTTCAAAAGTTTTTCAAATTACTTAACTGTGTATAATTCATTAAAAATAAGCTATACTACAATACCTTTAAATATATTTGAATGTAGTTTCGCTGCTGTCTCTCGTTGGCTCATTTTTGGCAGTTTTTCATAACCTTCGATTAGTGTATTTGTCACTGAGAGAAAATGGCCATTTTTCCCGTCATATGTTCTGTGCACGCAGTATCAGCCTCAGTTAGCGAACCAGAAGCGGACGGGTTACCCGCAAGGAAAAGTAGGGCGATCAAAGTTTATACACACACAGGGGAATGATTCTGTCCCAAGCATTTTGACACATATAAGCAGATGATCTCCATTACCATGATCACTATAAGTGGTTTCCACTGCGTTTGCGTTTATGGGATGTTGCGTGAACATTTTCACCAACACATACTGGCTACTGTCTACTCAACCAATCCCCGTGATTATTGCAGGCAAGCTCGTGCATGAGAACTGACGTCAGTCAAAGCGACAGAGTTTTGGCCTGGGAGCTATTTTCCTAAATAAAAGTTTCTCTCAGCCACTCTGTGAATAGGTTTCAGGAAAAAAAAAGGCTTAGTTAAAAACGTTTAGTATGATTTAAGAGTACTCTTACTGGTAAGATGAACATGAAAACGGACACATTTGACCCACAAGTACAACTAAGGATGTATCGATATTATTGTTTTCAGTACGTGTACCCACGCTCGCTTTCTGGTACTCAACGATGTCGATAATAGATTTAGGGTTGTGTAATGGCAAAAAAAAACAATGCATTTATCAAGAAAAAAAACGACGAGGCTGAAATCCCACCACACGTGATTTAATCTATTTATTCACATGTTGCGGGGAGTATAAAACCATGTGTTGTTCACAAGCTTTTACTGCGTACCACAATTCCATTAGGATATTACGAGAATATTGGATGAGAGCTTGTTATTTTCACTGCACTATGGTTATCCTTGAATATTTTCTCTCTCCACACCTATAGTGCTTAATGCATAACAAGTTGTTGCAGTGCTGCTAGACGTGATTTTCTAGTCTATGATTCGCTCACCTCGCCTCTTATCTGACAAGTTTTCGGGTTTAAGTCGTTCGTTCATCACGTGACAGCC
>JABFDZ020000016.1:17290809-17310169 GCA_019775955.2 Pollimyrus isidori
CCCCCCCCCCCCCCCCCCCCCCCCCCCCCCCCCCCCCCCCCCCCCCCCCCCCCCCCCCCCCACCACAGGGCACATTCACACCAAGGGGCAAATTAGGAAGTCCAATCAGCCTCAGCCTGTCTTTGGACTGTGGGGGGAAACCGGAGGAAACCCCACGACGACACGGGGACAACTTGCAAACTCCCCACACATGTGACCCAGGCAGAGACTTGAATCCAGGTACCAGATGTGTGAGGTAACATTGCTAACCACTGCACCACCATGCCGCCCCTCCATTGCATGTATGATATTGAAATGTAAAATGTCGTCAGCGATAACTGATGGAAAGTCACCTCAAAAATACCTACAGCTTTATCCTAATTGTTGTATCATGGTCGCACACATGCAGCATAAGCTGCGTTGTAACTAAGCACAGGAATAATTCAAATAAATCACAGGCAGACAGCATTTTAGTTAAAAACGGCGTAGTGTATTGTTTTTTTTAAAAAAGTCCCATTAGCACCTATCAGAACAGGCAGCTTTGCACAGATAGAGATGACAGATTCCCCGGACTCTGTGCTCCAAAACGACTCATTCATTCCATACCCACTTTAAATACTGTGTACAAAAATATCAAAAACAAATACCTGAAATAGCAGAACAATTGTCAAAAATACATTCTGGTACAAAACAAGCTACAGCATGACACTGTAACTTTTTTACATTTTAATTGATGTGCTAATAAATTCATTGCATTAAAATCCCTGGTTATATGTGCATATATAGGGAAAAAAAACTTAAAAGCCATGCAGAGAATTGTCTTTTCGAGTAATGTGAGTTACAGTCAGAATGAAAAGCAATATTGTACATAAGGCTGTATGGTCTGGAGTAAGCAGATGGGATTGGCAATGAGGCTCACACAAAAGCTCCACATCGGCGAAGCTATATATCAACAATGGGTTGTCTTAGTATGGTATTTTTCCAGTAGGTTCCACTAGGTGATGCTGCATAGCAAAGCCTCACAGTCAGTAGACAGGCTCCAAGATTTGGCATCACTGCAAAAACGTATTGCTGACGAGAATTTAAGCCCGATGCTCCTAGACATCCACCGCAAAGTCCATCGTTAAACATTAAGGAGGATCACGGCATAAAGGTGGTGTGGGACACAAAGAAAATCAGCCCATCGTTCACTCAGGGTGGCAGCTTATGTGGCTGATTCATGAAGACAGAAAGTGAGCCGCCTTGTGTAAGTGTAGGGGTTGTGCAAAGCAAGTATTAGAGGGAAGATTGATTGTGTCTCAGGCAACAGGACAGCTGAGCAGGCAAGAACAGTGTCTCTCTCATCGTGGCTGAACACGTCAGTACCTCTTTACAATAAGGCTCCCTTTTGCCACTTGTAAACGGTAGCAACTAAATAAAAGGAAAACTGTGTTATAACTTGTTTAAAATTGTCTATTAATTTACAGTGTTACAACCTAATTAATAACTAGATTATAAACCATTCATAAACCCTTTATAAGGGTATGGTTATTGTAAGGTGGCACCAGCATGTCAGAAAGCGACTGTAAGGAAGGAACAAATAAACCCAGGTGTCAAGTTTTAGTTTGGTACTGCTAGTGTGGGAAAGTCATGGCTGAGAAACATGGCTCTGGCTCAAACACACACTCTCTCTCTCGCTCGGTCTCTCTCTCACTCGCTCTATGGCAAAGAAAGGTTAGAAGAGAGCAAAAGCCATTGTCAGGGGAATAGCCAAGGTGTGGGAACAGTTTTTGTAGTTTTAAGGCAGCAAATGACAATGGATACAATAATAATAGCAACAACAACAACCCTAATAACAGTATAGCAACATTGTCATTAGCCTCCTTTTCTTGTATTGATTTAGAGACAGCCCTGTGTCCTTCAGCACCAAAGCCGCTAAGAGTGGCCTTGATAAGGACAGATGTGCAGATGGAGGCTGAGGGACAAACGAGGGCAGAAGAGGGCCTGTGCTAATGCCTGCACTTGAAACACACTAAAAAGAGTAAAGGCTGAAATATTCACATTAAGAAATTTAACAGATAATTAACATAAATAAATTAAGAAACAAGTACACCAGCTACCTGCAAAACATGCAGATACCCCTTCCTAGATGTGCACAGTCACACAACTAAGATTTTTCCTAGACTTGTCCATTCATCCATTGTCTTCTGATGGACTAAAACAGATGTTACCCCAATCAAAATCACACAATTGAGAATACAACAGTTCAACAAAACCATTAAAAAAAAAAAAGGTGGGGAAAAAATTTAATCATGATATTTCCGCCAGCCTCTGCAACAGCCCTGAGAAGCCTGCGGCATGCTGGGATAGCTCTGCTACCCGGTCCACCATTTCCTGTGTGGCAGGGGCTGATGGATAATTCTGTGCGGCCCCCTTTGTTGCCACCACAACAGCCTTTAAGGCTTGACAAAGTCGACCTCCGGATGTAGTGACCTGCAGAGAGATGTACAGTATTTTAATCTACAACCAAATCAAATAATGGATCAGAACATTTCAAACCCTGAATACATTAAAATGGAGTCAGGATTTATTGAAAATTGGAAAAAGGCAATGAAAACAGTGGTAAGCGATATTGCAATTGACCATGACCGGTTGCATTTGTATCCACAATAAATTGTTCAGTTATCACAAGAATCACTATACAGCACAACTAAACACTATTATAATAAGCAAACAAACTGGCATACGACTTAAATGATACCTACATGTCTGGTAGTTGCAAGAGTACAACAAAACAGGTCAATATGAAACAAAGCAATTTCTGCCTGTATAACAACATGTCAGTATTGCTTGCATCTCACTACTTTGCCAATTATCTGTTTCAGTGGATCTGAACTTGGTCCTTAAATCTTGAACTAATAACAATTGATCTGTTATAACCAGTTAGTTAACTTTAAGCCAAATTCAAATCCAGTTAGACTGCTAAAGTCAGTTTCTTTTATTTCACATACCCATGCATTATTATAAAGCCACAAAGTGTTTCTTTGAAGGACAGAATTGCAGGTTAAGTGGTCAAATTGTCAATTATATATATATATAATTTATTTATTTATTTATTATGGACTGTTATACAGAATTGTGTGTGTTACCCACCCCCAGCTCAAAATATATGTCAGGAAGAAATGCTGCATTACGTTGTAATTCAGAACAAACCTTTGTTCTAAGGTCAGGAGAAGTAAGCAGGCGGGAAAGTGTGTCTCCTATGAAGACCAGCTTATGCGCCGTCACAATCAGACTCTTCCCCCGGGAAACAAAGACACGCGGTGGCTGGTTCCCCTGCACGCTGGTGAAGAGGGCGTCTATGGAGTCGGCCAGGCAGGACAGGTGAGACAGGCTCTGGGAGGAATAGAAGGCCAGCAGCTCGGAGTCCTCCAGGGAGAGAGAGACGGGAAGCGGCGGGGAAGGGCTTGACTGGAACATCAGAGGAGAGAGGAGGAGGCACCAGGTTAATCAAAGGACATTCAGGAGCATAAAATCATTCACGTGAAACGGAAAATTTATGTCAGAAGTAGTGCTTCCCAAGCAGGTCCTCTGAGGCCCACAGACGGTCCACGTTGTTGCTCCCCACACCAGTCCACGTTTTTTGCAGTTTGTCTGTAGTTACCATGATGTTCTGGATTTGTCCAGCATTTTAAGGACAAATTTCAGTCCCACTTAACATTCATGTGATGGAACGTGGCCTATTATCAAATTTGATTTTAAAACTGAGCTGATCTAATGACAACAAATGGCAGTTAGCAAGAAGCATGACACAGTCTTCTGTCCCCCAGATGCCATAAAATTTTCGGGAAATGAATTTGAAAATCTCACAATATTCCTGTTGAGGCCTGCCTTCCATCCATGCAGGGAAAAAATTATTGCACCTGTAAGTCCAGACAAACTAGTTTCCTATAGACATAACAAAGCTTGGTGATACTGATGGTTCTCTTAATGCAAGACATTAAATTACATGTTTGAACGTGAAATTAAGTAGCAGTTGACTGATCCTTGAACATGTCATCCTTAGCCATAATTATGATAGACCATTACATGTCTGATGCTAAAATCCATACCTTCATTTGGAATTTTTGGTATGTGACTGTTCGCTATCTCAAAAAAAAAAAAAAAAAAAAAAAAAAAAAAAAAAAAAAAAAAAAAAAAAACAGAAAAATGTGCAAGATTATATTTCAGTGATAACCAGATTTAGGAAGTTCAGCTCTGAGCAGCAACTTTGTCTAAATTTTCTGTAAGTATCTTCAGATGTTTGAGAAATGAGGTCCAAAGTGGGGCTGGGGAGTGTTACCCTCTGCTCTGCCGTGGGGGGATCAGTTACAGGAGGGTTCGTCGATGTCTGAATGACTGGAGGAGGATCGGGCTTCCCCTGGTGGGGGCAGGGAAAAAAATATTCAATTTGACCTTGACATGCGGACACAGAGGCAGATGGACGCGTCGATATTCATGCATTTGAAGCGTCTGTTCACTGACCTGTAGCTTCACGTATCCTACGCTGTCTCCTCCAGGGCAGGGCAGTGGGGGGACACTGAGGCCGATGCCTGCATACTCATTCCCCAGGTCCTCTCCCTCTCCTTCTTCATCAGAACATGGGTGAGGAGGGGCCACAGGGGGCAGGGGAAAGGAGGGAGGTGGTGGGGGAGGGAGAGGCCTCTCCTGGATCCAGCTGCCCTTGCGACCACCCATCCCCACATTAAGGGGCTTCACCTCAGCTACGGGCAAGGCGGGCAGCGGCCTCCTAGACAGGGACTCTTGGGATGGGAGGCGGGGCCGGCCTGACGGAGGGGGGGCCTGGCCCTGCAGCAAGGAGGCCGAGTCCTCCAGAGCCCGGCGAATCGGCGAGAGCTGCGCTTCAGTCAGGGCAGAACCGCATGCAGACAGCATGGGGAGGAGGTCTGTGAGGTGGGTCCAGGCCTGATGGAGGGCTGGGGGAGCATCCGCTGCCTGGCAGGCCTTCCAGACAGACAGAATCTCCGACAAGGAGGCGGCCAGCTCCTGTGGGGGAGTGGAGGGGGAGGCGGAGCTCAGAGCTGACTGGATGAGGGCCGAGAGAGAGGCCCTCCCTTGTGCTTCACAGGAGCCCGTGCTGGACACAGAGGCCCGGCGGGTCGCCAACACAGGGACGTCAAGGCTCAGGGCAGGCATGTCGTAAATTCCACAGTCTCGCTGCGAGCCCTCGTTGGGGACCTGCAGACAGGGAGCCCCATCTGTCGGGGCATCGGGCACGAGTTTTCCTGGCCCAGGCACACAGTAAACCTCAAGACTTTGCAGCTCATATCCCGGGCCATCGGGGACGTCACCCACTGTCGCCGAAAGGCCCGGGAGGGTAGGCACACTGTAGACGTCATCGTCAGGCTCAGGTGGAGCCACAAGGCATGCTGGGATATTGTAAGTGGCCTGCTGAAGGTCGGGGGTCACAGACAGATTAAGGGTGGGAACATCATAAACCTGTCAAAGGAAAAGGGATCATTGAAGGGGTTGGAAAGAGGCTAAAATTATTCTAACACTACCTATAGAACTTTACGCTTTTATTTCAAAAGGACATGAATGACAGAATGGCATTTATTTCAAAATAAAAGTCTTTATAAAGGTCTTATTTTTTTCCAGGGGGGATAGATTTGTTGTGATTTTTGTACATGGGCATGATTTTGTTTACTAATGGAGACTATTTAAGGAACCAAAATAAAGATGCTGATGGAAAAAACAATGAGTGTAAGGCTTGAAATTGTCAAGTTATACAAAGAGTCCACACTGTCAAAAAGCCCCATTAAGAAGGGCAATTAGCTGACAGGCAAGCAGCATTTTAATACTTTCAAACAGGAGTCAAAGCTAAAGTTGCGAAAACAATATGCTACTCCGCCAACTGGGAGACTGATTTCCAGAATAAGCCATATTCAGCAAACCAGACAGACAGGTGTGGAACAGCCCAAGTACACGGAGGGGGGGCAGCAGGAACAGGTGCAGGCTAATTACAGCAGGAACAGACGACACCTGGCCAAACGCTGACCTCTGATCCCTGGTTGCTGTGAGGGGGGAGCATGCGAGGGGTGTTGTAGATGCTGTCATCATTTTCAGGGAGCACCGCAGGAACGGTGTACTGCCACCGGCCTGCAGGGGGAGTGTCATACACCTCGGGGCAAACAGATAACACCCAAAAAACTATTTTGAAATATGTTGAATGCTGAGCCATTTAAACAGCTATATGCTATCCCAATTCTAGCATAAGATTTCACACGACATTTTAGTGACCGTTAACCGCTTAAGGAAAATCAAATGAAATGACTCTTTTCTCAACCAGTCAAAAACTGAGTCCTTTCTTATCAAAACTGAGGAGAAGTTTTCTTTTTGCATACAAGTGAAATATTATGCTAACAGAAAAAGACTGATGCATTATAACCGGCTGAACTTTCCATCTTACATCAGCTGTATTGGATTGGTAATTCTAAACTTAAATTTTAAGATCCATTACATTCAAGCAGAGCCATCGCTGGCCAGCTCCATTTCAGGATCACATGACAGTCTTAACCTTGCTCTTTCCTTGATCCTTACCTGGTTGTGAAGGTTCTCGTCATCCGGCTCCTCATACTCTCCCTCCTCACGGTCCCTCTTTATGTTCCGGTTTATCTTTTTCGTATCGCTCTCCTCATTCGCCTTTTCGTCCCTCCGCCCCTCCGGCTTGCTCGGGATGGCCTGACGCGGCCCCTCCCCTTGCTTGCCCTGCTGCGGAGCAGAGTGAGACTGAGGAGTGTCCTTCCTAGTGACACCCCTAACCGGGGGTGCAGGGGGAGGGGGTTTGCGGGCAAAGCTGGGAGAACCTTGGACCCTTGCTACAGCTGTCCTGGGCAAGACTGGAGAGCTCCTTGGGGGGGTCTGAGGCAACCTGCCTCGGGCACTGGGAGGAGTGGAGGGCAAACTCTGCCCCCCTGGCATTTTGTGTAGGACCTTAGGCTGTGCTCTGGGGGACCCCTCTCCAGTGAAGGGCATGAGTCTTTGCTGTGCCAGTCCAGTGGTGGAAGGCGCTGGAGTCACTGTATTGTCCCCAGGGAGCTTGCGGCCGTTTTGAGGTGTTTTGGGCAGACCCCCTACCAGGGTGGGGGTCTGATACAAGGCTCCTGTTTCCTGTGGTAGTTTGGTCTGTGCAGTGAGGGCAGTCCCACTGCAGAGTGACAGTTGGCCACTCCCCCTCCTGGCTGCAGCAGACGCAAGACCACCCTGGGTGGGGTCCAGCGCTACACCAGCCATCGGGGTCTGGTACACATCTTCGCTGGGCAGGACAGTCGCGCGAGGTACCAGGTAGCAGCCATCGGAGTTACCCACAGCCGCCACAGCTTCCCGCGGGATGTGGTACGTCGCCTCCGAACCCCCCAGCTCCACCGCGGATCCCTCCGCAGTTGCCCTCGGGACACCACAGGGGCTGAGGTACACAGCCTCGGGTGCGAGCCCTCCCTGCAGCCTGTGTGCTGTGGGAGTCTGGTAAAGGACCTGCTGTTTGGGACTTCCCGATTCCGATCCCCGTCCTCGGAGCGACGGGGAACGGGCTCGCCCCGTGGCACACGCATCCCAGTCGGGTCGCGGTCGCGTGCCGGAGCTGGAGCGCGACCTGGGGCGGCCCTCCCCGCGGCGCAGTGCAGCCGCGGCCGACCCACTTAACGCGGGGGGTGACTGGTAGACCCATTCCTCACCAGGTCTGGGGCCCTTAGCGGAATCCATAGGGGTGGGCCGAGGATGCGGACCAGGGGAGAGATACACGGACTCCTCACCGTGAGGGCGGGTCGCTGTGGGGCAGGAGGCGGGGGTGGAAGCTTCAGCAGAGGCAACGGAGCAAGGCTGGGAGGTGTTGAGGAGGCGGAGCCGGTTGGCGGGGGCTATCCCCTGTCTGCCATGCAGGGAGCACAGCCACCATCCTGGCCCACCCCCCTCCTGGTCCAGCACCATCAGGATATCGCCCTTCCGAAACGCCAACTCCTCTGGGCTCTCAGCTGCATTGTCAAACAATGCCTTTGCTAGCGCCGTCTGCGGGGTGGGCAAATAGAAGGGCGATCAGAGAAAACGGCAAATCGTCTGTCACACGCTGAACAGTGACAACAATGTTTCCGGCGGCAAATGTCCTATTACCCAGAATGCAGCTGCGGCTTCTTTGCCTGTTACTTTGCTTAAAACCCATAAGTCTTTAAAAGTGAAAATCAAACTGAGGGAAGCACTACATTGATAACCACATAATGGGAGACAGAATTCCTACCTCCCTCTCCATCACAAGCACACATGAAATGTGGGGCGAGCAGAAAAAAAAAAAAAAAAAGAGCCATTGTCCAGGGGTAATTAAACCACTTGAATGCGAGAGAGAAGGGGGCGTAGGGTAGGGGGAGGGGCTGTGCAGTAGGGGGCGCCAGAGCTAGGGGACGGGATGCTGAGACGGAGAGTGGGACAGCGGTCTGGCCTTGCCATGTGGTGTGGGAGGTTGGGTGGAAAATTTAAACAGCACAGACATTGTCAGTGACTGACTAAGTGAAGGCCATGAACATGCAAAACCAAACTGCCGGGGGGGGGGGGGTCATTTTTCCACAGTCTCGCTGAACAAGCAGAAGAATGAAGTGAAACATGGACAGGTCGCAATTGTAATCGAACTAGGGTAGACTGGAAGGGGGTAAAACAAACAGTCACAAGGCTAGTACGGCAATCTGAACTGCCAAGCAGAAATAATAAAAAATCTATATGAAAGAGACACGTTGCAGCTATATTTAAAATATGTAAATTAAAGAGGCTTTAGTGGGCCAGCAAGCAACTTAGCCAAACACGTTTTTAGGTCACATATTGCATAGCTCTTGATATACATACTAGTACTGAAACACTTAATTTTGGACATCATTCGGTCCCACCGGGCAAATCACTGCTGACGAAGATTAATGCCTGTGTTCTCTCATGACATTTTAACAGAGTTAACAGAAAACCACTCTCTTAAAGAGCCGATTTCACAAAAAGTGCTGCTCAAACATATCCTGCGTGCCTGCTGACTGCATACCAAAGGGCCTGAGGAGCGGGGAGTCGGAAGCAGCTCAGCTGTGGATCACCGCTGGTGTGGAGCAGGGCCAAGACATTTGCAGAATGCTGGGGCTCCGACGGCAACGGAAACACAAGCCTTTCGCGACGCAGTTGGGTAAAGTATGACAATGGAAGGGGGGCTATTTACATCGTCAGGAATAAGAGGGGGAAAAGCATGATTTAGGTGAAGAAAAGCGAAAGAGAGACAGAGACAAGCCAGGGCCGTCGGATGTATCCTTGTTTTAGGCTCCATTGTCACAAACTGTCGGCCCTTATGCTTCTCTCAGACTCTTCTTCCGCCCCCAAGGGAAGAAGCTTCACTTGGGCCAGCTGAGACCCTCTGCCCCACCCCCACTCACCCACCGCTCCAAAGAAAGGGAATAAACGAGGGGAAAAGGAGAAGTGAAAGGAAGACACGTGGGTCCACCCACAACACTGAACTATTGCAATAAGCTGGTATGGATCATCCCAGCAGCACCACCTGTTTACTAGCTGTTAATACTCATCACCCAGGGTGTCTGCAAATACTGTTAGCTCAGGTTATTTATCAGTGCAGAGAGCTACTAATGCTGACCACAACGCTCAAGATATTTGTCAGCGCTGACTGCTACTAGTGGTAACTTAGAATGCGGGTCACTACTGGTTTTTAGCTGTTGACTGCTGAAGCAGTTGTCGTGCAGAAGCCATTGCTGTTCCCCATTTAGTACAGCCATGGAATAAAACAGGTGCAAACAAGGTTGAGAGAGGGCTCGGCGACTTCCACAGATATGGCGACGTGCAAGGAAGCAGAAAGACGGAGTTTGAAAGAGGTGGAGCGGGTATCCTAAATCCGAGGTCAGAGACGACCAGGCGTGGCCAGGCACTTACCGACAAGGACATTGTGAATTCTTCTTGGAAACAAAGCTCCTCAGGGTCAGTTTTGTTTTCCTGAAGATGACAGTTGGGCTCATCCAAACACCATGGGATCCATCTGAATGGAGAAAATGGTTCAATTACACTTCACCAGGCCAAGGGGGAAGCTCGTTTCCCCAACTGGCATCATCAAGTACTTGCACATCTTTGGTTAACGTCATGGATCCACGAGCAGGATACTTGTTTTATGTATTTAGCTAGGCAAGAAGTCAAAGGATATTAGTCACAACTGGCAGGTGTATAAAAATTATATTTAATATGCTTGACAAAAGCCCTGAATTAATGTTCGTAGTTTTTAGAGCAGAGCTTGTACACATGCAACACATTAAATGAGATAAATAGTCATGTCGACACTACTGGTGACACACATGTATATCCAGTCCAAACATGACTTACAACACTGAACCTGTTTTACCTGTTAATCTCAGGGAAAACGCATGAATTCCAGACACACCTGTGATATTCGGGAAAAAAAAATGATCTACTTCTACCAGGACGTCAAATTTAAATCCAGGGACAAAAGAAATATGAATCTATAAACATGATTTGGCTCTAATAAAACCATTGGACTGAGCTATTAACGTAAAATCTAACTCCTTGATTTAGTTTGATGGAAAATATCGACTAATAATAATGATGATAAAATAAATCAGCCATTTCCTGTTACAAGCAATAAATTAGCCAAATGCAAAATTCACCAAAGGCCGGGTCAGTTCATGTATAGGGTGGCGTAATCTGTATGATGTTCATTTTCCATCTACAAATTATACAAATGAGTTTATTAAAAGACTGGCATAGATCCTTGCTTTATTATAAGAATTCACTGAACCAGTGAAATCCACACAGGAACGGAAATCAACACGACCTACTTACTGAAAACTCCAAACACTGGATACTTTATTGTTAGTCACTAGCAATATTGGGAACGACATGCCTTCCACCCTCCTTGGTTGGAAGACAAATTTCTGGTTTTGGACTGAGGTCGCCTTGGACGCAAAGCAACCACGGCCCCCTCTACCGATCTCTCCAAACAACCGATTAACAATCAAAAGCCCCCCAAATCAGCCACGTTTTCGCGTACACCGGCCCAGCTTTAGCCTCCCTAACGCAGAATCGGGCTTACGAGTCCAATTAAGGGTTAAAAAAAACACGTATCACATACATTTTTGCACTTCTTGTAGATTATAAGAAACACGACTGCATTTTCTGGAATCAAGGAAAGAGCTTTGAGGTACACAAAAGCAGGGTTAAAACGAGCGGTTTCCATATTTTCCATTGGCTAATTCATTAAAAGCACACACACACAATTTTGCCTACCGCTTGATAAAATACAATCGTGTCAAGGGCCGATCCGCTTAAAAATCGCTTTAAGAAAAGCCATCCATATGCCAGGGGAAGAATCCATGATTGGTGATGTCTCCCCCTTTCTCCTGCTGCTTTCTTTCTTTCTTTCTTTCTGTCGTTCCCCTGCCTGCGTCCGCTGGCTTGCACGGAGCGCGGTGTAGAATTACAGTAGTGGGGAGAGATGGAGCCAGAGGCGCAGTCCCAATCCCGTAATACGGCGCCCTGGGTGCGCCTGCTTTTCATGCATTCATGCATGGGGTTTTATTCAGGACAGTGGCGACCTAGTACAATAGCAGGCTTTATCTTAACCAAGGGCGTCGATCCGAAGAACAGCCCAAAGAAAATCTATTGGTGTGTTCATTTTAACTCGAATATTTTTTTTTTCTTGGAATAACAGTGGTTTTTGTGGCGTCTATACGATGCATGATTGCTTAATTTGAATTTCGCGTTTTAAAAGCGAGTTATAAAAGGAAGCCAAGGCTTAGCATAAACAAAATATCTTACCTGTATATATGCTGTAATACGGTAGTTACGTTCCGCCATATTTCGTCCCATAAATAGCCCCTAGATTAAATTTATATTTCAGGTAGCCGGTTTGCAGTAGGCATATATTTTCCAACAAAACTACATTTGTGATATTACATTATAGATGTATAACCACCAAACACTCAAAAATATATATTTCATACTGTTCTGAAAGTGGTTGGGGACATTCATGTTTATTAGCAATGCTGACAATCCCTTTTCTTGATCAAAGTCCGAAACAAATAATGGTTAAAAATATGCCATTTAGAACATCAAGAAATTGCATCAAGCACCATGTGGATCAATAACAAGGAATTGCTTGTAAACTGCATATTCAGAGGATTGTACTATTGTAGATATTACAGCAACAGATATTTTGTAGATGTAGATATTTTGTGCACTTTATGTTTAATATATGTATTTTGTTGTGCCTGAAATGAACAAATAATAATAAAAAAACATAATTAAAACCACAATTATATTTTACTGTCGATTTACCGAGATTATAGGGTAAACATGTCATACCAAATAGTTATAATAAACATTTCAACCAAATTAAATGTGAGATTTTGCCTATTAGATTTGCAGTCCTTGGAAACCGTCGATGCTGCAGTCTCTTAAATGACTAACTGCATGGGTGTCTCTGTCAAGCACTGGGTAATCACGTGGACCAAATTGAAACGATTTGTTCCGATTACGTGTTTCTAGTTTGGTTTCCAAAGCAATGACCACCCCTCCGTATAGCCCCGCCTCCCCCAATTACGTATGGAAATAAATTAGAGCAAATGCTGAAGCATCTTGAAAAACAAAGATTAGTACACATTTGGAAAAGTCAATAAAGTTTCAATTGCTTTACTGCAATCAGTATATTGCTACAAGCAAACCGTAGGGCAACATTTTACAATGAGTGTAACATAAATGCCTGACATTTAGAAAACACTTCCAATTTCTGGATTCTATTCAGTAAGCATGTTTTATGGATATTTATGTGTGAAGTAATGTTTCTTAACATTCTTGACAATGCACATTGTTGAACTACACTGTTGTTGTTGTTATTATTATTATTATTTAGGTAAATTATTTAATTGTAAAATAGTCCCATTAGAAAAACAGTATGTCATTTTCAGTTTTTAACTTTCTAAAGTTATTGCAGACTAGATGCCAAGGTTGACAACTACCACATAGCCCAGATTAGATCAGCACTTTACTGGATTTCAGCGGGGAATATTGTAATGTATAAAGGGGCAAGACTTAAACAAATATACAAATAAGATCAGGGGATCTGGTGCCAAAAATTCTGTACCAGTGAAAACAATGTAAGCTGCTTTGGATAAAAGAAGCTGTATCAACAAATAAAAGTATTTTTTTCCCCTGTTTAGGTCATGTGGATGACACAGTGAGAGGGCTTTAACCCCTGCAGCCGGCGCCATGCTGGCCAGGGAAACGCATCCGTCGCCAGTTCAACTCTGAAATTGATTAGGGGCTTGGCAGTGTTAAACTGTTCCATTAAAATAGCACAGTAATTTTTAAATCTGGCATAAAACATTCGGCAGGAGTGCCGCTCAAGGTAAAAAAGGGCAGCGGTGATCACTGTTTTTCACCGGGCGAGCGCACAGGTGCAGCCGACAGTGATGCTGATGCGGCCAAGCTTCAGGCGGTACTGAGCGCCGTTGGCAGGCCGCGCGCCATCGATGGACCGGCGGAATACGACTGGGATGGTGAGGTTTATCGGTTTGGACAGGTACTGCCGCCCAAAGTTTCCCCCGCAGCTGCTGTCCTTGCACTGAGCCTGCAGTAGTCTGCCGTCGCCATAGGCCATGTCGGGGTCTATGTATGGTCTGGAAAACACGAGAGGAAACACCACTATGAAGCCTTACTTAATTGCATTGGAAAATTAAGTGCTGGGTAGAGGAAAAGAATACACTTATTTACCACTGAAAGCGATTCCTTTTAAATCTTCCACTGCTAATGCACACAACAGATGGCGGTGGTAGATCAACGGATCTGGAGGCAGTAGGCTGACATCGGCGTGGACAGTCAGATGTTCCCAATTCAATTAAATGCTATGTTTTTTTTCTCAAGGCAGGGGCGGTTGATTACAGGGGCCCTAGGCTACAGTCTGGCATCACTGGACACACACTCAAAATCTGTGGGCCATTCAGTGACACCAGTTCACCTAATCCCATGGTTTTCGGAAGAAGCCAGAGTACATGGAATAACCACACAGAAGTCGAGGAAGAATCTTCCAGACTTGGGAAATTCAAGTCCAAAGAGTAAAAGTCTAGACTTTCAAGATTTTGTTTCAACTAACCAGCTGAGCATAAAGAGTTAGTCACAGAGTACTCAGCTGGTTGGATGAAACAAAATCCCGGTCTGGACTTTTACTGTCTGGACTTGAATTACCAAAGTCTGGAACCTTCACAGCAGTAATAGGATATGAAGCCGAACCCTGAAGGTGTGACACAGCACCTCTATGCAGTGCTCCCTACAAAACTGCTTTTATGATTCTTATGGTGATACAAATGTTCATATTTCCTGCTATATCTCCATACCAGGCTGCACTTTCTGTCTCCGTAGCCATGGCATTCAATTGATAATTAAATATGTAACTTAATCATAGTCTTTTGTGTGCAGTTGAGCATTTATGAAATATTTTAATAAAAGTGTATAGACTACAAGTTTGATTTAAAATAGTTGTATCACTTTAAAGGCATTGACATTGGCAAGTCTAAATTACAGCTCCCAGAGAGGTCTATGCTGAAACCCTATTCTGTGCAGTTCAGTCTGTATCAGTGATGTCAGTTAGTGATAAATACTGAACGTAATCTGCTTGCAAAAAGGTTAAGCAGAACTTACTGATAATCCCACGGTGATGTAGAGCTTCTCCTTAATTCCATGTTAATTGGTTTGGGTGGTGAGACACATTTGGTGAAGAGGAGGAGGAACTGGGTGGAATTGCAGTCATTGTGCGAGGATGAAAAATTTGCTGATCCAAACGCCATCGGATGGGTAGCATGTAGTAGGACGCACTGTGAAACAGATGCCATGTCATTCTGAAGTGATTTTGGATGGATGGGACTAATCAGAGTAAAAGCAGGATAACAATGTCAAGGGAAAACATTATTAGTTCAACGAAAATAGGGCACTGATAATGACAGGGCACACTGCACTGTCAGAAAAAGTACCAATTTGAGGGTAGTCATTCGTCACTGGGGCTGTACCCTCGGGGGTCTGCCAACTGTACCCTAGCTGTAGGTAAATGTAGCTTTTAAGGGACAGAAATGGACTCAGAAGAACACTTTTGTACAGTTAAGGGTACATAATTGTCATTTGTACCTTGGAGAATAAAACTGTATCAGGGTTGTGAACTTTTTGTACAAGTTAAGCATTTTTACAATAACTTTGATAGACTAAAGTCTTGTAAAGAAAGGTGGCTGCCTTGTTGCGGTCAAATATGGAAACGTGGTTAGAAAAAATGCTAGGTTTGAATCTCAGTCGCAGTGCAAGAGGGTAGGAAAATGAGAATGAAAAAATCAGAACTTACTATCAAAGCCCATGCGAGCATCTTGTGTTTGGTGGAAGGAGCCCAGGTAGAAGTGGCCTCAATGAATGCTGTGACGAGTCAGCTTCCGACAGATTTATGCAAGTTCCTCACATGGCGCAATTTATACAGTTCTACACAACGGGACAGACACAGGGCCTTAGGGCATGCATGGGTGTTTAGAAGCACACTGTGGGATGCAGCAGGTGGCGTCAGGGGTTAGAACAACAAAGGCATCATGGAGCACGTCGACAAGGTAGACAAGTCCAAAATCGCTGACAGATGGGTAAAAGGGAGGGGAGAAAAATATTCAGCCACAACAAAGAACTTGCTGTTTAGGGAAATTTGTAATTGCACTGATGAGTCATAGTCACTATTATGTAAGGAGTGTTATGTGACCTTCGAGAATGACCTTTGCCGGCCAAAAGTAGGCAGTCTGAATCTCCTTTAGGCATGTTCTTGTCTCTGCCCACTTCTTCCTGGGAAAGCTTTGCTTTTTTTTCTAATAGTAAAAACATAAAACGGAGCAGGTGCTGTCACATCAGTAGATCAGTATTTAGACACATTAGCAGCCAAATATGTTAAGCATTTCAAATTCAAAATTCAAATTAACTTTATTTGTCACATACACAGTCATACACACAGTACGATATGCAGTGAAATGCTTATACGACCGCCAATGACCTTAAACATAGAAACAGGATTACATGAAGAAAGAAGGGAGAGAATAAAAAAAAACAGCCCCCAGACTGTACTTCAGGAGGGAGTATAATGTAGGGTCTGAAAAAAAACACCCCAGCAACATAAGCATGCAAGAGAGTCCCACTGCCTTGTTCTTTCAGGGGGAATTGTTGAATGCAGCAGCGGCCTTGGCTAAAGCCAGTACTGACTGGGGGGGCAGCCAAAGCAGATAGTATAGGGTTGTTTAGGTTTTCGGGCGAGAAGCTGTAATTTCGCAGCTCCTCTAATGTCCACGCTGGTCTCCACCATCCAAAATCCTCTGCAGAGCCGTGAGCTTCAGTCTGCAGTCAATAGTCACAGTGATGTTATCCGCGATCTATCCGCGGCGAGTCCCCACAGCTCTGCCAACTCCGTCAATCATCCTGGCCAGCCTAGTGGGGCTTTGAGCGGCTGTCACAGTCTTCTTCAATTTCCGATAAACCAGGGCAATGCCTAATCCAGTCAGCATCAGTCCTGTAATCATGGTTCCGAGTAGGTAAATATCTTCGATGTCCTACACGGACAGAGCTGCCAGACACACGACCCTCCACTTCTCCCATCCGTCCATCGTGTAGCCAGCTGCGTACCTCCCTGCAGGACAGTCAGGTTCCCCCGAACCTGTGCTTCTCTTTGAGAAGATCGTGTCAATCGTGTAGAGAAACCAGCTGATCAAATCCATAATTTTCTTAGTTCGAAGAGCAGGACTGAGAGAGTCTCTCATGTTTGATAGTGATGTTTTATTATATTATTGTGGTATAGTTTTTTTTTCATAAAAACATCTTTTTTTTAGAATTAAAGCAAATTAAAGGAGGTGTCCATCACAGTGACTCAGTGGGTATTACTGGTGCATCGTGGGTTGTGGACCTGACACTGGCTGTGTGTTAGTTTTAGATTGCGTGAAGTTTATGCGTATGGCCAATGTACCAGGGTTATTCTCATCCTTCATTCATTTTCCACCTCACATCTGCGGTCGCGTGATGGGGGCAGCAGGAATGGTCAGGTCTCCCTCTCACCACCCATCTCCTCCAGCTTCTCCGGAGAAATACCATGGCGTTCCCAGGCCATCCGAGAGATATACCTTGTCTGGTGTGTCTTGGGTCTCCCCCAGGGTCTCCTCCCAGTTAGACATGGCTAAAATGCCTTGATAGATGCCCAAACCACCTCAGCTGGCTCCTTTTGATGGAGGGTAGCAGCAGTTTTACTTTAAGCTCCTCCAAAATGTCTGAGCTCCTCACCATATCGTTAAACCTGAGCCCAGACACCTTAAGGAGGATTTTCATTTCTGCCACTTGTATCTCATTCTTTCAGTCACTACCCAAAGCTCATGACAATGGGTGAGGGTAGAAATGTAACTTGACTGCTCCCTTTGTCCCATGTCACAACAGTACAGTGTCCACATTTCTGCCAACACTGCACCGATTTGCCTGTCAATCTCCCTCATCCTACTTCCCTCCCTCATGAGCAAGACCCCGAGATACCTAAACTTCCCCATGTGATGCAGTAACTCAACCCCCACCAGAAGAAGGCAAGCCACCCTTTTCCAGTTGAGACTCATGACCTCAGACTTGGATGTGCTGGATCCACTTCCTGGCTGCCTCACACTCAGCTGCAAACCTCCCCAGTGCTGCAGGCCACAGCCAGATGAAGCCAACAGGACCACCTCATCTGCAGAAAGCAGTGATGCAATCCTGAGGTCACCAAACTGGACCCTCCCTGCCCCTTGGCCACACATAGCAATTTTGTCCTGAAAAGTTATGAAAAGAATCAGTGACAAAAAGCAGGCCTGGCAGACCCACCGGGAACAAGTCTGACTTACTACTGGCAGGGCAAACCAAGCTCTCACTCTGTTTGCACAGAGTGAACCCCCCTGTAAATAACCCTCAGTTATTTGAAATAATTAACAAGGTTAATATTTTGATATCATTTAATTTGTATTTCCTAATCTTAATTGTGTTTATTAATATTCAGATAATTTCCTTGTATTCTAAGTTATTTAACCGATAGAGACCTTTATTTTGGAAAGCGGCTTGGCGGAAATAAACGGAGATCTCAGACCGGGGGGAGAAAAACTTCGATGCGCGCGCTATCGTTTTATTTTTCGGTATTTATTTTTGGATTCATTTTTGGCACCTGGTTGAAAGGGAGAACAAGGTCAGGACCGTTTATACATACATGTAGCGTATATCTATGATGTATACTCTTTATGACTGTCGCGTTTATTCATGAGTGCCGTGTTTTTTTTGTGACGGATGTTAGTTTTAATTAATGTCTCGTTGAGGTAAGGTCGATTGTTTCGTTTATATGGATGCAAATTCATTGTAAATTCCAATATTATTTATGTGCCTCTTGTTTTAGCTCTTACGTTGTTGTGCAGTTAATACGGACAATAAACGGCAAGGAAGACAGTACAACATCAGTGCATGAGTTAAACCCCTTTTCTTCAACCGGGCTGTCACACCCCCCACCCCCAGGACCTCCTAGGGGACACAGTTGTATGCCTTTTCCAAGTCCACAAAACACAAGTAAACTGGTTGAGCAAACGCCTATGTATAGAAGTACACATTGGATTTTAGTATTTGCAACACATGTACCATGATCCACAAGTATCGTGATATGTATTTTTAAAATTTATGCTGTGTAAAATATCCACAAAAATACAGAGTGGTTTTGCACATTTGTGGATCATATCCTGTCTATTTCTGGGTTGGGTTACATTTGTGAATTGCTACACTGGCAGGTGGCAACTGGAAGAAAATAATCCACGCCCATACAACAAGAAACAACAATAAGTAGGACAGAATTAAACAATATTATCAGTCTATAAATATGACACAAAACTAAGAATCAGTTAAGATATATAATATCTTTAATCTATACATCCATCGATCTATCTTCTACCACTTATCCAGGGTGGGTCATGGGGGCAGCAGTCTAAGCAAGGAAACCCAGACTTCCATCTCCCCGGCCATTTCGTCCAGCTCTTCTGGGGGAATCCCAAAGCGTTCCAAGGCCAGCTGAAAGACATAGTCTCTCCAGCATGTCCTAGGTCTTCCCCAGGGCCTCCTCCCAGTGGGACATGCATAGAACCCCTCATCTGGCTCCTCTCAATGCGGAGGAGCAGCAGCTCTACTCTTATGGCGCTTTTCCACTGCATAGTACGGCACGGTACGGTTCAGTACGGCTCACTTTTGGCGGGCTTTCCACTGGGAACAGTACCTGGTACCTGGTCCTTTTTTTAGTACCACCTCAGCCGAGGTTCCAAGCGAGCCG
>JABFDZ020000016.1:17373991-17384354 GCA_019775955.2 Pollimyrus isidori
AACACCACGTTCGCAGAAACAAAAGGGCAGTCACTCCTTACGCACCTGACAGACATGCACAGGACAAACACAGGCCATAAACACGGTGTCCGAAGGAGTAAGCGAAAAGAGTAGTCAGGAGCGGAGCAAGAGGTCGAGCCAGAAGTCAAACAAACCGAAAGCAGAGGTACGAGTAGGGCGAAGCAGGAAATCAGAAAACCGGGAAATCGAAACAGTCATACACAAGAGTCAATCAGAGATAGCAAACCAACACAGCAAGAGCAGAAAGAGCAGAGCAAGAGCAAGGGCTAGAGACACATATTGAGATCACATGGTGAAGTAAGTCTTTATATTTTCGAGTGTCTTGTATCTTTTCTCAGCTCAGGTCTGAAGAAATTTAAATCAGCAGATTGCAAACACTGATATTAGTGGGAACCTAACCCGAAAGCCTCTTTCTGAGACTAGTCGTCTCAGTGCAGATGTGTACTTTTCCGGCTTGCCACAAGCGCGCTACCTCAAGTAGCTATTCCACCTGCAAGTGTCAACGGAGCCTCATCTATCAAGTCTTTTCAGAAAGTCGTAGTTTTTTTCTGTAACACATAGTCACCATAGTCACACGGTGCTGAATTGTGATTTTTTTTTTTTTACACAAAAAAATACAGAAAATAGCCAAGTAACAGAAAACCAGGCAATTGCAAATCTCAGCCTTGTGTCAAATAGATAAATGGCTTATAGTAGCTGAAAGAACCATCCTCGGTTTGGACCAAATGGGACATGGCAAAGCTTCGAGTGTGGAAAAGGCGTGGAGTGCAAGAGGAGAAGCAAGAATGGGAAAGACTCAGAATCTCAAGTATGCGAAGGCTTCATATGTGAGCCTCGCCAATTCCGGGCCTGAATTAAAAAGCATGCAATGAAACTGATTCGATTTCCTTATGCACTGACGGGGTCCCTGAGACCTCGGCTGAGCGTGAGTCTCCGTCTGCGTGTTTGTGCTCTAGCAACCAAAACCAAAAGGGTCTCAGTTACAGCTGGGGCTTACTGGCCAAAACTGTTTGCTAAGCAACAACGACAAGAACAACAACAATAGTAATAGTAATAGTAATAATAATAATAGTAGCAGTATTAATAGTAGCATAGATATCTGACACAAGACAGGCGTTTATTTTGCAACCACTGTGCGTCTTGCTTTTATGTTGCTTGGAACAAAAGTGTTAAACAAACGCAAACATACTGTAAATGTTTTGCAGAAAACAAGTTTGGGAAATCTAGGATTATACAGAGGATACGCATGCAGCAATGATTTTGCAGAACGTTCAGTGTGACGTGGCTGTGGCCAGTCGGTGGAGGCAGAGCAGGAAGGGCAGCGGCGGCAGTGGCGGCCTCCAGCCGTGAGCAGCGTCACGCGACGACAGACACGCGGCTGCCACGCTGACAGATGCATTTCACGCCACTTGCTGAGTTTGCCTGAACGGGGAGCTGCTCCTGGGGGCTGCAGGGGCATGTGCTGTGTGCACTGGAAATAAACGGGAGCCCCCCCAAACTGTCCTAATAAGACATGTATGTGTGCGTGTGTGGTGGAGGGAGTCAGGAACTAAAAAACACCCCCTGTCTTTACATAGATCGGACTGGCGAATATATCGATAGAGCAGGAGGATCGGGAGTCAGGAGATCAGCTGTAGGTGGTTATGGTGGTTACATTAGGTGATTTTGGAAGACAGCGTTGGTGTGAGGTTTTCAGTGTGAGTAAGGGCAGAGTTGAGTCCAGCTTATTTGTGGTATTCATATTTTTGTGGTCCTATCCCATCTGTGCTTCAGTCCCATATGTGGTTCTGTTCCGTCTCTGGTTCTGTCCCATATGTGGTTCTGTTCCATCTGTGGTTCTGTCCTGGCTGTGTGACCACAGCTGCTGCTATCCTCCAGCTGTGGAACCCTGCAATGTGACACGCCGACTGTGTAGAGCTGGCAGCCCCCCCCCCCCCAGGGATGACGGCCAGGCTGGGGTACAGCCTGAGTGTGGTGTAATGCATTGTGTTGCAGCAGGTTGTTTAAGCACTGTTTTTTTTCCAAGGGAATGGAAGGGGGGGGGGGGGGATTCGCTATGGGCTTTGGGGGCTTATTAGGGATAATCAATTGACTACAGAGATTTCGGGTGAAAACTCTTGTGACGAGGACCTTTGCAGAACAAATTGAGTTAGTCACGCCTGAGACCCGGGCCTGGAATGTGAGAGGAGAGGTGAGGGGAGCGCAGAGCCCCGGGAGAGCAGGCGGCACTGCCAATCACGGAGCTCAGAAACAGCCAAAGTCCACCTCCCACCTACAGGCCGACATGGTTTGTGCAGTACTATTCACAAGGACTTAGGCATTGTCATCGTGCAAGTAGCTCTCAGTGTCACAGAATTTTTTCTTGCAGGTCTAGGTTGCATTAATCTGTAAATAGTCATTGTATTTGGGATGTATCACATATTTTTCTTATTTAATATCTGGTACCACTTTACAATAAGACTACCCTTATAAAGGATTTATTAATGGTTTATAATCTACCTATTAATTAGGTTATAATTGTTTGTAAATCATTAATAGACAGTAATAAGTTATAACAGTTTTCTTTTTAATGAGTTGGAACCATTTATAAGTGGCAAAAGGGATTCTTATTGCAAAACGGTACCCAAAATTCTTGTATCAATATTTTGAAAGTCTTTTGTGATATGTTCGAAAATGAAGCGCGACTTTATGCATAGTGAGCACATCATGTGATGTGTCATGTGGTCATACATCACGTGACCAGTGTGCCGCCGTGTCGGTTGCAGACACTGCCCTTTTGGTGCATGATCCCCGTCTGCTTGGGCGATTTACACAAGCCATTGTCAAATATTGACGCGTGATTAGGAGCTGTGGTGCTGGCGGCTGATTTGTGCTGGTGGGGGGGACGGCGGGGGGGGCACCCTTTAGCAGACAGATAAGAGGGGCTCCGAGGGCGAGCTGGCAAGCCTGTGCTTATCAGTTACACATTAACCCCTCTGCCCAAAATGGGCCGCATGTCTCCTTCGTGTTCTCGTGACACCTCCGCCTGCCAGGATCACGGGAGCGAAGAGGCCCTTTAAATAACCGCCGCAGCGTCCACTCCACTTTTCAGTCCCCCCGCCTTTCACCGCTCCAGCTCCAGGGGGAGTTTGGGGAGACTAGCAAGCTAGTCTGGGGTGTAAACCGGCACCACCTCATCTACTGGGGGGGGTCGTGTGTCAACCCCCGCCTGCGCAGCTGGCTGCTGGAAGCCACTGTGTCTTTACTTCAGGCCCTGGCTTTGTCCTCGGGCTCCTTATAGCAGCAGTGGCTCCTTCACTTGCTAAGCGGGAGCATCTTTGAGTTCTTGACTGGCAGCAGACAGGACACAACTGTCACGATTGGAAATATGGCGTCCCAGTTGAGTATAACACGATCCAATAATTGGTGTCTGTCAAATTAATACTAAACAAATGGAAATGTGTGGTCAAGATCATAGAGAGGGTAGAGAGGGTAGATGGTCTTTGACCTGGAGCCTTCAAATGGTGTTTGTAAATGTGTCTGGTGGGACTGAGATGTTTGCAAAGGGAAACTCTGCAAGCATACAGCCAAAGTACACCTCTGTAGGTGGCTCCGGCTGTTTGCCTTCCTGTTTCCTGCCCGATAGTCCCTGATCTACTGATACTATGTGATGGATGTGGCGAGACCTAGATAGCAGCTTCCCGCTGTCTCCCCCTCTGGCGCCTGTGTCACGTGAGCAGGGGGAAGGTCCCCACAAAGGACGAGGACCCGACCTGCCACCTGTGCTAGGAATGGCCTGCTTCGGGACTAACGGAAGAGAAGCTCTATTGCGACTAGGCAGTCCTCTTAACGTGGCATTAAAGACGCTCATGTCTGTAGTGACCTGGCACTAATTTGGCCTGAGATCTATATTTATTATTCCATTCATTCATTTAGCGGATGCTTCATCCAAAGAGGTCTACAATGAAGAAAGTAGGGTCAGCGATTGGTGTTGAGGGCCTTGTTCAGGGGCCCAACGATGACATCACTCCGTAGAGCCTATAATTTGACCCAGCAATGTTACACGCAGCCTAACGCATTGAGCTTAATGTAGTTTTGATGTTATTCGCGTTTGATGATATTCACAGCATGTGCATGACCTGGTAAGTCACCCCCACTCATTCATTCATTAAAGTTCTCTTGGCGTGTGACCAGATGACTGTGTGAGGGCAGAAGGCCGTGTGTGAGATTGCTGACAGACTTTGCGTGTCTCCTGGGTGTCTGTGTGTGTCTCTAACCCCCCAGGGTGAATGCTATGCATGCCCTCCTAGCCGGCACAATGATAAGACTTACGATAAGCAGGCATGTAAGTCAATTAGTGAAAAAGGCTGACATAGCATATGCTCTCAGTCCTGGGGGACCTGAATGTTTATGGGGACCTGAGTGTTTTCTGCATCTTTGCACTTTGTTCCACTCTGCCTCACCAAACGTCACCAAGCTTTGCTGGTGTTCCCACCCTAGATTTCGGGCCCAGTATGGACTGAATGTTAGTGGTTTCACAGCCGGGACTGTAGCAGATGTTACTGGTCTACCAGTATGCCCCCACCTTACCTACCTGCTTGTACCTTGTTTCATGGAGTAAATATAATAAGGGGTAATATCCTGGCTGTTTTTCACGTACCAGATTTGGTGATTCTTAAAGACAGACCTTCGAACCCAACATGGACACTGGATGGTATCTGCACGCCTTCCACAGAGACGCCTCCCTTGCTTGACCAAGATCATCGTTCCTCCCTCTTACTGGCCCGTCAGATGAGCACAATCACACACTGTTGGCCATTTATTAATGAGGCCAGAGAGGCTGGAGAGAGGAAAGCATGCAAGGCCAGCGCCCATTCAGATAGCCGGCTCTCAGGGTCGCGTCACTGATATGTACGAACACTGGCGCCTCGTGGCTCTCTGCTGCCCCCATTTCCTGTGGCTGAATGAGGAACCTCGCTGTAAATCTGGCGACGTTGGAGAAAGTCACAGCCGGTGGATTGAACCATCGAAGTCTGCCTGTTTGGGGTGAAGTGTTGACCGCCGGCAGCGTAATGCAGACCTGCTAAGGGAAGAGGACCTTACAGTGTCTGTGGCAGCCTATACAGCCCAACACAGGGTGCAAAGGCATCACACAGTCAATGGCTGCTTCCTCTCAGCCCAGCACCAGTTACACTGCTTGTAGTTGCAAGACACCTAAGAAAATACATTAAAGATGCTACCTACCAACATGACTATTAAATGAGGGGAACGCATCCTGCTGCAGCAATAATGACGGCTTTTTAGCTTCTTAGCACCCACGGTTGGTCATACGGCTTCCATATGCGACTAATACACCTTTCAGTGGGTTGAAAATGAATAATGAAAGAAGCCACGCTAAAATAATATCTGCTGTATAGACTGGAAACTGTAGATGTATTGCAAACTAATGGGGGGAAGTTTTTTATCGGCAAAGCTGAACTTAATGCCATTCCATCCATTTCGGAGGGAGAAGAAATGAAACAGCCCTCAAGTGTATTGCTGAAACCTTTCTGACTGTCCTGAACACACCTCGGTTCATTATTCCATGCACTGCACAAAAGATGAAAAGATAAAAAGATGGGCCTTTTTGACAAGAAGATGTATGGGGGGCGTGGCGTCTAGGGCGCGGAATCTGGCCCAGCTGTGCCGATTCAATGCAAATCCGAGAATGCAAACAGGCGAGTGCAGCACGACGGCGGCTCCAAATCCGCTTGATCTGTGGATCCAGACCTGCCGCTGAATGGAGGGAACGTGTCGGGGCGCACTGGTACGTCGCACATCGCGTGTGGAGCAGCGGGGGCGTGGAGGGGGGAGTAGGGAGGCTCCGCCTCCTGGGATTTGGATGCACAAACACTCTATGCTGGGATGCATTTCATTATAGCCTTTGGAGTAGGAGCAGGACTTCGAGGGCTGACGCCGTGCGAGGCACCGGCGTGCGAGGCACAGCCGTACGAGGCACCGACGTGCGAGGCACCGACGTGCGAGGCACCAACGTGCGAGGCACCGCCGTGCGAGGCACCGCCGCCCAGCTTGAGCGGCCAGCGAAACACGAGAGCTTAGCCGCCGGCTGCATATCTCGGGACCCTTCCAGAGCGGAATTCCGTGGGATCACCGGAGAGCGGGTTTAGTGGGTTAGTGGGTTTAGTGACTCCCGGCACAGGCCCTCCTTCAGCTTAACGGTGCACCAGCAAACCTCTCAGCGCCCTGCAACTTATCCTCTGAGCATTGAAGTATTTCCTGCTATTTGTTTTTGCTATGACATTATCCCTCCCCCCCCTTGTCTCCTCCCCCCCCAACTGGCTAGCCAGCTCCATCAGGCTCTGCGTCATGGGTCTGTGCTATCATAAAGGAGAGTTTCTCAGTTTCCCAGAAAAACAGTTCGGGAAACCTCCACTGAGCTAGTCTCTCTCTCTCTCTCTCTCTCTCTCTCTCCCCATATCCCTTTGTCCCTGTCCCTGACTTTCTCTTCACCAGTGGACAGCTTGAGGATGTCAGCTGTGGTTCCGCTGAATCCGCGGATGTGAAGACAGCAGTTAATGAAGCTGCCTCACATTCTGCGCCCGCCTTGGTGTTAAATCTCGCCTGATAAGCTGCCGTGAAAGTTCTTTCCAAGGCGATTTCCCTTGAATCTCCTCGCAGAACTTGAGGCCCATGTATTCATTGCACATTTTAAGTAGGCTAAATCTCTGTAATTGACATCAACATAATCAGCAACTGAAATTCAGATGGACGACTGCAGGATTTTCATGACTGCACCACCACATGTTTTAGGTAAAGCTAAATCGTTACTTCGATGTTCCAGGAAAAAAGACATCGGGCCAAGGTCTTGATTTGAGGGCTGCTGGCAAGGCTCCGTTCTGCCTGTTGTCACGGTGATTGCGACAAGCTTCTGTGTAACTGCGGCCCAAACATGCCTCTCCGTGCACTTTTGTCTCTGCCTGTCTGCTGTAAAGAGTCAGCAGGAGCCAATTAGCAGGTACAAAGCACACATGTGCGTCGTCCGCGGCCAATCGGAACGGCCCGGCGATACGCTTCCGCCAGCTCTTTGAACTTCTGTTTTCTCACCAGCTGTGTTTATTGGTCTGTTGTCTGGGCCAGATCTGGTCCAGCAGTGGGGTGTCAGCCCTACGATGTCCTTTGTCCTGGGGAGAAAGGGTCGACAACAGAGGCGCTGTTGGGGGGCGGGGCAGCTGGGAGCGAGCCTGAGGAGAGCACAGACTGAGAAAGCCTGCGGCCGTATCCATCCACACAGAACCGAGCAAACCACACGACAGGACATAGCCCAAGATGGGATGCCAACCCATTGCATCTTTAAAATAATTAGATTAAGTAATTTTGGGTTTTAAAAGTCCTAGACTAGAGATCTAAATGTATTGCCTAACATACGATGTAACAGATGATGTGGAATCTGTAGGCATATCTGAGGTGGTGCACCTCCTCATCTCCACCTCCTCAACTCTTCCTGCCCACCTAGATGCCTTCACACTGTGAATTATAAAAGGTACAATCAATCCAAAATAGCCACCCCTCCCCCCAGGACACACTCCCCCAGTTGTCCCCACAGGGAGGCTCTGGCGCACGCACGCCAGGGGATGCTTCTGCGGGCAGAACGCGAAGTACGAGGCGAGAACGTTTGCGCTGAAAGGCTCTCTCAGCACCTGCTATGACCCACTCCCCCCTCCGGGGCCCCCCACAGAGCCCGCTGCAGTGATTCTGAGTGGGTCTCTGACTTCGCTGTAGTACTGTCAGCTAACAGGCCTGCTGTGGCCAGTAGCTCACCAGGCCTGCCTGTCCCACCTAGAATAGGGCCCCCGTAGGAGTGGGTCTCTGAGTTCGCTGTAGTACTGTCAGCTAACAGGCCTGCTGTGGCCAGTGGCTCACCAGGCCTGCCTGTCCCACCTAGAATAGGGCCCCCGTATGAGTAGGTCTCTGACTTCGCTGTATTACTGTCAGCTAACAGGCCTGCTGTGGCCAGTGGCTCACTAGGCCTGCCTTTCTCAGCTAGAAAAGAAGCCTTGTTACTCTGCCTCACCCCTCCAAAGCTACATTTTTGTATACTTTAGTTAAAATCTGCTCTCCCAGTGGCCGATGTACCCCATGGCTGCCAGGGCTGCTTCTGACCTCTTGTGAATGATTTATCTCTCATGCAGACACTCCTATTAAGGGAACCTTGCTGTTAGAAAAGAACATACATATACAGTGGAAAGAATGCACTGAAACAAGCTTAAACGACATCGTATGCTGCTGCTGAGGTGTATATAGCAATTGGTAATGGGCATCGTTAGGCAAACCAAAATGTACACTTCCTAATATGTGTAGTGTATGTGGTCTGTAAGAGTGTAAACATTATAGGCATTTAAATAGAGGCCGCAGGGTTTATAAGCCTGTGAGAGGCCTGTGGTGTCAGATCACTGGCAGTTATGGTGTAGATGAGCAGACAGACACATTATCTAGAGAAAGAATACAGGATTGGAGGATGTGCTGGAGAGGAGGGCCAGGGCTGCGTAAGCAACTTAGGGAATGTGGGCACCGAGGTGCCAGATCCTTAGGCCACCAGGGATTAAATGAGACACGAATTATCACTGGAATCCAGTGGATGCCTTTTGGAAATTTGGATTTGTATTCCGCCACACCTGTGGAAGCTGAATGAAGAGAGCAGGAAGCTGGCGGGAGAAGATCCCTTTCCGAGGGCAACACAGGCCGGAAGTGCTGAAGGCAGGCAGGGCGGTAGCGGCCACATCCAGCCTTCAGCGGAACGAGCCCCTTTTGTAGGGCGCAGACAAAGGGAGCGGGGAAGTGCCCCCGGTTTGTTGTCTTAACAGATCCCGTCTTCTGCCTGCTGTCGGCCGCGCTGAGCCGCAGGTGTTCTCTGTTCGAGCACATGTCAGTGCCAAAGCAGCTTTCTAGTGATGTATTTGTGCCGAATTGTAAGGGGCGAATCGTTCTTGTGTGAACACACCCCCTATTTGCAGTTTTACCTTTGCGCAGGTGTTTTGTGGGGGGGGGGGGGGGGGGGAGAGAGTGAAACACCGGGCAGGTTTTTTTTTAGTTTAGCTTCCCAGTCGTTCACACGCGTGGTACGTCTCGATCGCCTCCGAAACAGTGATCTGGACCCGCGGGAATTTGCCAGCAGGCCCATGTGACCTTATGAGACATTCCATAGCCACACCCACTTCCCAAAGAGAGTATGTGATTGGTCAGGCTTGAGAGCACATTTTGCTCATGGTCATTGGAGCAAAAGATAAGGAGAAGACTGTGAAGGTTGATTGCTCTGCTTGACTTATTGCTATATCACCATATTTATTGTGTCTGTAATATTAATATCACTCAGACACTGGAAAAGTCAAAGATGACAGGCTTCTAAAAATCACATGACGGGAACAAAAAATGGATTATTAACCCAGAAATTCAGCTAATGTAAAGACTCAAAACGTAAAAGTCTTCCATCCTGTAGGTTGCCTTGGGGTCAGGTGTCTGATACATGGCTCCTGCAGTAATGTTGCTGTGTCCTGCCGTGTTTCAGCTGGGGAGCCATTTTAGTGCGAGACGGAGGCTGTGTGACGGTGGCTCTGGTTCAGGCAGACATACCCCGGGGCTGAGGACAGTCACAACTTCCATGCTTCACTAGTGTAAGCAATTGACCTACTGACACTGAGAATAGGTCTGCTGTCTGGCTGAAGGGTATCTGTGTGTGTGTGTGTGTTTGTGTGTGTGTGTGCGTGTGTCTGTCTGTCTGTCTGTCCAGCTGCCGCCCACAATGTAATAAAAAACTGTTAATTTGATGTTGTGGGGACCATTTTACAGTCTAAACTAAAAAAAAGTCAAAAAAGTCTTGTATTTTTTTGGGTTACTTATGGTTAAGGCTGGGTTGTGGTTAAAGCTGTAATTTTTGGGATTAGGGTTTTGTCCATAGAAATGAATGGAGAGTCCCCACAAAGACATACAATACAAACGTATATGTGTGCGTGTCTGATATGTGTCTGCCTTTGTGTGTGAAAGTGGAGAGGATTCATGTCTTGCAGTAAGGGGGGGGAGCGGGAGCTAAATGTCAGGAACATCTTTTGTGCATCTGTGGGAATATGTGCATTTCATACTTTAAGACTAACATTTATTTACCTGTCACAATAGTGGGTAATCAAGCATTCATAGAACATTCATAAGCAGCGTGTACAGTAAGTATACCTTAATATCCAAACATACCTTTATTATACATTAATAACATACATTATGTTTGTTATCCATCCATACATTATCCAAACCGCTTATCCGTACTGGGTCGCGGGGGGTCCGGAGCCTATCCCGGAAGCAACGGGCACGAGGCAGG
>JABFDZ020000016.1:17384454-17400276 GCA_019775955.2 Pollimyrus isidori
TTTGGCAACTCCAATCAGCCTCAGCATGTTTTTGGACTGTGGGGGGAAACCGGAGTACCCGGAGGAAGCCCCACGACGACACGGGGAGAACATGCAAACTCCACACACAGGAAGCCCAGGCGCAGACTCGAACCCGGGTCCCAGAGGTGTGAGGCAACAGTGCTAACCACTGCACCACCATGCCGCCCCCATGTTTGTTATTATCATGTAATTTTGTTATTAATGTATAAGCTGTTCAGATATGTTAGGATATTAAGGTATACTTACATGCTGCTTATAAATGTTCTATGAATCCATTATGAAGGTGCAGTGAATGTTCTATGAATCCATTATGAAGGTGCAGTTAATGTACAGCGTTACCCAATAATGGCACAGACATGTTTGTAGTTTTAAATTAAATATTGGAACGTTACTCCGCAGGTTATCTCTATACTACAGTGCTGTAGAGGTTAGTAGGATAACAGCTGTCTGTTAATAAGCACCTCAAGGTCACAGTGGTCTGTTAGTGGAGCTCTGGGACCACAGTGGCCTCCTAGTGGGACAGTGAGATTACAGTAGTTTCCTAATGGAACTTTGGAATCATAGTGGTCTGTTAGTGGCACGATGAAACCATATTTGTCTGTTAATAAGTAACTTAAGGTTATAGTGGTTTGTTAGTGGGACACTGAGACCTCGATGGTCAGTATCAGGAATTAAAAATCCTTTGAAGTTTGTCATTATCGGCCTTTGGAGACTTTAGAGGCATGTCAGGAATACCCATCAGCCCCTCCTGTCACCCTATATACTGGGGAAGCCCCTCTGCAAGTGTGCAAATTTGTAGGTGGCTATGCGATTGCCCACTAATGCTAGGTTATGCTCTGCGCTCGGTACATGCAAATAAATGGTTTAAACTATTCGGGGCTTCCAGGACCAGCCAAGGAATCTATAAATCACACATTGTTGTGACTGATTTCTCCATCTGACTTTGGACTGCACAATCAGTGCCCGCTCTCCACAGAACGTCATCCTCTTGCCAGTGTTTAGAGAGTGCATGTATTTTTGGCAGCTGAGAATGTGCTTGCCATGGCTCAGGAGAAGCAGTCGGAGAATCTCCAAGGTTGGACCACCGAAGCCTGGGGCAGCCAAAGTTAGCATGAGCATGAGCATTCCAGATCTGGATAAAGTACCCAAGCCCCAACTGGCACACACATCGTGTAAAGTGGAAAAAGCAACAATAAAGAATGATATATAGCTAATAATCAAGAAAATCTTATGTCGTCCCGGTCCATCAGTTACCCGTGTGCATTTAGGAAGGTAGCTGAGTAGTCAGGAAGCAGTTACATTAGCAAAGAATTTTCTTAAATCAACTTGAGCGTTTTCTGCCTATTTCGTGTAGATTTTATTGCCCATTGTTTCTACTTTGGTTATGTTTGTTGTGTTTAATCATCTAGCGTAGCTTAGAAGGCCAAGGAACGAGACCAGAAAGCTTCCCTAGATCCAAAAGACAGCTCATCGGTTCTCATTTGGTACTGGAACACTGCAGCCGCTGTGCCGTGGAGCAGATTCAAGGCTGGGGCTTTAATCCTTGAGCAGAGGGTGTGGGTGATATGTAATATAGGGAAGGGGAGCCTCCCAGACATTCTTTGGTCATCTGACCTTGGCTCTGGTTTTGATGCCTCTTCAACACTTCTCGCTTTAAAGGCAGTTAAGAGCATTAACAGGGTGAAGGGAGAGCATCTTGTTCCTCCTTCATCTGACATATCATGCTGACCACGTTCACCCGCGGCCCTGATACCTCATTTAAGTGTCTGATGAGCTGGCCCTTTGATTTTCTGGAGTGCCTTGATTCTGATTGTGTGGAAGTCACTACCACTCCTGTAAAAAAGACTCATTTTGAGATTGAAAATCTTTATTGTGTGGCCCAAGCTTTTTAATCTCCCTAAGGACAGGATGTAGAAGAGTCAAGGTGGGTTGGAAAAGGAATTTGTGAACCCGATGGCTGTTTTATGCTAGAAGTGAAAACTATAGAAATAGGTGAGCGCATAGAGATTGTTGGAGACTTGCAGAGATCTGTCTATCAGTAAGGGAAGTTAAAACAAGTTCTTTTATTACAATCTAGGAATTAGTTTAGTTGTGTTGAAACTGTAGCACAGTTACAGGGAGGTCAGGTTTCCTTTCTTATAGGCTTTCCAACCTCTTCAGCCAGATCTCCAGTCATCTCCAGTTTTTGTTGGAGTGTCCTCAGCTTGTTTTCTAAGAGAGCAGTTTCCACGGACAGAGCCTCCGGGAGGTTGAAGTTCACTCTGAGCCGTGCTCATGCCCCATCGTGCTCGCCGTGGCCCCCTTAAGGCCCCCAAAACACTGGCACCAAAATACTGTAGCTAAGCCCTACTTAAGAGTTCATAATCAAAAGCATTCCATTGCTCTTAAGTGCCCTTTGTGGCCAGAAATGTGCCAGTACAAATGTTGTGCATCAAGCTATTTTAATACCGAAAGGTCATGATCTGATTGGAGTTCGGTAACAGATTTCGTCCCCGGGTAAGGAACTGGTCTTTGGATATATGCACGCAGCCAAGAAACACTCAGGAAATGGAAGCAGTTTGACCTCACTGGCAGCATCAGGCATGCGGGGTGGTGGTCACAGCAAGGGGGAAAGTGTGGGGAGGAATGTTACTCGAGGTCTGGGCTGGAATCTAGGCGCTTTATGAGGTTCCCCCCTTGGTGGTGGACATTCCAGACCTGTATGTTTGCTGCCCTGAGGCTGGCTCTCTTAAAGGCAGAGTAAAAGGCTACGTAGAGCATGGCTCCTGCTGCCTTCGGGAACACACTGGTAGACATGGAAAGCTGCTTAGAAAAAGCTCGTACATTTTTGTCAGTGTACAATTCACCCTGTGCAATATATGGATAAATCCACTGAATGCACATATTAATATTATCGTGCAAGATGGAAATTTTGTGATTGTGCATGTTAAATAGATAAGTAATTGTGTTTATTAGAAATGAGGCCTGCAGAGGTGATTAAGTGGGACATTTTCATTCATGAAAATGCCTTATTGGTTATGGGCCAGTTTACTTCCTGGACATATTCCATGAAATTACATGTTGTCCTTCCCTTAAAATGAGTAGCGATGCAGTCTATGTTGGGTTTCAATTATCTAGACGTTTCTGTCACTTTGACGATCTGAAGACATAAGTTTTCCATAAACTGGCATCCCACAAAAGAGCAAAAGCTCACGATGATGCGCTGCCATTGTGTCACACGACCCAAGCTTCGCAGGTTTTGTAGTCATGCAGTTTGCTTTCTGCATTAGCTAGGAAAATCCATAGAACAACAAGTGGCCCTGTTTCACGGCACAGTCCTAAATTATCCATTGTCTATGGGGAATATTTGAGGCTGTTATTGGATTTGAGGTTCAGAGTGCCTGGTAGACTTTGAGATAACACACTGTGGGAGTGTGGGGGCTGGGAATAGCCAGGATTCAGCATTTCTAGCAGCTACAGAAGGTAATACATTTAGGTTTAATGGCTAAAACACATTTAACGTTAATGTTTCCTGTGGCTACTGGTTTCTCCTGCACACACTTTGACAAATATTTAACAAACCTCCTAAGAAAACACTACTGGTAACCTGAAAAAACACAAAAAAAGCAACTAACAGGAACCTGAAAATCAACAGGATTCCTTGTTCATCAAGCTTTTGCACTTTGTAAAATAAACATTTTTACGTTTTCCTAGATGTGAGTTTTGTATATATTTTTTCTTGCGAAAATGTGGACAACTTATTATATTTTCATAGCACCGTGGATTCACCAGAAACAAAGAATTAGGAACCATATGGAGGATATTCTCGTCTTAAACAGATTAAATATGGAAACAAACATTTGTTTAAACTGAATGCATTGATAGACATATGGAATATTCGTGTTGGGTGACTGTTTTTTCTTAATATGCATTCAGTAATAAATGAAAAAGAACAGGGCGAATAATCTACCAGTATTCTGTTTAGTTTTCTGTTCCTGTTCATGTACTTTGATTTCTTGTGGACACATAGGATATTGTCTGGTCATAAACAATACTAATGTTTCCTTTGAAGGAAGCTGTCTCATTCTACCATCTGTTGACTTTGTCCTTTGTGTGCAAAGATAAAAAAAATGAAACAAAACTATAAAGTATATTATGAAAGATCTATGTTTCGATCCCCTGGCTCGAGAACTCAAGCATGTTTCAAACCTGAATTACTGTCAGCTGCTTGGTCCCTAACTGAGCTGCGGTGAGCCCAGGGGTCTTTCCAAAAACGGGCCCGCGGAAGGAGAGAGGAGGGAGAGAAAGAGAGTGCCGTAAATCACCAGCAGGAGCCTGTCTGCTCTTACTTGGGGCCTGAGATTTCAATCTGTGCGAAGGTCTGGCGCGAAGCTTAGACTGGCTCTCCCACGAGAGGGCCGACATATGTGGAGAGTGGCTCCAGCAAATTCCTGCTTGTGACTAATTTGTTTTTCACACCTTCACTCTACAGTAGGCGATATGCCGGGAAGGAACTGCAGGCGAGCAGCCCGTTCACTGGAGAACGACAAAAGCTTGAGCACACAACTGCATGCTGGGATATGACTTTGTTCCACTTGTAATTGCCATTTCATTTATCTGGTTTCCACTTGTTAAGAAAAAATATAGACTCTTTAAATGCTGTTAACTTTAACTTTCAAGTGGTGGAAATTTCAGTAACAGACTATCTCAGCTGAAGATTCCCCAGTGGCCAGTCACGATTTAATGTTTGTACCAGTACCTATAGAAAAAAACTGGGCATAACAGGGTATCACAATATCCGTGATGTCACTTCTGATGCAATGTAGAATACTGATGCAAAACGTATTTCGGATATCTATCATCAACACCCGGCCCTATTAGTTTTATGCAAACCTACCCAATGACCTACCCAATATCTATGAGACTAGAGTGTATTAAACCTGATATTACCCCTTTAATAACAGCAGCATGCTTTCAGCACATTGATCTAATGCAGAGGGGAATATTTACAAACTCTGCCCTTTTTAGCCCTGGAAGAGCCCCCGGCAAAGCAAAACAAGGCCGAAGCTATGAAATGGTTCAGCTGCAGTTGAGCTGGAGAGACGTGGCTGACTGACAAGCGCTGTGGTTGCACTTTCCCCGCAGACATAAACAATGACACATATAATTTCCTGCCTGAGCCGGAATGGCACGGCCTTGTCTGCCGGGGCAGCCGAGCAGCTCGTGGCCGCCCGGGGGTGACCGCCCGGGGGTGACCGCCCGGGGGTGACTGGCCGGGGCGGCCCGAGAGACCCTTCTGCGACCCCACGGGCGACCCCGTGCTGTGAGTGATGCAGGGGCATGTGGCCGAAATGAGACAGTGACACTAGCCACTTTCTGGTTAAATGGCACTGGGTGGCTCCAGTTATCGAATAAGAAACCTTCTAGAACATTCTGCCACGTTTCACAGACTTACTGCGTTTTTCTGCCTGTCTGTAGTACAGTACAAAGCATTTATTAGGCATCGTATCATCGGCTATGATACGGTTATTTAAGCTTGAGTTTGAGGTAAATATTATACACACTTGTCAAAATAGTCATTCTAAAAAAAACAAAGTTGTTGTCTTAATGGCTGATGGAGAATTTGCTCAGTGCTTTTGTTAAATGGCACAAACAGGATCTACCAAAGTTTTGTTTTGAATGGAAAATCTTGGTAAAGCATGTATTATATAACCAGTGCAGGATTCTTATAAATCCTTTCAAGAAGAATTGTTGAGCTCCACAAATAGTGGAAATACAGAACTTGTTTCTAAGGTTGAACTGAACACGATAAATATTGTAACATGAGAGTATGACTGAAAGAACACAAGTACTTTATTTAGAGTGAAAGAATCACTTTTGGGCTTTGTACTTGTACTTGAAGATCTGAACGTTTCGGTGAATAAATACATTGTATGTTATCTTCTTTTCCAAATACATGGTCTGGGCCATTTGACCTTCCTGTGGAATTTCCTTTAGCTAATTGTATTTAACATGTTAATAAAATTCTCTTTGAAGTGTATTAGTGAAGAAGCCTTCAAGGTTCAGGAATAGTGTGGGGTGTGTTGGCCATATGTTCACTAAAAACATTGGAGCTCTCTGGGCCAAAAAGTTATGTCCTTGAAATGCCGTACTGTATGCTGTACATAATTGCTAAGAAACTGCCACTGTTCTGACAATTCTGACCTATTGAAGCTATTCATCAAGGTGGAAGAAGTACAATATTAGACTAAACTGTGCTGCTATGTCTTTTTGAACCCTTATATTCACTCCTGTCCCCATTCCTGAGCTATTCTGTCTCCTCTTGTTCTCACTATTTCCTTTACTATCTCCTGTTTCCTGGCATGTTACTTCCTGCTTACTGCTGTTCCCACTCCATGCTGCACAACATGCATACAGTTGTAATTGCAATGCGCACAAAATTAAAACATGACGTCCCGGCTGGGAATAGAACCCCTGGTCTCATGTGTTCCATTTACCAACTGCTGTAATATTAACTTCCTCCCACAAGCTAGAGTAGTAGAGGCATGTTGAGATAAGCCAGTATGAACGTTTCTAATTAACAGCAAAGAGCCTTGCTTCATGGTGGCTGGCCTCTCCCTTTTGATCTTATTTGTGGTGTAAAACTAGGGAAAGTAATTATATTCTACGTTGTTTTGCATTTTCTCTGTGAGGTGCTGCCCCAGTTTTCTCAATCTGGTTTCAGCATCTCTGGGAAACATTAGGTTCGTTAATTGAATATTTTCTCCATAATCAGAGGCCAAATGAGTTGAATTATAATTCTGCCCTGCAATGCTGATGGTCAGCATCACCTACCACACTGAAATTTTCAACCAGCATCTAATCGCAAAACACATCTACTCTCCAGGCCCTTGTCTTCCAAGAGGACCTCATGTTTACATTGTAGACTAATATTGACCACACAGGAAGACTGAAGGTAATGGCTTCTCAGTAATACTTAAAATGGCTAGAAAAAATGAATGGAACCTTCTTCCAAAGGAATAATAAAAAAGGTATATCTAAACTCAACATAAAAGTCATATAGATGCATAAATCCCATGACATAGATGCTGCAGAAGAATAAACTTTAAGAGCTAAGCACCACTAACTTTGGCCTTACACTTTGAGCCACTAGAAAAGTACCCTGTCTTTCCTTGAATGGGGTATGTTCTGGTGTCTCTTGGGCTTGCCAGCTCCACGCCCCTTTATGAGGGGGGAGGGGTGGGGGTGGGGAGGAGGGCGGTCTAATGAGAACTCATTAAACTAGGGGCATGGCAAAGAGGGCCTGGAATTATGAGGATCCAGATGGTCTGCATCACCGAGACTCAAGAGGAATAATTAGTTGCTTTTTTCCTGGCTCCTGGAGATCTTTGTCCAACAGGAACTGCTTGCCGAACTACCATCCATCTCAAAGGTTGACTATTATGCTGGGTTGGGCCATGGCTGCCTGACCTCAAATATATTCCCATCATTGACTTTCATATACCCATTGTTCTATAATGCCTGACAGAGATGACCTGTTTGTACAATTCACTATGTTGTACGGAGAAATTCCTGAACTCTGGAAGAGGACTTTCACAAAAACATCCCAAACTGGGATTCAAACTCAGAATGTCCTTATGTACTTATGTCTATTCCTACTATGTACTCCATAGCCCCCCTAATGGTTTTGTAGGATGTGTGTGTGTGTGTGTATATATATATATTGGATCTCATTAACCTGAGCAACAATGGACTGACCAGATTAACAACCAATGGAATTAGTCTTTCGCAGTCAAAGCTGTTAGTGCTTCAGATCAATGTTTCCCAACCCAGTCCTTAGGAATCCACAGACAGTCCATGTTTTGTGCTCCCTCCCAGCTCCCAGTTAAAATGTGGAATGTCTGATGGGCAGCTTTGAGGGAACAAAAACATGGACTGGCTGTATGTTCCTGAGGACTGAACTGGGAAACGCTGCTTCAGATGTACACTGTGTGAGTTTGTAAAAGTTGTTCCTGATTCTTCCCAAGGTCCTCCCCGCGTGTCGGAGCAGGTGGCCCACCGGCAGACAGTGAGGATCGGCCGGACCATGAAGCTGCCGTGTCCTGTGGAAGGGGACCCCCCTCCCCTCATCATGTGGACCAAAGATGGCCGCAACATCCACAGTGGCTGGACGCGCTTCCGCGTGTTGCGCCAGGGCCTGAAGATCAAAGAGGTGGAGGCCGAGGATGCGGGGACCTTCGTCTGCAAGGCCACCAACGGCTTCGGCAGCGTCAACATCAACTACACGCTCATCGTCATTGGTGAGTCCCCCCCTTTGCTTGGGGGCAGGGCTGCCTTTCTGGTTTTCCATGGCTGAGCATGGAGTTCCTTTCAATAACATGGCACTGATGTAGCAGTGCTGGTCCTGTTCTGCTCTGAGCTGGAGTACGTCTTCCTGCACATGTGCAAGTTAAAGCCTAATAACAGCCTTAGCCGCAAACCGGGCCAGAGCAAATGGCTTTGTTTAGTCTAGCCCTTAAGTGCATTTCTGAGGTGTTTCTAACTTTTACTGTGGTATTCTTTCTGCCATCCATTCACAGGTAGACCAGTTTTGATTTCTATAAAACTCCTTTTGCCACTTATAAACAGGAGTGACTCATTAATAAAACCTTGTTTGTAAACAAGTCATCATAATGCATTATAGATACCTTCATAATTCCTAATGCATTCATAAATTACTATAAACACAGCTATAAGTATTTATAAAAAGGCATATCATACTTTAACCATGTTTATTATGCATTATGAATCCTCTATGAAGGTCTCATCTATAATGCACAATAGATGCATTATGTTTGGCATAAGAATTAAGGATGTTTTGTACTGCATTATGAAGGTACCCTATATTGCCAAAAATGTTGGAACATCTTCCTTGACACACACGTAAACTTTAATGACATCCAATTCTTAATACATAGGCTTTAATAGGGAGTTGGCCCACCCTTTGCAGTTATAACAGCTTCAACTCTTCTGGGAAGGCTGTCTACACGGTTTAGGAGTGTGTTTATCGGAATATTTGAAAACTGTTCCAGGAGAGTATTTGTGAGGTCAGGCACTGATGTTGGATGAGAAGGCCTGGCTCACAGTCTCCAGTCTCATCCCAAAGGTGTTCTGTTGGGTTGAGGTCAGGGCTCTGTGCAGGTTAGTCAAGGTCCTCCACACCAGACTCACTCATCCATGTCCTTATGGACCTTGCTTTGTGCACTGCTGTGCAGTCATGTCCCAAACTGTTCCCATAAAGATGGGAGCATGAAGTTGTCCAAAATGGCTTTGAATGCTGCAATATTAACAGTTTCTTTCATTGGAACTAAGTAACTACAGTTTTTAAATCTGAGTAAAGAGATCTATATATTTGCCGTAGAGACAGATGGACATTGGGTAATCTTTGTGACTGTGCATGTTCTAGCATCACACGCTAGTCCAACATTTGCAACAGTGCTGTTATGTAGCAATGTTTTGTATGTTCTGGAAAATTTACACAAGCTCCATCTTTCTCATATGGTAATATTTGTATGCTGTCATCTGCCACAGGCTCTTTATTTAGATATTTGTACTGTTTCACCTTCCATGACCAGTATTTTGGAGGTTCCTTCATTAGTCAGAACCATTCCATCCAATTTGACTTTTCTTTTGAGATTAACTCATGAGAGAGCTGGAGAAAAGAGCAGGATGATTCAGTATAGCTACAATCAAAGTAGGAGCTTTTATGGTCAAGCTGGGCCGGCTGTCTCAGTTCTGGGTTACGGAGCAAAAGAATGACTAATGGCAGGAGCTGAAGCTGGGGTGAGGAGCAGAGCCTTTAGGGGATCTCCTCATCCTTTAATCTTCCATTGGTGCTTCCAAGGTCAACAACCACCAAGCATTCAGTTTCATCCTTTGTGATCCGATGGCAACCCGGGCCAAGATGACGGACATCCGCCAAGGATGAGATACTGCCATGCTCTAATAAGACATTGCTGTGTTTATTTTGGGCTGCTTGTGGGGTTCTCCATAGAACACTGGGATCAGGACGTATCAGCATGATACGTCCAAATCCATAACTGGACATGGTTCCACTGGAAATCCAGCTGTGTAAATATGCCTTGGAAAGCATATGAATTCAAATTATTGGTAGTTTAGCTTGGATATCAGAGCCGGCATCCCTATTGCATCACAGTGATGCCATCAAAACATTACTGCGAAACAGAGAACCAACATGAACAGAGAATAGGCTTCTCAAGATGGATTGGTAATGAAATTGAGGTTATTGCTGCATTTTAATTAACCTGTCATGCGGCGGCATGTTTCACGATAGTGTTTACAGCGTCGTGCTTGTAGACTAAGCGAGAGGGGGACAGGGAAACTGCTCCAGTGCTGGCGGGAGTTCCCGATTGTCTCATTTACCATGGTTCCCCAGGGTCTGGAATGGCCTGAGGCCACCAAGGATGGAGCACCAGTCCTTCGGTTCTGTAATTTGAGCAGCATGCGTAGTAATCGCTGCAGAACAGAGTAACTCATTAAGGGGGAAAAAAAATGCATCAGTTCCTGCATCGGTAAAATTGAATCCGGAGGCCCTTTAAATATTACAGATGGATTAGCTTGGATAAACGTAAAAATATTCACTAAGGATCTTATCTGCTACAGAACTGCTTCAAGCTTCAGCCTTTGCATTCCGAGGTGCCTTTCTACGTGGCACAGATGTTGTTTTTACTATGTCGGCTTTGACAAACCTGGTCATTCTCACCCACAGACCTGCCGTTGACCAGAAGTTTCTTGCATATTGCACCAGTCTGTATGAGGTTCCAGGAGGGTGGCAGATTCTTGCCGCCTGCACCTCCTTGGATATGCTTGAATGGTTAGACTGGTGTATGATGAGTATTAAAAAATGGAAAGACGCTCTTCATAGAGGAGACATAAGAATGGAGGATCTTCCAGTTTAACAAATTTAAATGAGCAGGATCGATTCGTGGCTTTCTTCAGTGGACCCGTGTGCTTCATTTTAGTCATTTTCCGCAAGTCTGAAAGTGAACTGGCGAAGCTGGCAGGCCAGTCGCAGCTCTCACTCTCCTCTACTGGGTAAACGTGAGGCCAGGACGTGTCTGCAAGTACAGGAGAGAATCCTTTGGGGAGACGGCGGGGTCACTCCGGAGCCAGTCTGGGGACGGACGGAGTGAATCTGTCATCTCTCCGGCTAAGTGGGAAACCCGGACGAACTGTGAGCCGCCACACAGCGCCGGCTCGTTTGAATCGTGGCGCATTCAAAGTGATACGTTTAATAGGACGTCTCAAAATCCAGTTACTAACAACAAAGGGTAAAATCAACAGTAGCACTGGGAACTCTGCTTGGTTTGGAATCGGGCCAGACTGCCTATTAGGGTTCAATTCATCTTTTGTCAACAAAGGGTGGTTACAGTCTGGTTCCAGAGAGCAGTCTGGTTACCATATTGACGTAGTAGTGGCGACGAGGAAGCAAGGTGGGGTGCCCCGTAACGCTGAGGCCAAGCCCCGGCCGGCGTCCAAGCCCGGCAGAGGCTAAGGGAAGTCCCTGTGTGAGAAGCTGCGGTGCCAAACACAGATTAGCCTGGCTAAGTTGATGTCTTTCACCTCGCTCCCAGATACCGCTGTCAGCTCTGATGGCGAGGACAAAGCAGCGTAACTTAGGCGCGGAGAGGCCGGCCCCGCCATGAATGGACACTTTGTTTAACACCACTGGTGTCTTTCAGCTCCGGCCAGGCTCTGGTATTCAGGGTCTGGAGGCCTGTGACGGCTTTCATGATTTGTTGCCATTTCCACAGTTTTTTACCGTCTGCAGTGAGGGAAACATCATTTATTGGAACTCGAGGCCGCATTCAGTCTGAATTCGAGTCAGAGGAAGGTTACAGTATGCAAGTCAATGTGAAATTTTCACAGGTGCGATTATTTAAATTCCAGTGTCACTACCAGATTTAACAATAATTATTATATCAAATGGCAGAATATTTTAATGAACTCAATTTTTTCTTCTCGTTGATAACTTTCTTTGAGGGTCGAAATAAGTTTTCCTGTAGTAGAGTGCGTAAAAAATTACCGAAGGTGGGTTTAATTTTTTTCTTAGTTTGGAAATTGACACGAAACTCCAAAGGTAAACCTGTTTCTGTACGTAGCTAACTTAGTAATGAATCCTGTAAATGTCTGCTGGAAATCCCAAAGAGATGCTTCATCTCTGTGCCTCCAGCAGTTCCATTGCTTGACTGAGGAAGAACAGGTTGAAGTTAGGGGACGATCCTAGTACACAGGATAGAATAAGGAAAGCATGATTAGCTCAAAAAGGGGTGAGAAGCCATCTCATGATTAAGGAGGCATTTGCCATCTTCTGTGATTTACCTCCAGTCCGCATGAACCTGGAGTCACCTGATTATCCTGAGCCTTGGAGCCAGGTAGCTGTAGACCTGAATCTTTCCTACCAGCAGCCGCTGCATGTCTGGGTCAAAGGGGGCTGCAGCACCAGCATGACGTTCTGGGGGAGCCAGGTCTGGGTCGCTGCTAGATATATTTACTGTGGTATTTGTTATACTGTAGTACTGAGCCTCTTAAGGCAAGCTGTACAGGCCGCTTGCATATGCTTGTTAAGGGAAGTATTTCAGAATGCCAAGCCGGATTCTGGGCCTCAGATTCTACACATTGTAAAAAAATGTAATTATTCTATCCGGCAAATCCCAAGCAAAGGGATTGATGTCATTTTTTTTTTCCGTGAATTTCCTTCTGGCCCAGTAATATTTTGATATGTCCATATGCGGTTCATATAGTGAGAGAGGTACATAGCGGATGGAGTCAGGCGTGTCAGTTCTGTACAGGGGAAACGTTGACACCTTTTCCCCTTCCCCGCCATTGCTCCATCTCAGCCCACAGTAAGTTTGGGTAAATATTTTTGTAGTTTCACTTTTCCTCTCTATTATACGTGAGCAAACAAAAGGTCCACTGTGATGTGAGCGATGCCACAGAGGCGGGTTTGATGTGACAACACCTGGTCACAATTTGGGGGAAATGAAAAAGGTTCCTCAGCCTTTTTCCCACCATCCCATGTAGAGATGGAGAGTAAGAACTTAAAAATGTCTAATGGACTAGCAGCCTGATTCTGGGCTTACAGTTTAGTGCTGGTCTTCAGTCAATCTGTGTTTCATCCATGTTTTTACATACATCCAGTGATGTTTTTCATTAAACATTCAATTTGATCTTTGTAACACTGAAACCATAAAACTTGCTCTCTGTATCTTCCATGTAGATGCAGCCCCTAGGAATTCACATCCTCGGTGCCAAGTTGCGATGGCAGTATAAGCCAGTCATTGGATCTCACTGCTCAGTCTTGAGTGTGTATAAGATAAAGCCTTTGCTTGGCAGCACAGACCTTTGCCTGGCCATGTGGATAGGCAGCACAGACCTTTGCCTGGCCACGTGGATAGGCAGCACAGAGCTTTGCCTGGCCACGTGGATAGGCAGCACAGACCTTTGCCTGGCCATATGGATAGGCAGCACAGAGCTTTGCCTGGCCATGTGGATAGGTAGCACAGAGCTTTGCCTGGCCATGTGGATAGGTAGCATAGAGCTTTGCCTGGCCATGTGGATAGGTAGCACAGAGCTTTGCCTGGCCATGTGGATAGGTAGCACAGAGCTTTGCCTGGCCATGTGGATAGGTAGCACAGAGCTTCGCCTGGCCACGTGCATAGGCAGCACAGACCTTTGCCTGGCCACGTGGATAGGCAGCACAGAGCTTCGCCTGGCCATATGGATAGGCAGCACAGAGCTTTGCTTGTTCCAATGTTCCCCATTCATTCCTGTGCTATTCTGTGGCTACATTAGGTTGTTGGTCCGGGTTTCCCATATTTGTGTGAGTTTCAGTTTCACTCTTGTCTGAAATGTTCAGTTACCATTCGTTGTGTTTTTTTTTTTGGCAACTAATGTGAGTCACTCTGCAGATATGGGCCCATCTCTGAGCATCTCGATTTGTCAGCACCGGGCACCCAAATACCCCAATGGCCTGGGGCATGCGCTTGTTAACGAGTTTGTTAACTTGGTAACTTCGTAGTGTTATTTCTCTATTCACACTTCGGCATCTTTTTTAGGGTAATAACCCGCTCAGAGGTTTTTGGCCAGTCTCACCTTGCGTCACCATATGTCCAAATCAGGCGTCACTGAACCTACCTGTTTCCTCACCCAAATAGAGCTTTTAAATACTGTTCTGAAGTCTGCAAACATGCACTTTTGCGGTTTATCTACAAGGAAAATTTTGCTACTAAAGTTATTGTTGGACATAGGTCATGTTAAGTAATCCGCTTCATGACTTATACTTACCACATTTTTTTTCATAACTGCTCAACCTGAAATTATTTTGTGTTTAGAAGAAACTTTGTGACTTCTACGATTAGTTTTTTTTTCTTGTTGCCATTTCTCCCTTACAATAGTCAGTCTACATCTTCAAAGGGGGGCGTTGCTTTAAAAGCCGGGTACACAATCGTTTTCTGCTTCTCCTGCCAATGGAGCTGCTTTTTCCCTTGCAAACTACCAGTTGCTTTTGTGTTGTCTTCTAAGACTCATATATTTTCCGAGCCTCTTTGTCTATGATACGCTCACTAGGACAAACAAAACAACCAATCCTGTCCATTTCCTGTAAAACAGTAGTTATTCGTTTTAATTGATACCACCGCCTTTGTACTCAAAGGCACGTGCTGACGTGGTAGCAGCTGACGGACGGCGAGCGGAATATGAAGCTGCTTTGGCGGCGTGAGCACAGTTTGGCTCTGACGCACATATGCACCCAGACAGCGGTTCGCTCGTGCCGTCACATATTTCCCAGGAAGCACTGGGGCAGTAGGGAGACAGTGAAGCAGGCAGGAGGGGGCAGCAATGTCCTCCCTGGAGCCATGCTCCCAGCAGGTAGGGGCAACCGGACGCTAATGAGCGGAGTCAGATGAAAACACAGGAGCTGCAAAGCTACCCTTGCGCTGGTGCCCCACGCCTGGTAAAGACATTACCCTCGGCCCATTAGCCACGGTCCTGGGAGAAGCCCAGTCTGCTCTCCGCTTCCTGGCCACCTCCCCCGACATGCAGCCCTCACGGGCCTTCTCGACGCCCCCCCCCCCCGCACACACCCCTCCCTCTTATTGTTTTTTCTCCAAAGCCGCCTGGACCCTGCTACGAGGCACAGTGACAGATTTATGTTTCATTGAACCATCAAAGCCACACTATTTGCCCACTATAAAGAGAGACCTGCAGTGCTTTGTTTTCACATGTAATTACCCCAGTAGGGGGTGAAGTGTGTATGTGTCCATGTTGCTTAGCTACTGCCCTAAGCAGCTTATAGTTTTATTCAGGTTTATCCCGCTGGATATTTTACTGGAGTAATTCAGGTTAAGTAGCCTGCATGGGCTTTAGTACATCAAGGTCCCTTCTGTGAACTGAATCCCCAGCCCTGATGCCAGTTCATGTCCATAACCTAATGCCCACTGTAGTAAAATGTTTACACTGTTTAATCTTGATCCCATGCAGCCTACAGCCCCGAACTGTGGACTGTATGGCAAGGCTCCAGCAATCAGCTTAGAGTCCAGTGTTCCAGTGTGTGGCTGCTGTAGTGTGGACCCATCAAACAGCCCCGTGGGTCTATGCGGTGGCTGTGAGTACAGCCCTATGGGTCTATGCGGTGGCTGTGAGTACAGCCCCGTGGGTCTATGCGGTGGCTGTGAGTACAGCCCTATGGGTCTATGCGGTGGCTGTGAGTACAGCCCTATGGGTCTATGCGGTGGCTGTGAGTACAGCCCTATGGGTCTATGC
>JABFDZ020000016.1:17421513-17445414 GCA_019775955.2 Pollimyrus isidori
TACATGCTGCGTAAAGAAGTGCTTCCTTAAATCCAGTTTGAAATGTCCTCCCACTAATTTCCACCTGTGGCCACGAGATAAGAACAAAATATCTCTTCACGGTAAATTGGTTACTGGTACCAGTAAATTATGCAGGAGTTCATCTAGAACCAGAGTTCAACTGCAATTTCATGAATTCATTTAAAGTATGTTTCATGCCTTTATAGAAAATAATGATTGGAAATCCTGGTCACAGTAAGGGCAATAAAGTGTGGTTTGACTAAAGGTTTAGTGTGTTCACAAGCTGAATGGGAGTTGTTTGAGTGGGAAGGGGTTCATTGAGGATCGATCCAAACTCTTAGTTACTTTTTAAAAGCAACTTGAATAATAAAGTCTCCATGTATGGAAAAAATAAATCACCATTTAGTCCAAGACTTAGTGGGAGAGCTTAATACCCCACATGCCCCGTAGGTTTGCAGCTGAGAAACATCACTCCAAGACATCAACATGTAACCTAATACCTATTTGAAAATATTCATTCAAAAAACATTTGAAAGACATGTTTGTGGAGTTGGCTCTAAAATGTGCTCCACAGGCAATGAACCTGCCAATCTTTGGGCTCGATTCATCCCTAATGTAACAATGTCTCAGTTCGGAAGGTGGCCCATAACTTTAGGGAGCACAGACCTGGCAGCCGAGGTGGTGCTGGAGCCAGCCCCGCCCTTCGCGTCTGCTCTCACACGCCGGGATTTGGTAAACCAGCCCAGGGGCCCCTGCACTGTATTGTCTAACCATGAGACGCCCACTCATTTCTCTGCTGAGTGCATGTTTTCTCAGTGTAACGCTGACTCTCACATTTTACTGCCAGAATCTACACAGATACAGAAGGATAAAGATGATTTAATACGACGGAAGAAGGCGGCTTTGTTTGGAACCCAGTTGTTAGAAGGTAGCTCTCTCAAAGTCGTAAACCTGTAGAGATGCCTTGTTCAAGCACATAAACAAGGCAGCTAGATGTGGTTTAAATTGTAGTATTTGTTAGAATTGTGACTCAACAGTGTGTGAACAGCCAGCTTCAGAAGTTACCCGTCCCAAGAAATTATTAATGACCAGGTGGAGGATTTAATTCTCTTCTCAGCGCTCAGCACTGTTCACACTCACAGTCAGTCTTATTTAAGATCTAAAGTATTGAAAATCAGGAGCTGCTTGGAGATAAGATGGAAACCCCAGGACTCCAATTTCCAAATGGAAAGTGTTGCACCCTTGCTGTGATCTAGGCTTGCAGACCGCAGAGATGTGAAACAAAGTCCGTGTGAGGGTTATACAAATAGTGTTGTCATGAGGGAGCCAAGCAGATTTACTGACTCAGTTTCTCCTCCAGACCTGTAGTATACAGTATGTGTGAAATATGGCCTGTGGGCGGCTCATGTTCCTTCTGATAAAGACGGCTACGGGAGCTTGTTTTTCTGGGAAATCTGACCACACTTGTCTGCTTTGCCTTTGTTTTTATCCCAGGGTGCAGCTATTGTTTTAGTGCATTTTGCACAGGGTGTAAGAGCAGGACCAATGAAGGAAAAACAGAATGACCGCGATGGGATGGAGAGCGTTGAGCTTAGCGGTCATAAAACTCAACGAGGCTGCCGCCCATGCCGACGAAATTTTAAACCGCGTATCTGAAGTTCGCCCCGCCTCCCCCAGGCGGCGACTTCAAAGTGCCGTCCTCTGTGAAACTGCCGACCGCCTAGCAAACAGCCGCCACATTGAAACCCGAGGAAAACTGGACACGGCTCACGGTCGGCGAGCTGGCACACTTGCCCCGGAGGCTCAGCGTCAGTCAGGGCCGAGCAACACACTGTCTGTTCATTAAGGAGCAGACTGTCGGCGACATCCATGTTCATCTTTCAATCCTTTCGTGCTCAAAGATTAAGAAAGGGAAGAAATCTAAGAATCATTCATTTTTACTTACTCGGTATTCCCTCGAGGATCTGCGAATGCTGAAACTTGCATCTGCATCCTGTTTAATGCAGCAGTGATTATGTACTCAAAAAAGCAGTAATTTGTCATCCTGCTCTCATTTCATTTGTCGATATATATGTATATATTGGTGGCTTGCTAGCAAAAACTGAAGAAATTTTTGGTACAGTGGCCAGTGGCTGTATCTGTTTTCATAGCGGAGTTCAACTCTTAAGCTGATTCTAGCTAGATTGAAGCTTGCCTCCCTCGGTGGAGCACATTGGTTCTCACTAACCAGCAATGACACTAACTGTCTGACCCTCTTCCTCTGCAGATGACTCCAGCTCTGGGAGAGACGGAGCAGCGGCCCCCAATGGGGCTAACACAGAATACGCCACCGACGACCTTTCAGCTAAGCTGGGTGAGTCAGTATACCACCTTGAAACCCTGTAGTATTTATCTGAATGAGTCATGTTTTGGAGCATTCCTTTGACATGCAAAATGGCAGTCTATTTAAACAGAATGAAATAGATCCCATTCCTCACAAAACATAATGAATGCCAAGGAATATGACTGAACATTAGCTTGCCTGATGGAATCGTTTTGGCCTTGACAATGAAAGAATGGATGTGGTCATCACTGTTAAATTTCCAGTGTTCTGCATATATTTTATATGTAAATAACACAAATTGTTAAATCATCACTAGAATGAAATTCAGTGTGTCCATTGGTATTTATTTGCACTGGCATATAACAACATACAAGGTTAGTTGGTACAACTGATATAGTCTGCTTGATTTGGCAGGGAGTCTCATATTAAGTTACCCCTCTTAATTACTCTGTTATGCAATAGTGAGGCCTCGGTTCACCCAACCCGCGAAGATGCGCAAGCGGGTGATCGCCCGGCCCGTGGGCAGCTCCATCCGCCTCAAGTGCGCCGCCAGCGGAAACCCACGGCCCGACATCACCTGGCTGAAGGACAGCAAGCCGCTGTCTCCGCAGGAGGTGGGTGAGGGTCGCAAGAAGAAGTGGACCTTGAGCCTGAAGAACCTGACGCCGGAACACAGCGGGAAGTACACCTGCCGCGTCTTCAACAGGGCCGGTGAGATCAACGCGACCTACAAAGTCGAAGTGATACGTGAGTAACAGTCCTGCTCGATCAGCCCATGTGCAGCATATCTCCCGCACAGACAAAAAGGAAAGGAGTCTCCTGCTGAAAAGTAACTGTCTTCTCAAAACCCAAACATTGCATCTTCCAAAAACTCGTGGCTTTTCGTGAAATGACATAAAAGCTAAATGTCCCCCTAGATTTTCATTGACTTTGCAACATGATGTAATAGCGACATGGTGTCGTTTTTGGAAGATCTCCTGAAGAAGATTTAGCTGGCGATCACTGTGGACAGAGCTGTTTCAGATCCTTCCACAAACTGTCAGTGGAAATGGAGTCAAGTCACAGAGCACTTCGGGATTAATTTAGGGATTTAGGCCAGCTAAAGGGACGTCCATGTTCTCGAAGGCTTTCGGCGTGTGTAGCAGTGAGTAAAGTGAATTAGGCATTGGAATGAGGAGCATATTATGGAGGTTGGGTGGTTTGGGAGGTGTGGGGGAATTGGCCTGTGTTCTGAGGAGAAATCTTCATCCATCGTGCTTGACCATCTGCTGCTGGTTACAATTCAGCTGTGTGGCGGCCTCAGCAACACATGTTGATACTAAATCCAGAAGCAGAGAAGGGGAAGTGAATCGAACATCATCCTTGTCTTAGATGTGACATTTTCTGCTCAATCTAAACCAGACGTGGAAGGATGCTACCCACTACTCACTTGTACAAATGGAGATGTTAACATTCATACATTGAAATGAGGCATTATTGTACTGTTCCATAAATCTATTCTCACACCTTAATAGTCATGCATAAAAATACACTAAAAAATACATTCTTTCATGCATATTATTCTTCCACTACCTCTCCCGGTGGTGACTGCATTCCCTTCTTACATGTACAGTACTCTCTCTGGGTGATACTTTCTAGGTTCTCCAGTGGATGGCTGAGGCCATTGATAACAGTGAACAATCCATGGGCCTCATATGTACATATAGGAAAGTTTATTCGAAAATTATACACAGTAAGACATTACCAACATTAAATACAGTAGTAATAAAGTACATTGGATTGAATGAAAGGCATTCTCATGTTTAAGACTAATTAAGAACATAAGAAATTTACAAACGAGAGGAGGCCATTCGGCCCATCAGGCTCACTTGGGGAGAACATAACTAATAGCTCAGAGTTGTTAAGCCTTGACTTAAATGAACCCAGGTTTTTAGCTTACACTGCACTAACAGGCCACAACTATTTAAACTAATATTGAAGTAGCCATTCTCAAGAGATGATAGAGCAATGAAAAAATATCACTTATTAAGGGATGATGGATCAATATATATAAAATATAAAAATGCTTTCTATTCCCCTCAAAGGGTCAAGGAACAATGAAAAAACATATTGCTACACATTTTACAATGAAAAATATTGTTTTATGTACCTGTATATACTGTAACCTGTAATGGCACACTGGTGGATTTGAGTATGTACTGTAACAGGCTGTACTCACTTGGCACGTGGTTTGAAACTTATAAACTGTTTATTTCTGGAATTTTCCAATTTTCTTTTCAGACTGCGGTAAACCGCGGATAACTGAAACGGTGGTCACTAAAACTGGGGATACGAGGGTCTCTCTGTATAGACACCATATAGTAATTTAACCAAATTCAATAGATTTTTGAGATGTAGAGATCCGCACCAACATTCCTTTTCAAAGTATAGAAATGGATGGTACGGTGGATTATTTATAGATTTTAAAATAACTAAAGTTTCAGAACAACGCTCAGTGCTACTCCACATGACTGGTCATGTGGATCTATACCCGCTTCCTAAGCAATGTGCCTCCATGAACACATATCCGGATATATCTGTATAATAAGTTAATTGTGGGCTGACATGTCGTCACCAGGGTTTCCGATGCTGTTCTCATTACTATTGCATGTCATACTTGTTTGCTCAAATGAGTACAGGCATTCACACTCAGTTTGCCTCTAGTAATGATGACTGGATCTTTTATCACACTTTTTTGTTCTTGTATTTGCCATTGATGTTATTTTCCTTTTGACTCCATCGTAGAACGTACCAACTCCAAGCCCATCTTGACCGGCACCCATCCGCTGAACACCACGGTGGACTACGGGGGGACGACGTCATTTCAGTGCAAAGTCCGCAGTGACGTCAAACCCGTCATCCAGTGGCTGAAACGAGTGGAGCCGGGGGACGAGAGCAAGTACAACTCCACCATTGAGGTGGGCGACCACCGGTTTGTGGTGCTGCCCATGGGTGAAGTGCTGTCACGGCCGGATGGCTCCTACCTTAACAAGCTGCTCATCAGCCGCGCCAAGGAGGAGAACGCTGGCATGTACATCTGCCTGGGCGCCAACACCATGGGCTACAGCTTCCGCAGTGCCTTCCTTACAGTGCTGCCAGGTAGGGAACCACACGTGCCTCAGTCAGGGGTCCTGACCATGTGCCATAACAAACAGTGAGTTTGATATGGCCCAAGGCAGCTGGCAATGAGCCAGCCCATTCAATAAATAATTTCCTTAGTCTTCCTGAATTGATTTTTTTTTTCTGCACTTTTGTAAAACCTCAATATAGTTTTCGTTTAAGATGTGACATTTGGTGAGATATGAAAAAACGCCTTTATCCTCAAGGCTCAAGGGCTAAACCTTACTCTTCTCCTGTGCTCTGCCTTTGTTCTTCTAGACCCCAAACCTCCAACGATCCCAGTGTCCATCCCGACATCGCACAGCCTTCCCTGGCCAGTTATCATCGGGATACCGGCGGGGGTGGTCTTCATCGTCGGGACTATCTTGTTGTGGCTCTGCCAGTCTAAGAAGCACTGCTCCTCAGGGGGTGCGGTGACTGCCCCCTCCGGCCAAGCCCCCCACCGCCAGCTGCCTCGGGACAGGGTCGGCCTTCCTGTTGCTGACAAGGACTGCATGGGATCCCTCAGCTACGATGAGTACCTGGCCCAGCAGCAGCAGCTTCTCTTGACCCAGGGGGGCACATCTCTGGCACCTAAAATGTACCCAAAGATCTACACCGACATCCATACGCACACCCACTCACATGTGGACGGGAAGGTGCACCAGCATCAGCACATTCACTATCAGTGTTAGCCATCAAGCTCTGGCTTCATCCCCCCATCTGGCCTGGATAACCGCCCTCTCTGCACTGTGTCCTTGGACCTCTGTCCTGAAATGAAGTTCCTCGGAGAACCTTCCTCACTGCCATGCCCATACCTTTCACATCCTGAGGTAAGTCACGTGAAGGGACAGACTTTGTGGGATCCACAAATGCAACAGACAAATGCATGAGCTCTTCCTTCTGGTGGAGAGCAAAGAAGATCAGAACTTAGCTGGGACAAAATCAGCATGGTTATGTTTGCGTCTGTGAGATTCCCTTTGCTTGGTTTGGGTTTCAACTTTGTTTTTCATGCCAGTTTTCTTGAGCTCGTACTGTGATCTTGGTGAAAGCATGTACAACACAGACACAGACTTCAAGCTGTGGCACGGTACAACAAACACAGTTGGAGGTTACTGGTAACAGAGGAAGAATGGATGCATTATGGGCCAGTCATTTCTGTGTTCCTATGGACTAACCTGAATTAAGAAAACCATCTGAAAAGTGATGTTTATTCTGCACTTAAATGGCTTCTCTGGGTATAAATCAAAACAGCAGAAATGGACTTTGTTACAGGGATCTCTTTAGGAGTTGCTTTCTGGAACCTGATTAGTTATAATCATCATTAGAGGGACTTGAAAATGCTGTTTAATAATAGCGAGAAATGGAATGCTATGAAAAATGCAGAATAATGCCTCATGAAAGCGAGCAGGGATTAATAAGGCTTAATAAGGCTCATATTCATGTCACATGACTGCACGAACCCCACTTTGCACTTACTGTCAAAGTAGGAGTGTGGCCTCAAAAAGCCAAGCTCAGAAGTTTGGGGACTGAGGGGGGGCATACTCCTCAACATGGGCAGCCTTTCTTCATTTCGGCTCGGACTGCTTCCCTTTCGGTTTCCTCCACTGCTCCTGTCCTGTTGGCCTTCCTGGGATGGCAGGCTGGTGTTAGTTATACCACAAAAAGGGCAGGTCTAGCTCTTGTGTACTCAGGTGTCCCCGACTAGTCGCAGGTTTTGTTTCTGTGTCTTTTTGTTTGCGTTTTTGAACATGTGTATGTTTCCCTGACCACTATTGCTGCCGACCGAAAACTGCAATATTGCTGCCTCGGGCTGCCGCCTCTCTGCCCGCCGCTTGTCGGCTTAGGGATCAAGCGGCGTGTGCAGCTTGCTAGATAAGCTGTGGTGGGACCTGCCGACATCCAAATGCCTGGGGTTGCCACGTCTGTGAAATGTGTAAAGGGACAGAGAGCGAAAATCATCAGATCCCAGTGCCACGGTCATCCTGTGTTTACATCTGAAGTCATGCATCAGCGCTGAGTGCACCTGTCAAATCAAATATCCACCAGGTAAAAAACACACTTGGGTTCACTATACAGTTAAGAAAATGCCTATAACACTAATTACCATAAACCCTTACTATCCCTGAGGCAATAATGGACCTTGACAATGCCTATTTGGACTAGAGTCAAATTTAACCACAAAATATAAAGCTTTAGTAATTCTATATAGATTTTAAACAGAAGTCATGTATATTTAATTTATTTTGTTAAGCAAGAAATTATGTATAATTTTTTTCCATCAGATCAGGCATTTCTATACATATTTTGATCCAAAATATAAACAATCGATGCCATTTTGTTCTTATAGTTTAATGTAAGCTATGTAGCATCTAAGTATGTTGTCATCGAGTTATTTGTACGTGCTGTTTGAAAATACAAAAAATGTTATTAGTAATCTTTGTATTGACAATCTTGTACAGTTTGCCCTCTTTGTAAGCTGGAATTGTAACTGTAAAGGTATTCATTGGGAGACATTTTAATCAATTTATCAAAGTTATTAAAAGCAGAAAATTCTGTTTTGCGTCATGGCATCTAATCTTGCCTGCCTGGTCATGCCTTGTTCCTCTATGTCTTTAAGAAAAAAAACGGTGATACTATGTGGCAGTGTTGAGAATTTGCACGTAGGATCTGTTCCATTGTAGGAGAAGTTCCTTGTCTGGTCTAAAAGTTCTTCATGATTGACTCACATGCATGAGAATTCAGCAGCAGAGCTATTTCAGTAATCTTCTGAATGTAATCCAGAACGTTCCTCTACATTCTGTGAAAGGTGGGACCTTGAAAGTTCTGACCGCCAGAGTTATGACTGTTCAGATGCCATCCGTGGTCTCACACATTCCACACCATCTTCTCATAAATCAAACATGTATCACCCATTACATTTGGGCATGCACAGCAGAGATCAAGACATGAGTGATTAACTTTTGATTCAATTTCTGACCTGTCTTGCAAAGACCAAAACGGAGGACCGAGCACAGAGAGCAGCATGTCTCCAGGCATGCATACGTGTATCTGACAACGGCAAGGAACATAACAGAGATAAACAGACAACGGCAGATGTGGGTGAATCATAACCATGCAAGTGTAGCCACACAACCCTGCTGACTATCAACACTGATTTGAACAGGATTGCAGTTTTAATCAGTGAGACAGTAGCATGCTGAGCAGTCGAACTGAAAAATAAACTATGGGAATGTGTGTGAGCTTTAGGGAGGGTTAAACAGGGATGGCTGCAGGTGTGTCTGGAATAGTGACATTGGCTGGCGGCATGAGACAAGTGACTGCAAACAGCCAGAACACAAATATAAATGCCCCGAATGAAGGGTCAGTTTCACCCAATAAAATATTGCAATGATACATACAGACACCTCACACATTCTAATTATATGTTTGTGGGGACTCTACATTCATTTCTATGGGGAAAACGCGAATCCCAACATGCTGATCTTAAGCCCTAACCTTAAGCATAAGTAACCAAACAAAATATGAGAGTTTTGGACTTTTTTACTTTTGATTTCATTCACAGATCTTTGTGGGGACCTGAAAAATGGTCTCCACAACGCCAAGTAACAGGTTTTTATGACATTGTGGGACACACACACACAAATCTCGTAATAAACAATATTTCCAGTAAGAGTATATTTCACCCACATTCTATGTGGTTAAAATTAATTGAAATAACAGAGAATTTCTGTGTCAGTATAAGTTTATTTTTGTGGCAGTAACAACAGACAGACTGCTGTGGGTGAACTTTTAAAATATGCCAGCATAATGAATATTTCCCAGTAAGTTTTTTGGAGCCTTCAGTAATGCCATACAAAAAAAATTCAAGTATTAAAGGAACTAGCAAAATGATATCAGTTGTTATTATTTGATATGCTGTACGGAGCGTTGGAAGAAGATCCAGGAAACAAGAAGTCGGGGCAAACACGGTGTTTAATAGGGATAGGGACAACCGGAGCATGCAAAAATGAGATAAGATTACAATGACCGGACTGGGGAAGCAAACGGAAACGCGAACTAAATACAATGGACTAAGGACAACGATCATGAACAGCTGGTAAACACTGGGAATCTACACAGGGTTAAAGAGGGGGCGTGGCACACGGGAGGAGCGGACGACTGAGGCACTATTATTATTATTATTATTATTAGCGGTAATAATAACCATAAGGGACAGCGTGGTGGTGCAGTGGTTAGCGGTTCTCACACACCTCTGAGAGCAGAGTTTGAGTCTCTGCCATGACTCCAAGTGCGGAGTTTGCACTTTCTCCCCGTGTTACAGTGTGGGGATTCCTCCAGGTTCACCAGTTTCCCCACTATAGTCCAAAAACACACTGAAGCTAATTGGAGTTATTTAATGGCCCATAGATGTCCAGGTGTGAGTGAGAGGTGATAGGCTCTGGACCCCAACCCCGTCACCCTGCATAGGACCTACAAATACAGAAAATGGATGGATAACAATAACTGTCATAACAATGGAGGTATGCTTTCGCCTATTTCTACATTTCATTGAAAGCCACTGATGCATCTAGGACCATTTCAGAGTAATTTGTAAGAATAATTTAAGGGAGTACACGCCCATGTGGATTGCAATACAGTTTTTTTAAGGCAAAAATCACAATGACAGCACTTCTCCTTCATACCTCCAACATGTGCTGTCCAAGTGGAATTCAGAAACTTTGCCGAGACCTTGCCGTAAACAAGATAATCAAAAACATTTTACTAAATTAAAAATATTACATCTGTATTACTTAAAATAACATGTTATCAGTATTTAGTCTTAGAGTAGGGGTCATCAACTCCAATCCTGGGGGGCCGGAACCCTGCACATTTTTGGCTTTCCCCTCATTTAACACACCTGATTCAACTCCTTGTGCTAATTACAACACAGCTCTTGAGCTGAATCATTTATGGTGCAACAGGGAGATAACTAAACTACACAGGGCTCCGGCCCCCCAGGACTGGAGTTGATGACCCCTGTCTTAGAGAATGATGGAGGTCAACTGAGATCAAACAAGCAAGAAACACAGATTTAATAATGGGCCAGATTCAGATGTGAATGCACATACATTAATATAGAAAACAATAATTAATATGCACGATCATAAAGAAACACACTTCTGCTTCTGCGACTTATAAAAGAAGGAATGTGTGTGTTACCAAAAAACTACAGAATCTTTTTGATATTAAAACCATTCAATAAACACAGGGAAAACGGTAAAATACTGTAGCTTCCTTGTCCACAGAGGGCAATTCTAGGCTTTGTGTAAGATACCACTACTGGATATCACCGCAAAAAATTCCTGAATATGATAAGACTTAAAGATGCTAGAAAACTCAGAATGATCACCGAACCGTGGGAAAAAAAACGTGCACTTTTAACATCATTTTGCGCTGATTGGAAAGCTGCATACTAACATCTGAGGCCTATTTGAACAGAGACCGGAATCTAGGCAAGTACAGTTCAGATGTGGACACTGCAGTTCTGCCTGAAGTTGTACACAGGACCATGGCAGCGAAGTGTTAGTACTACAGGGTTAGCAGCACAGTGATGTCTACGCATGCTACTCTTTTCCTAAGCTATATACAACATACACTGGTTATATCAGATGGCTGCAAGACATCCCCTTATCTGGGATTTCATGTCTTACTTATACCGCAGGGTCTATAGCAGTGTTTCCCAATTCACATTTTTGCCAGGAGCAAAGAGGGAGCAAAAATGTGGACAGTCTATGTTAGAAAAATGCCTTACTTTGGACAGCATCAGGAAATTGGAGTCGCTGAAAGAAACTGCTGCGAAAACAAGGGGAACCTGTTGATGACCCAACTGGGCCGGCGCCCTGCCCTTTTGTGCGGCAGCTGCTGATAAATGGTGAGAGTGCAGATTGCTTGTCCAGCCTGAAAGCGATTCCCGAAACACAGATCCCTGTAACTTCATCCTCTGCTCTCAGGACGCACTCTGTAATTCAATGTAAAAAATAAATTATAGAGTAAAAATACATATTATTACACATAAATAAGCAGCAAACTTATATTTTGTGTACTACAGTATTTGAGCATTTAAGTATGTCCACTTGTTCCTTTACTCCTTTTGCTTTATGGAGTAATTGCTTTAACAGTAACATGTCCCCCCCCCCCCCCGCTAACATCTGGCTGTTTTACGTCGGCCTGTTTCCACAGTTACTGCCATTCGCTCTTTGAAATGCTCCGATAGCATTTCCACACTCAGCTCGAGCACGTTTCTCATCTTTCAGGTGGATCTGCTCTAATTCCCGAGCATCATCAGTAATTTGTTTGGAGTTATCCTCTCCCTTAAAATGAATAATGCTTATTACTTTCAAAGGCTGTAGCATTAACGTTCTGCCTTTTCATGACCATATGATGATGACAAACAGATAAACATTTTTTTGTTTACGCGACTGACTGGTTTTTACTGGAGCAAATAAAAATCAAGCACATCACGCGTTTGAAGATTCGGAAAGAAAACTGGACTTTTCTCATATCTTCCTCAGATATCTCCTCCACAGTCCGTTTAAACCTTAAAAATCGTCAAATTCAGATGGAAAACAATCGCGGTGCAAGTGTAGCCATGCATGCTTTTTGAAGTTCCATATGAGACATTTCAAAAAACAGGATGATATTTTTTGTTGTGCCGATCATAGGACATTACATGGAATTAGATTACAAACCAGGTGTAAAGTCTCCAACATTCAGAGACCGTGAAAACATTTATTTTCTCTCAGAAAACTTTTGTTGTATTTCCTGTACATGTCTGGCAAGACCTCCACTCTCCTGCATTTCGCTGATTTCAAAGAGACAGTGCGTTGCATAATAGCATGCTTCCGGAGATAGCTCACTCATATCAGCTTATCAGAAACGAAAGGGGTCCGTTTTGCAGTGTTGATAGCTATCTGAGATGGAAAAATCTGATGAAAAACAACAGGGATGTTTAAGGCTAAGTTGGGTGTGAGCTTACATACAAACTGTATATCAAAGAAGTCTGTCTTTCTAAAAAATAAACGCAAAAAAACAAGAATAGATGGAGGACACAGGACAACCACAACAAACCCTTATGAGAAGAACATCTGCATACCAGTCAGAAATGGAGAAATGATCAGATTAGTGTCCAAAGGCGCCGTCTTGTTTATCACTAGATTACAAAGGTGCGGAAGTTTTTCCTTTAGTTTACGCTGAATGATTTACAAATAAAAGAGAATAAAGTATAAAAATATTGCCCATGGAAAGTTTATTGTTTTATGACAAACATATGCTCAATTCGACTTTGATACCAGCAACACGTTTAAAAAAAATGTACAGGAACATGTTTACCACCATGTTGCATCACCTCTTCTTTTAACAAGTTAAAAAGAACATGTACATGTTTGGGAACCGAGGAGACCAGTTGCTGAAGATTTGAAAGTGAAATGTTGTCCCAATCTTGCCTTTGTCGTATTTCTTGTTTCATGATGCACCAAATGTTTTCAGTGGGTGACAGGTCTGGACTGCAATCTAGCACCTGGACTCTACTACTACAGAGCTGTGTTGGTGTGACATGCACAGGATGCACTGCCTTCTCTGAAAAGTCGTTTTCTGGAAGCCAGCGTATGTTGCTCCAGAACCTGTATATCGTTCGGCATCAATGTTGCATTTATATGGTTTGCAAATCATTGCATTCTGTTTTTTTAACCACATCCCAACTTTTTCGGAAAGGGGGTTGTACGTATCTAAGGGCCCATGTCGAGTGCTGCACCCCCCCGAACCTGAGCAGGTATCCATGCCACTCCGACGTCACTGGATTGTTGTATAAGATAGATCCTGTATGAGATAAGAACATACATATATATTTTTGTAATAGATTGTAGCCACCCTGTCGCTATAGGGCTACAGTTTTCTGAGAAGCATTCTGGCAGCTGAATAGTGGATGTTGTCTAGTCGCTTGTATAAACTTATTGCCTTATCTTTCTGGTGCTTGTGGAAATGTAGCACACAAGAATGGCCATTGTGTGGTGGTGGGGTTTGCACTGACTGCCAGTGGGCAGGATGGCTGGGCAGTAAGGAAAATGTATTACTAAAAAAGCTTCACATTGTCTTATACCCTGTTATCAGTGCCATTTTCCCAGAGAATATTGTCCAAGGCTGGGAACAACCTAAGATGGGGTGCCAACCCATCACAGGGCACAATCACACACCATTCACTCATTTCTATGACCAATTTGATAACTCCATCTCCCCTTAGCATGTTTTGGGACTGTAGTCAGATGCCAGAGCACTAAGAGGAAAACATGGGAGGGACATGCAAACTCCACACACAGAACTACAGCAGAGATTCAAACCCTGGACCAAGAGGTGCGAGGAATCAGTGCTAACCGCTGAACCACTGTGTCATCCTTGCAATGACCTGTTAAATACTTTTATAGTGATGACATCATCAGGGGGTGGCACAGTGGCTAACATTATAACCTCAGATCACTGCTACTGTGGACTCCATCTCTGCCCCTTTCTCTGTGTACATAGAATTACATGCCTCCCCCCAAACTGAAAACCCTGAACCCTGATGCATGTGGGTGTACATCCCATGATGCCCTGGCATTCCATTCAGGCTGTCTGCTGCATCCCTTTGCTGTTTGTATTTTCACTCCCTACTCATTGAGTGGAATAACACTGCTGCCTCATTCAGCTGAAGCTGATGTGGTCTATTTCGTCAGCATCCCGCTGCAGTACGAGCTAAGATTAGCTGGTATTATAATTTTATTATATGGAAAAATGTGACGCCACCCACTTGGGCTGATGCTACATACTCTTACATGCTTATTATGTTTAACCAGTGATTTTAATGTTGTCAGCAATTTGATTTACTCAATATTTTATTATCCAAGTTCACAAGTCTGAGTAGGTCAATAAAAACAGATTTTTTTTCACTTTTTGCCATTTTACAGTTTTAACGCTTCCCCTGAAATACACTCTAGAAAGCTTAAATATCAGCCGCAGTAAGTGCCAGGTTAATCTGCAGAATGACACCGATCCCTCCCAGTCTGGCATTTGTGCTCTTGGTGACTTCCAACATGCAGGCTATAGTGATGTCATCAGGGCAACCAAGACTTAGACTGTTGTTGTACTACTCAGCTGGAGCTCTTTTGATTGTTCTGTGTAAAACTGTTATTCTTTATTTTGATTTTTAATTGTTAGTTTTATTTAGGTCTCTACTCTCTAGTGAGACAGTATTCTAAGGACACAATACCATATCCACCTAGTATCCTAGTAACCCCTCTACTTACTGTAATTACTCATATAACTGTTGCTATGACCTTCTGATCCCTGTACTATGTCAGCTTTCAGAGTGACTGACTGCAGTTTTGCAGTAATAATAATGAACTTTTCATTTTTTTTATTTAACAACATAAGAAATTTACGAACGAGGCGAGGCCATTGGGAGAACTTAACAAATAGCTCAATATGCTTATTTAATTTAAGCTAATATCTAATTATTACTTCATTTAAGGATCCCTCAGTGCTGTGTGAAAGTGGATCGTAGAGCAACCATTACAGTCATTGCTTATGTGAGGAAAAAAAATAGAATTTAGTTCTCAGGAAAGGCTTGTACCTTGGACAGCTAAAACTAAGGGATCTTTCCAAAACCTTTTTTTTAAGCTGATAATTTGTGAATTCTTTATACTGTTTTGTCAAATTGTTTTTTTTTAATCTGTCCAGGTTTATAAGTAGGTTAGAAGAAAATGGATTGCTGAACAGAATGAATATTTGTGACAGTATTATGAAAACCATATTAAAATTACACAATCCTATCATTTAGTAATACAGAAATATGAATGTGTTTTATGAATGGAGATGATCTGAAATGTATGTTCTTGGGAAGATGTACCTCCTGCCCTGGTGCTGTGCTGGGATATGATGTGGGAGGAGCTTATTAAAGCTGGATGTATGGATAAGATGGACTGGCTAAAACACAACCTCAAAGGAATGGATTTTCAATAGGATTGCTTCATCTACAGCTACAGCTAAACTCCCTTTCATTCTGTGTCTCACTAGATGTATGATGATCCCGCCGCATAGATCTGAGCTCTTGGAAGCCAGCTGCATGGCACGGCTGCATGCGAGGTGACATCGTGGGGTTTCCTGGCCCTGCGGCGGCTTCCTGTCTTCCAGAGCCGCGGCTCGGCATCCACGCTCAGGGTTCGGCAGCTGTCCTGCCAGGGCTAATTACTGCTGAGTGTTAGCAGGGAATGGGGCCGACGGGAAATTAAGGCTCGGGGTGCAGGAAGGGGCTCAAGTTGGGGAGGAACCTTGAAACTCAGCTGCTGTTTCTCTGAACACATACAGCTGCAGCATGCGTGGAACAGCTCCTACAAAACCACTCCAAGACCACGGGGCAGTCTAGCAACTCGTCATGGCAACTTCCTATTTCTTCGTTGAATACTAAAGCATGAAAGGGAGTGTCCATTTTTCCATTTAGCAAAGGCTTTTATCCTGAGAAGGCAGGGCCAGACAGTCCTGAGAGAGAGGGATTGGGGATTGAGGACCTGGCTCAGGGCCTCGACGGAGCCATCATTCTGCCAACCCTGGGATTCGATCCAACAATGTTCTGTTGACAGCATTGTAAACAGCTGCAACCCACGGCACCCCGTGGGTATGGGTTTACTTTGTCAATTAGTCCATGGGAACAATCAAAGCCTGAAAAAGTATAATTGACTTTCAACAAACCCGGCACGGGAAGTACTTTGAAAACACCACGTCAAACACAACTGTTTACCTGTCTACTGGTGAGGGTTAGCTTGCCCTTCCACCCATGTATGACATCTGTCTCTACCGCCCTATTTCCTATTACTCCACCTCAGTAATATTAGGGCAGCCATTACTGAATTGCCCAACCTAATGCACACTTGGAAAAAACGTAGAAATGATCAAATTAAGCTGAACAGTTTGTATAAAATGAATTTTAAGTCTGTACCTAAATGGAGTTCATCTGAGAAAAGAGAGCATGACATGGTAACCTGGTAATGAGAAATGTCGCTCCTCCTAGATTGACTCGTGCCTGATTGGGGAATCTGTTGTTGCTCCATTAGACATTCTTTCTGAGGGAGAACCTCACAGCATTAACATTAGCGTTAGCGCACACCTGCTTTACATTACAGGAGGGATCCGGAGCAAAGCCGGCCTTGATACCCCCAGCTAGGACTGGCTATGCTTTTGAGCAGTCCTGCAGCTTGAAAGAGTCCGTGGCCACACCCCGAAACAGGAGAACTGTGCCCATGCTGGTCTCACCCTGTCCCCTTGAGGGCAGGAAATGCACGACTGCCAGCAATTTGTAGATGGTTTTGACCCCTGGCCTGTGCAGCAGCCCTTTAGAAGTGCTTGGCCCAGATGGCTTCCCTCGGTCTTTCATTTTTTTTTTTAACGTCGTTCACTCATCAGCCTCTATGCGTTTCAGCGACAAAAAACAGCCAGCAGTAAAAATAAAATAAAAATCCTGCGGCGCCCATTTCTCTGTCGCTCACACATATGTGTAGGAAATTGCCTGCTGAGTTAACATCCAGCTTGGCTGTTGGAGAAGTGACAGAGTTATAAAACGGGCGACTCCGCTCTTTACAAATTGCCTTCCACAACCTTCCACCCCTTACAAAATCCACGTCTGTCATCAGCCTCGCTGTGGTTAGGGAGATGTGGGCCTTTTAAACAACTCAAATCAAACATAAGAAATGAAATGTGTTTATTGGAAGCACACTTCCATTTTTCCAAATCAAAATGTAATAAAGTTATGATTGAAAAATTTTAAGCATGAAATGAGGATGTATAATATTTCTTGAACTTGAGATTTTCCCTTTTTAATTTCGTGAGAAATGTATCTGTAGTTGAATAACACTCACATTATTTAGTCAGGACTGACTCTTTATATCCACTGCTTGTTTTATTTTAACGTTCTTTAGATGGTCCTATTTACATATTTAATGTAGACCACATGAAAATGTATTAGAAAATGTAATAGATAAATACTACCTATAGGTGAGGAGAGTACTAACATTATCAGTCAAACAAACTGCAACAAGGACCCTAAAATCTTTAGACCTTGTGGAAAACACTGAATGACCGAATGGATATGCAGGAGAAATGAGAGCTTTCTGTGGAGCTGCCCTACTGGAAGGCAGCCTTTGATCAGTTTGCTTGTGCCTACTCATGTCATTTACTAACATGCCAGCTAAAACTTCAGTGATGCTGCATAGCCCACATCAATGATAAGCCTTCTGAAGGGATTGTGCCTGTGCTTGTCCATTGCGAGGTATTTAGGCCTGATCTGAGAACAGGGTGGGGTCCAGGGATTATGAATACATAAAGTGGCAAACAATGAAATCCCGCGACGTGAGCCACTCCGCACGGCTTGCCTTTGCTGTCACGATATCCGGTTATACGGCGCATTACGCCAGTTTCGCTCTCACTTCATTCCTAATCCCGACTCTTGTCTTCCATGCTTGTTTTCATAATTCTTTGTTTACTGACAAGATAGAGGGGACAAAGGATTCTGAGAAGTAAACTCCACGTTAAGACCCACTCTCAAAGCGACACAGAAGAATTGTGAATGCTTGCAATAAACGAAAAATGACATGAATTTGCATTTATATATCTTTGAACCTTGTTAACAGATCTACTGACCCTTGAAGTAAAAGACATTTAAATCATTCGCAACAGGATTTTTTGGTAATATAAAAGTAGCAAAATGAAAAAGGCCACAGCATATTTCTTGCTATATGTCGATAAGTTTTCTGGGTTAATTTTCCACATTTCCACAAGATGACCTAATGAATAGCATGACAAAGAAAGATAATGCTTTTTGAATTCATAATAATAGGGTAGATATGGGTGGATCTGTTAAAAACTATGACTTAGTCCCTGCATCAAAACCTTTAATCGGGAGGTAATTGTATTATAATAGGCTGTGACTAAGGAAGAGACTAATGAGAAAGTCCTTTAAAGTGCAGTGGAAGTACTTAGTTATGCACAAATTAAATTTTGAACAAGCAGGAAACAGAAAGTCAATTTTGTATTTTTCTGGTTGTTGTCATTAATCCTCTGTATTTAGTCCGCGTTTCAGTTTGTTTCTCCAGTCCGGTTATTAGGTGCGATCGACTTGCTTACAGCGCTGGCTTAAAGCAACGTATTCTGATCCTGATGCAATGCATTACATTTAGCTGCATTGCAACCTCTCACCCGGCTACAGACCTTTGCCCTTATTGGCTGAAGAGTTTAGTTTGTATCCCAGGAATTTCCGATGCGTAATCTGCTATTTCGAATATCACGTAAAGCAGTGAGAAATGGTTTTTCAGTTAATTTAGATGGTAAAATAAAATTTAAATGAATGACATAAATGCTCTAATAGGACATGTACTGTAAGTTAGTGGTTTATGTATTGTTAATTACTGTAATGTCGCACTGCTTGATTTCAAGAAATTAAGGTTTTAGTGAGTTCGAGAACCGAGGTGCCACTGCGTGTGTATGTGTGTATGTATGTATATATTACCACACTTAATGCTCAGTTAATCAGTTGTTCTTGATTGTGGTCTGATTTTCCATTCTGATGAATACATTACACATAGTATTTATTTCCTGCGTGGCATTTGCACCTCTCGGGACGTGTTAGCTATATTCATGCCTTTTCCCCATAGAAAACATCCCAGCAGAACTGAGAATGGCAGCTTTAACATGGGGGCTGTGCCTCAGGAGGGCCCACAGCAAAGGAACAGTGTCAGTCAGATCCCTTTATCTGTCTTCTGAGAGCTCTGCGGTGGAGTTAAATTATCCAGCAGCTGTTTTGTATATGACTGCGGCTGGTGGCATCTAGTCTGTGGTTCCTATATTTTGACAGATTAAAGGCACTAACAACTGATTACTTTTTAAAATCCCCAAACGACACAAATTGTTTCTAGTAAAGTAATGACACAGTACAATACATGATGACAGTTCTGATTGGCTACAGAACACGAGGTCCGGAATGCCCAGACAGCAGAGTATTTCAGACAGTCCAGTGTGGCTAGTTAGCGTGGTATCTTGTAATGCCAGAACAGACAAATTACAAACAGTGGACTGATACTTTACTGGGTATGAGTGTGTATATGTGTATTTAGAGATGCAATAAAAACAATTACAATATGAGGAACAATATTAACATTGAGTGTTTATTTTGGTTTTGTTCTGTTTATATTACTAATTTAAAATTTTGAGTGCAGAGTATTATGTAGCCTGCTGGCTATTCAGCTACAGTGACCTGCTGCATAGACATTTACCAGAAGTGTTCAAGACCCACGCTGCAGAGCCAGATGGCAGTGGGGTGACAGTTTGTTTCTTTTGAGACCATGACATATATGTTATAACAAATGAAATACTCGACACTTTGGGTTCTGGTCGGGCGATAGAAGTAAACAATGTCCCTAAAATATTGTAGAAGGGCAGATGACATTTAGCGTGTATATAACTCTGGGATAAGTGACGGTGTTTATTGTCCCTGTCAAATAAACCATAATTCAGCCATCCCTCCATCTTCCAGCTCCTTATTTAGTACGGGCGCATGGACAGCTCAATCTACGCAAAAATAAAATTTTACGGCTGTGGAAGGAGGAAGGAAACCGGTGTCTGCAGAGATAATGTTGTAGCCTGACATCCACAGAGCAGTGTTTCTAACCCTAGTCATTGGGGAATGCCAGACCGTCTACGGGAGCGGAAATGTGTGCTGTCTGGGGTTCCTAAGCACCAGGTCGAGAAACACTGCTCCAGAGTCATGAGTTCAGTGTGTAATTATCAGTGTATGAAACCGTGTCCTCTGCCACATTACCTGACCTGCTGTCAGGTCTATGATCAGCATGTCTTTTTTTCACTTTTTTTGGGCAATGATCATCATTCTTGTATTTTTGCTGTTTCGTCGAGCTGGAAAACCTCCCCATCCAAAGTAGCCCATGAACTGTATCACAGTGCCGTCATGCCGACAAAGTGTGACTTCTTTCCGGAAAGGCGTGCGCAGTAATTTCTACAGTAAATGATTCATATGCTTATTAGAAAACGTATTAATATAATTCTGCTAGATATTGCTCGTAGTGTGTAGCTAAGGATGAGAATAACATTGGACATCAACTATGACATCGGGAGAAAATAAGTGTAATACTTTTACAGGCGGTTCCCATCTGGCAAATGCGCAGTGGTGAGTCGCCCCATAATGCAGTGCAGGACTGTATGTACTTACCTATTACTGCATTATTATGACCTGCATTATTATTATTCTAACTTGCCTACAAATTCAATTTAAAGACAGACTTAGGGAAGAGACCGCATTCATCTCCTGGGGACTACATGTACTTATTGAGCAGATCCTTTTATCCAAAGCAACACACATTTGAGAGAATAGGATGAGACTGCCAGGCTTAGGATTTGAAGCAGAGACCCACTGATCAGGGACACCACAGCCTAACCTGCTGCCCACTGCCAAAGCACGCACAGTGAATCGAGTGTTTTACACTCAGCTCCTACCTTCCTTTGAATGGCCAGTGTTTTTTTTTTCCCCCAGATACTGACTGACCCACCCAATTCAAGGCTGACAGGGGTTCCAAGCCTTCCCTGGTTGACAGGGAGAACATGCTAACTCCACACACACATACAGAACCCTGACAGAGATTTGAACCCGCATCAAGGAAGTGTTAGGCAACAGTGCTAACCACTGCACCACTACGCAACCCCCCCTTTTGTGGACATTTAGATTTATATTCAGGAAACAGCACTGGCCATTATGGACACAAGTACACTATAAACACATACTACCGTCTCGTCAGTGGACCACAAACTCCTCTAAAACTCCATAAAATGGCTACATTTCACAATGAAGTTGCAATCAATACCATTCAGAGATGAAACCAAAACTGACTGGTTGATTATAAGCCATTGTCTTCGAAACTTTTGATATAATGACACTATTATGTTTTCTGCTCATTTTGCCTCCTCCATCTGCACACAATGCCTCAATGCACCCAGACAACAAACATTTCAAAACAAATGTCTTCCATATGCTCTAAATTGTCATCCATTAAGTTGGCTTAGTGTGGATAAGGACCCACACAAAGGGATCTCCGGTTGTTCAGTGCCTTGGGTTGTATTCCCCTGTGAAGTTCCATATTCTTTTTACTGTATTTCAGGAATACATTCCAATGCCCTGCTTTGCAGAAGCATCATATTTGCTCAGAGCATGTGATATGCATTAGGGCCTCAAATGGCCTAATTAAATCTTTAGCGATTTAGCATATTATTGTAAACCAAATTAGCTGAGACCCACGGTCTCACCTCTCTGTCTATTTGCATTAAGAAAGCATTTTTCCATTTTACCTCAAGATGTGGCGATTGGCCCAGAATTCCTGATAAAAGCTCTTCACATGGCTTGGACTTGCCAAAGTAAGGCTACAAACCAATACTCCCGATATCCTGGAATTTAATATTCATCAGAAGCTGGGAAACTGTTTTTAATTGGATGATTTATCCTGCTGGCAATGTTGCCCCAAGACATGACAGACTTGTGACTTCCTTCAGTAAATAGGGGAAACTGGACTTGCCAGACCCAGCCAGATGTAGAACCAAATATGTAAACAGAAGTATTTCCCCTGCTCCATTCTTTGCCAATTGTGAGCATCATCCATTAATCGTCTCGCGGTCCAGTTGGACATGCGCCCGGGCGGAACAATGGACTTATTGGGTAGCTCAAGTTTACAGAATTAAATGCTCAATGTTTTATAAAAATGTTTGATGAGGGGTGGCAACTAGGGCATCTGCGTATTTCTGGGGGGGCGGGAATGAGCTCTCCTGGCCACCTGCTAGATTGAGCCCAGGACATTTGTTTTGGTGTAAATAAACAAACAAACAGCTCTATAGTGAAGTGTTATTGAGGGGTAATTACAATGATTTTTGTATAACATTGTGGCGTTCAGAAGGAAATACATCGTCTTTTCAAAATCCCTGCATACTTACTGCTTACAAATTGTGAACATGTGAACATAATGCTTTAAGGATGATTTGTTGTTTTAGCCCATGGAGGACACAATGCCGACTTCATTCAGATAAACAGTCCGTCCTGTATTTACAGGCTCTTTGGAACCTATCTTCAAGTGTCTCCACAGGCTTTGTTAAAATGTGACTTCTCCTAGCGGACTATTTGCTTAACCTCCGGGTAGTTTTTTTTTTTGGGTAAGTAGGGAAAAGTATAAACAACAGTTGTTAACATAGTTTTGTTTTGAAGATGTTCTGTCCTTATACAAAACAAAATGTTAAGATTCATTGTGTTGATGGTCAGATGGCTAGAACTGCTAGTAACCTGTGATGATTCACAAAGTGATAGTGTTTGCCTTCAACAGGAAGAAACCAGTCCTGTGTTTGGAGTCTGGATGAGAAAAGAAACCATACCATTTGTTTTTCTCAGATTTTTCTCTTGGGCTACTCTGATTTCTGCAGATATATTTTCTTTAGCTGTGTAAATGAGTGTAACATAATGTTAGCATGCCACTGTTTTCTAAACTAATTCTTTAGTTCCACTGCAGGAGAACAAGATTGTTGCTGCTTTGTGTCAGTCCATTTTAGGTATCGTTTGGCAACATGACGCAACTACAACTCTGTAGCTATAATTATTGTCTTTTAAAGAAACATTGTCTAATTAAAACCATGAAATAAAACAGTAAACAAGGCAGATAGTTTCACCGTTTTCATAGTAATGTGTGGCAAACTGCTTTTCATCAAATATATACAGTCTATTCATAACATTACTATAGCTACTGTAAAAATTATATATTTCAAATTGATGTCTCCTGATCTTAATATAATATGCAATCTGAGACTCAGAATTTTATACGCTGGAAATTGTGCTATTAACAACTGGCACATATTAGTAGTCTTAAGTTAACTTGTGATACATTTTTAGTAGTGTTCCAAGTAACAGAAAATTATAAATATACCAGGGCTACTAATACACTGATGTCTCACTAATTGTCAGAGTGACATCGCTGAAAACAGATGGAGAATTAAAAATTTATTTGTATAAATACAGCATGGAAGTTTAAGAGAACATGTGAAAAGCACACTGCAGTCAAAGGATTAAATTACATATTACTACCAGTTAGGATAATAACAACAGGCTGGAATGTTACAAAAAAAGCCACTTAAAAAGGTGTTTGTGCTCCATATGGTACTCTCATTTCCGCGACACTAACTCATAGCGCTAAGGCTGTTAATGGTGTGAAGCTATGAGGAAGGGGGAAGCCCCCGGCGCAGGTAGCTGTGGTGTTTTCAGGGAGAGGGAAGCCCCCGGCGCAGGTAGCTGTGGTGTTTTCAGGGAGAGGGAAGCCCCCGGCGCAGGTAGCTGTGGTGTTTTC
>JABFDZ020000016.1:17445641-17457726 GCA_019775955.2 Pollimyrus isidori
GTGTTTTCAGGGAGAGGGAAGCCCCCGGCGCAGGTAGCTGTGGTGTTTTCAGGGAGAGGGAAGCCCTCGGCGCAGGTGGCTGTGGTGTTTTCAGGGAGAGGGAAGCCCTCGGCGCAGGTGGCTGTGGTGTTTTCAGGGAGAGGGATGCCCAAGTGGCAGGTGGCGTCTCCGCTAATCCCCAGCTACATAGCTTTATAACAGCTCCCTCACCCATGTCTTCAAAGGGTCTTTGCTGTAAGGCCACGATTATTCGATTAGCATGCTTAGGTGCACAAATATGCCTCGGACAGCAGCGGCTGCTATGAGGCGGTTGAGCACCCACTCCTCCCCGCCCTGTGGCGGGAAGCCCCCGGGCTTTGAGTCTCATTCAGCCCCTTTCTCGGTCGGCTCCTTTGGTCCGAGTGACAGGCATTGCTGGGACCCTGCCAGCCACACTATAGAGCAAGTTAATTACCGAGTCCCCACCAGGAGGACACTCGTATAGGAATGGGGGGGGGGGAGGGGGGGGGTTACATGCGGATTGTGGTGAGATGAATGCGCTCGATTGCAAACAGATTCCTCCCTGACTTCAAAGGCTGGGCTTGAGTGTAGGCCAGCGGTGGAGTATGCTCGGTTCATGGTCACTAATGGGAAAAGCATCACTTCAACAGGCCAAGCCTCAGACAGGTTGATAATTACTGATGCATTCCAGTATAGAGGAAACAGCAGCCCTCTGTACTGTGTGTGTGTGGGGAAGGCATGTATATATTACATTAAATAGAATAAAAACCTGTTATTTTGACCATCTATGGACATTTTTTTGGTCCCCACAAGGGGAAACTGACATATAAATAATATGTGACAGCAATCAAAAAATTAAAACTACCAAAACTTTTGTTTACTTACTTAAGGTTAGGGCTGAGTAGGGGTTAAGGTTATCATCATTGGGATCAAGGGTTATGCCCATAGAAATGAGTGGAGAGTCCCCACAAAGCTATAGGTACATAATCTGTAAATGTGTGAATGTAGTTGAAGTACTTGTCATTGTTGGCACAGCACATACTGTACAGTAGTACACAACAGCAAACTGTGTGACATAGCTGGGGGCAGGTAATTCACCAGCTGGGTATGAGTGCTTGGGGGCAGTACCTTGCCCAGGGTACCTCCGTGGTACTTGGCTGGTCCGGGATTCTCTTTGTCAGACAAAGAGTGAGTTTTCAGTAAGACTGGCAACAACTGTGATAATTACATTATTATTGGTTTTCTGTCAGCCAGATGGAGAGGCAACTTGGAGGCTGAAATGAAGAAAAAAAGAATAATAAAGTAATTACCCATCTGACAAAGTGAGCCCCGTCACACAGGCCGAGGGCTCTTCAGGTTCCTGTAAATGCTCAGCTCACATGTTTTGTCATGTAACCCTTCACTCCGCACTGAAACATTAATCATTCCAGCTATCCTGCTGTTAAATGGGTCAAGACATCCCATTCTTTTTAAAGGACTCCATTTTTCTGTCTGTTTAAGTCTCTTTTACAGTTAAAGAAATGCATGACACTCTGAGGAAAGCTAGATCTGGGTATTTATATATCTGCTAATGTAGAAAACGTATTTCAGTGGTATGAAGGACTCAGTAAGAGCGTAACCTAACGGCGCGGGATTCAGCTCGCATATGGTTAATAGGCAGTGAGGTCATGTGTTTCCAGCATAGTTTCAGCATATTTATCACTTGGGTGGGTAATAAAATGTCTGCTTTTAAGAGCAGGCAAAACAAACGACCCTAACTTTAATATAGGCTGAATAGCTTCTACAGATTTGGGTGCAGATTTCTGGTGGTATGAAAGTTTATGGGACACAGGTTTTTAGCGTGTTAAGCTGAAATTCAACAGCACAGTCGAGCGACACCGAGACCCGACCTGTTTTTTAATTTGAAGGATTCAGTTTACAAAACACGCCACTAACGCTGACACCAGAGTAGTTCTTCTGCAGTGAGACCCCTGCTGCCTTAACACGGTGCGGCCCATGCGGCCCTAATGCGGTGTGGCCTCTGCTGCCCTAATGCAGTGTGGCCTCCGTCACTCTTTTGCGGTGTGGCCCCTACGGCCCTAATGCGGTGTGGCCCCTGCTGCCCTAATGCAGTGTGGCCCCCGTCGCTCTTTTGTGGTGTGGCCCCTGTCAATCTTTTGTGGTGTGACCCCTGTCGCTCTTTTGCGGTGTGGGCCCTGCGGCCCTAACGCGGTGTGGCCCCTGTCGCTCTTTTGCGGTGTGGCCCCTGTCGCTATTTTGCGGTGTGGTCCCTGTCGCTCTTTTGCGGTGTGGCCCCTGCAGCCCTAACGCGGTGTGGCCCCTGTTGCTTTTTTGCGGTGTGGCCCCTGTCAATCTTTTGTGGTGTGGCCCCTGTCGCTCTTTTGCGGTGTGGCCCCTGCGGCCCTAACGCGGTGTGGCCCCTGCGGCCCTAACGCAGTGTGGCCCTCGTCGCTCTTTTGTGGTGTGGCCCCCGTCGCTCTTTTGCGGTGTGGTCCCTGTCGCTCTTTTGCGGTGTGGCCCCTGCGGCCCTAACGCGGTGTGGCCCCTGCGGCCCTAACGCGGTGTGGCCCCTGTCGCTCTTTTGCGGTGTGGCCCCCGTCGCTCTTTTGCGGTGTGGCCCCTGTCGCTCTTTCGCGGTGTGGCCCCTGTGGCCCTAACGCAGTGTGGCCCCTGCGGCCCTAACGCGGTGTGGCCCCCGTCGCTCTTTTGCGGTGTGGCCCCCGTCGCTCTTTTGCGGTGTGGCCCCCGTCGCTCTTTTGCGGAGTGGCCCCCGTCGCTCTTTTGCGGTGTGGCCCCCGTCGCTCTTTTGCGGTGTGGCCCCCGTCGCTCTTTTGCGGAGTGGCCCCCGCCGCTCTTTTGCGGTGTGGCCCATATCACATTTCTGCAGTTTGACCTCTGTCGCTCTTTCACAGAGTGACTCCTGTAGCTCTTTCACGGTGTGTGGCCCCATTACTCTTTTGTGGTGTGACCCCTGTCTCTCTTCCGCTGTGTGGCCCATAACACTTTTCCACAGTGTGGCCCCTGTCGCTTTTTTGCAGTGTGTCCCCTAACGCCTTTCCGCAATATGGCCCCAGTTGCACTTCTGCAGTGTGTCCTGTCACTCTTTCGCAGTGTGGCCCTTAATGCTTTTCCGCAGTGTGGCCCCTGTCGCTCTTTCATGGTGTGTCCCCTGTCACTCTGTATCAATCAGGGGCCTGAGGCGGGGCTCCATGACAGCTTTTTGCGGCGCAGTCAAAACTTCCATGTGGTGGGAATCAGGTTGACAGGCAAGAATTATGTCAGTGTGTGAAATGAATGGCCTCTGCCGGGGGAATTTCAGCCGATACCCGGCGTCTACATTCCCCATTTAAGCACGGCTCGCCCCGCTCACCGACACTCCACAGAGTCACCGACGAAGAGGATCTATAAAACGATACTGCGTCTGTATGCAGCATGTTCAGCCAAGAGGTCAGATACAAATCAATCTCAGCGGCTTATTTGTATATGTCGGGGCCACATCAGAGTATAAGGAGGGGTGGGCCCTGGATGTGGCATAACTGAAAATGGGGAGCAGCTCCAGGGACAATCCAAGGTCTCCAAGGCCGGGAGGAGGAGGACTTGGTGGAGAAGGGATTGAGAATTGAGGAGGAGTAATATGGGTCAAAGTGCGGCGGGTGATAGATCTGCTAAGGCTCTGTGTCCTCCTGGTACCGACTCCCTTTGTGTCTCACAGCTCTGCTGCTTGCTGGACTGGAATGTTCAAGTCCGACCTTTTACGCAATGACCCTTCAGTGCTCATGTTGAAGGCTGTCTGATAACAATGCAGGCTGGCAGAGTATGCACACCTCGTCTGTGTACTCAAGGGGAATGCTAAAATTAGCCCGCCTGTGCTACGATCGACTTGAAGCGGAAGCTAACTTATTTTGCCACGCAAATACAAAGTTACAACTGGCAGAGTTACAATGGCGCTTTCTAAACGCTGTGTCGTTTGAACGTCGCACACAGGCTGCCCGTGAGTACTTTAATGCTTTGTGACAATGTTATTTAAATGTTGTGTGCCAGTGACGCAGTGGGTACCATTTATGCTTCAGGGCTCCAAGGATTGGGGTTTAAATCCTGCCTCTCCCCAGTTTTTTCGCTAGGAAGCTAAGTCAGGCAGCAAAGGTCACAAAGCAGGGGACACCTTTGATGAGATGCCAGTTTTGTTGCACCCGTTTCATTTTATGTTTTAGTATGAATGTTATTTAGTGCCGATATGGTTCAACATCCAAATAAAACAGACCGGTATAAGGTGTCAGGGCACGCTGTGTCAACGCAGTGCCAGTCACCTGTGTTTGCAGAGACGTAAGTGTCTGAGGAGTGTCAGAGTTCATGACTCCGATTGGTGTTTATACTGTGACTCAGGATGCTGTCAGACCACATCTCTCGATCCCCACCCAAGATCTAGAATATTCCACTCAGCATCCGGATCATTCCTACGCCGCGGCACATGGAAGGTAGTGAAGACTTTGAAAATATATAAAATGTTAAAGGGACGGCATTCAACATTTTCAAAGGGGTAAAATCATTTAGAGAATTATAAAAACAAAATGAATCTTTTATTGATCAGTGGCAAAAAAAAATGTATGCTTATATGCGAACTGTTCTGAAGGTAATCGAAAGGAAAATATTTAAGCGTTTTTTTAATCGGTGAGTCGAGTTGGCGCGGCACTAATGGATGGTAATAATGGTGTTTCTGTCAGGTGCAAGGGCTTTTTAAGGCAGCCCAGTGTTGAGTAACGTTTCTTTTCAGCATGTCAAATGCGTTATAGTGCATGCTGGATTTGTTAGCGAGCTGCTGACTAATGACAGACATGCAGCTGACGGCAGGTAGCCCTCCATAGGGCCTCTTTGATCCAGAGCGAGAATGCGTTTTATGATGAAGTCCAATCCTTATGTACACAATAAAAAAATAAAACCGTTCAAAATACTGAAATCTTGAAAAAGCATCGCCCTGGAAAAGCCATACAATGACATCTTCCTTCATGCATACGTACATTTATTTTTTTATATAGCGCCTTTCGCAAACAAAGTTGTCACAAAGCGCTGTATAGGGTTGTGTCGGGATACATAAGACTAGAGGCAGTAGAGGGAGCTATAGAAAGGGAACGAAGGAAGGAAAAAAATTAAATAAAGAAGGAAGAAAACTAGAAGTCAACGGAGGAGAAGAACAAAAGACTCCCAAGTAAGGAGAGAAAAAACCTTCTGGGGGTCCAAGGCGAACTGGCCGCCCTACATTCCCACAGCTTGAAATGCTGTCGTTTAGTGAAGACCCTCCGTAAATATGGACAGAAAGTGAGTTTAAGGGGAGAGTGTTAATCCTGTGGTGTCTGTGCCCCGCACACAAGCCTGGAAAGGCAGAACCACCCTGTCGGTCTGCGCTCATCGGGAGCCGGGTGAGTTTATTACAGTGAATGTATAAAAGTTAAGGTTTGCTGTGTAGGGTGCCGCTGGTCTTGTTGGCGGGAAAGAACACGCCTATGTGAGACGCTTCATGCTGCCCCCTGCTTCCTGCCAGGCTGATGGATCCGCTTCTGAATGCCTGAGCGCTCTTCAAAGGCTCCAAACCTGCCCGCTGCGCGGCGGCCCTATCTGCTCGCGTGCCTTCGCCTCTCTGCCGCCTACCGCCACAATGCGCCTGAGCACAAAGCAACCGCCCCCCCCACCCCCCCCCTCGCTCATCCATGCTGTTTACCTCACCGACGGAGGCGGCGGCTGTGGGTTTTGGGGGTGGGGTGGGGTTTATGAAGAAAACATCTGTGTGATGGGATGGGTGCCAGGCCTTTCAAGTCCGCCGAGGATCCGCGACAAAAGGAGCCTAATTTGGGTTTTGTCTTTGAGCCTTTCATTGCATAACCTGTCATGTAGCCTGAGAAGAACGGTGCCCCCTTTCATACTGTCTGCCAGGCCATCAGTCAAGCGTAAGGCGGAAAGAGAGTCACTAAAGGAATCCGTGCAGGGAGCGCTGTGTTTGCGGGGGCCCAGACCCTCCTCCGCCCCACTCTGCTGCTTCCTACACGTCACAAATTACCGAAAGACCGCAACAAACCGCCACCTTTTCCTTTTATTGGAAATACTTTACAATACGGTTCTTTAGTAACTTAGTAGTAACTCATTTACTACTGAAGTATAAATGATGAAGAAATATAGCAACTACTTAAGGTAAAAGATGTGCAGTGATTCATTAACAATGAACTGGCAAGACTTTCACTTTCTGTTTATTTGTTCCTTCAGTAGTTCAAGGTTTATTTATAGATTAGTAGATACAGTAATTAGTAGTACCCTAGCAGGTCACAATATTAAGATTATTGTGACCATCCATCCATCTATTTCCTGGAACTTTCTCTTAGCCAGGGTTGCGGCGGGTCTGGAGCCAATCCCCAAAGCTACAGGCAAGGCAGGGAAGGACCCAGGGTGGGGAGCCGCTCACTGTGCACAGCTATGGGTCATTCGGTAACTCCAATTCTTTAACTTAGCGTGGTGTGGGGGGTCTGAGTACCTAGAGGAAAAATGCCAATGACTCAACCTCCATGTAGCCAAGGTGATGTAGCCACTCCACCAGCATCACCCACCCCACATAAAAATAAATTTATAGCCAATGGTTAATTACCAGTTACACCTAAATGTGTCCCAAAGGGAAGAGATGCTTTATTCCGCAGCCTAGCTACCACGGCACATGTTCGGATTAGATGTAAACTATTTATAAAAACAGACGCAGGTTGGTTGTATGTTCTACCACTTATAGGGATCTGTGTTCGCTAACCCTGTCTTGCTCTGCATAGCTTGGGGGTCAGAGCACAGGGCTAGCTAGCATGCAGAGCCCCTGCTGCTGGCCAGTACGGGCCGGGCTCCAACACACACAGATAAACGAGTAATCCGCTGATGCTGAGGCTAAAACCAGCAACCTTCTGATCACAGGCACAGAGACTTGCGCTGAGTCACCCTCCGCTTTCAAGGAGTCGTAATAGATAATTTATTTCAAATATTTGCTATATTTCCTACTATATCTGTTAATTTGTGAACTACTGAAAGAATAAAAAAATGATATACCAATTGCATGTTTATTCATCGTTAATGAACTGTGATGCGTCTTTTATCTCAAGCAGGGACTATATATGTTCATGATTTCTTTTTGAGTAGAACGTGATTTACTACTGAGTTACCACATTGTAAAGTGATACCCTTTTATTATTGGTCTGAATTTGCTATGCCAGGGAACTAATTTCAGTTGTAGGCCTGGAGATTACATTTGCCAGTTATAACTTCATTATGGGTGTCAGTTATGTCTCTTGACTCTAACAGAGGACGCACACGTGAAGTTTATCCATTTCCTTGGGACCCCAGTGTAGCAGAATGATGGTGTCTTAACCGTTTCAGGTTTTTGAGAGTTTCTCTCAAAAAAATTCTGTATACTGAAACAGGTAAACATAGGATGGCAGTCTGGCTTTTTTTTAAAAAACGTAGTTGAGTCTTCACCAGCTACCTGACCCCAGAAGCACACGTATGCATTGTTGAGAATTTAACTTTAGTGTGTTTTAATTTTGGTTTGTATTTGATATGGGGGTGCCTTTAAAATGCATAATTCTTTAGAAATCTGTTGCCGTGCACACGTCTCAGTGGATATTTGGAAACGGGCAAGCTATAGGTAGACATACTGTCATGATTTATATATAAAAAAAAAAATTCTGCAAAGATATAACTGAAAAATAGAATCAGTTCTTGCAGACTGGGATGCAGGTACCAGCAATGTCCAATTCTGGTGATTTTACACTTGAATACCTGAAATGCTGGTGGAAATGGGGTTAAACTACAAATGGACAACGAAAGAACAAATGATCTCTTAAAACCTAATCTGCAGCACTTGAATAAATTTACTTCTATATCTGTTTAACAGTCACTGAAATGCCAGACTGACGGGGCGTAAAGAGTGTGCCTTATACTTCAAGTCCTACATTAGTCTGTGCCCTGGCCGGCCAATCAGACGGCCAGGATTGGCCACAATGATTTTCAGGAAACTGTATGAATCCTATCATGGCTCAGACAGCATGGCAGCATTTACCAGACTGACTGAACATGAAAGCATATTTTATGAAGGACCATTCGAAAGACCATTATAACTTGAAAGCAACAATGTGGACCTGAACTAAATAAAACTTTTACACGGCACCCCATTTAATGGCTCCAACTGTTTTTTCTCATCAGTCAGTGTTATCATTCATTAAGGACAATTATACGCCTTACGTTCCGCATAAGCATCCAGTCCAAAATGAATTAGGAATAATCTCCATGCTTCACGCTTTTCTGGGATCCCTTTCGCACATACGCTACGGTGTCATTGCATCCAGGGCCGATGAGCAATAAAACATTGTTCGAGATCATTTTTAGGTCAAATGGAGCTGGCTGGCTGCACAAGGAGAAGAAAAAGGCCGAATACGGGAAACCGAAATGCGCAACTGATTCGCAAAAATGCCGAACTGAGCTGCTGTAATTAGCAACAATTTTGTTTAATATTACCCGACCATTTTCTGAGAAAGTCAATTTTACTGGTTGTTATATGAATAACTGACAGACCAATGACAGTTGAGACAGACCAATGACAGTTTTTCCGGTCATATAAAGAAAGCCATTTTATTATTACTACAGATCAATAACCAGACTTCAATATTAATCTGACTTCCTGCATTTGACATACAAACATGTCGAAACTGAGGAATGGTGACACTAATTCCTTATGCCTTAAGGCTAACCTGAAAGATATATTGCTTAAATATATATTTTATATAATAGATGGAATTTGATATACCCTTGATGCAGTGTTTCTCAAGCCAATTCTTGGGGACCCCCAAATGGACTACATTTTTTCTCCTTCTCCTTTTAGCTGCCAGGAGGACCACAGTTTTGCTCCTTCTCCTTTTAGCTGCCAGGAGGACCGGATTCTTGTTCCTTCTCCTTTTGGCTGCCAGGAGGACCGGATTCTTGCTCCTTCTCCTTTTAGCTGCCAGGAGGACCGGATTCTTGTTCCTTCTCCTTTTGGCTGCCAGGAGGACCGGATTCTTGCTCCTTCTCCTTTTAGCTGCCAGGAGGACCACATTTTTGTTCCTTCTCCTTTTAGCTGCCAGGAGGATCGCATTTTTTTTCTCCATCCCAGCTCCCTGCTGGATGGTCCACGTTGTTGCTCCATCCCACTTGCCTGCCAGAAGGTCCACATTTTTGCTTCCTCCCAACTTCCAGTGGTGACCTGGGAGGGAGCGTACATGTTGTCTGTCTGCGAGTCCCCAAGAATTGGGTTGAGAAACACTGCATCAGTGCCTTAATGATCTGTTAGTGAGCAGGATTCACAAAACCCTTTAACAGTATGAATCATGGCCCCCCCCTGGCCAATGTTATGTATCATTTTATGTTTCCAAGGACCCCTGTCCAGTGCTGGACCGACTGAAACTGCCAGGGTATCCATGCCCCTCCGATGCTCCCTCAGGTAGGGGAAAGCAGCAGAAGCAGGATCATAATTCAGAATAGGAACATAACAGGAACAGGAAAAAGCTGGACATCGTAGGAATCAAAAAGTGTCTCAGTCACTGGGCTCGTAATGGCTACTGATCTAGGGATCAGTCACTATTTCTCCTGGACCTCCTTTCTGTCAGGAGGAGTTTACAAGCACATTTTAGAGCCTGTCATCATACAAGTGTTTATATATTTTGTCCTTTAGCAATAAATATTAGTTAGTTGCTCTTAACCTGGGCACTGCCTGTACTCTGCTAAAAGCTCATAAATAGCCATTTCAGTACATGTAGTCTCACCTGTTCACCAACATTTTGAGTTTAACCCTAAACCTTGCATGCCCCTTGTCATTAATTATAGCCTGGATTTCTTGTACGGCGCAGGGCAAGAATAAGTGGAGTGAGTCTTTTACTCCACGACAGAGGTATGCCTGAACGACACTCGTGATTGATCTCAGATTAATTAAAGGTGCAAAAACCTTCAGACAGACGTTGAAATGTTGACACTGAAATGTGTGTCACACAGCAGGCAGCCCGTTTTCCACTTCTGTGTGAACAACGAGAATGAACCCATCAGCTGGTGGGATGACTGACCTGCTAGCGATACGGCAGACGCCCAGAATATTACCCTGTACATTTGCAGAGCCCCCAGAAAGGGAATGTGACAGATTCCTGTCACTCATGCAGACTCAGCATCACGACCGCCCTTAGCGGCAGTGTCCCTAGAGAGAAGTGCAGCAGTCATGTCTGTAAGTAGCCAGTCATAGTTATAAAGTCGCCAAGCTGACCCTGGTGTGGGAGCCTCTGGGATAAACAGCCATGTCAGCAACAGCAAAGTCAGAATCGATAACTTTATTCTGAACTTGTCTACTTGAACAATTGCGATGAGCCTGTGAGGTCCAGACTTTGAGATTCCAATCCAAATTCAATGCTCTACCAGTAGCAGATCTTCAATTCAATTCACTGGAGTTGTTCAAAGAAATGCTATTAAGTCATTTATTTTGTGAAAATTATACCGATGCGCTTGAAAATTTCCAAGAACGTCCAAGTCATTCTGCAAGTTGCAGGGGGTAAAATGTGTTAAGCTGGGGAATTAAAAAAAGAAAGGCTACTAGTTTAATTTCATATTTGAAATTTTTATTTGATGGTAGTGAGCGATACTAAACTCACCTGAAGCTCAGTCGATGAGCTCTTTTTTTCGCTCTGGCAGGAAGAGGCACTTGTGTTTCCAGAGGAACGTCTCTAGCAGAGAGATAGGAGCGATGAAAGCTTTCTGGACTGGGCGAGGAGGGGCGTGAGAAGACAGGCTAGGAGGCCCCAGTTGTCATGACAGTGCCGAGAGGGGTACCGCATCTGCTGAGCAAAGGGGCGGCCGGGTGCCGTGACCTCACGCCCCTCGGTACCACCGACGTGTTTTAGCAAACATCAAGCAGACGCCAGAAAGATGAAAGCGCCTCTTCGTGAGCAGAGTCTCCCAGCCTTTGTGGGCTGTTTCCCAGCCACTCTGTTTTTTGGTGTCATCTGAAATGTAAGAGGAGTGGAAAGAAAGCAAGATGATAGATTGGAAGAATCAAGCAGGGGAACTAATGAAAGTAGACAGCTGCAGCCAGCGGAGGGAAGTGTGGAAGCCTGTCAGGAGGCCAGTTAACCGTGATCTGTCGCTCTACCGGGAACACAAGCTCAGTAATGAAAGGTGAGGTGCTTTTATTACAGAAGGGGGTCCTTTGAAGGTATTTTACCTGGAAAATAACCAATCCATCCATTCTCTAAAATCGCTTGTTCTCTTCAGGATCGTGGGGGGTCAGGAGCGTATCCAGGAGACTACAACACAAGACAGGGAACAACCCAGGACGGGGCACCAGCCCATCGCAGGGCACATTCATTCACATGCCATTTACTCACACACGCACACGTACTGTATGGGCAATTTGTTAACTCCAATTCATCTCCGGATGGCGGTTTTTAAATATAAACACATTTTATCATTAATAACTATTATCATTAATTTATCATTAATAAGAAAAACAACGAGGATGTTAGCCAAGCCACCTGTATTACACCCTTTTCCCTGACCACACTGCAAACCTCTGAAATCATTTCCAAAGGGCCCGTCTGAAGTTCAAGTGTAACAATGTGAACAATTCAATCACGCTCAGCTGGGATTCATTACCATGAGTTATTTGTGTGCACAGAGCTGGTGATCAGTAATCATGGTAATGCAGTGAATCACCGAAAACAAAGCCTATGCCTTCACTGCATCCCCCCCCAGATCTACAGCTCAATATAATGGCATATAAAACACAATGGAATGCCCAAAGTACTGATACTAATGTCTTGTTTTGTCATTAGCAATATACAAAAATATTGTTAACAATAAAAACTAGGGATGCTCATATTAACCGATTAACCGACCGAATGAATTTTGACCGATTATTACTATTACTAACGGTTTAAAATGTTTATATATATATTTTTTAAAATTTATTATTATTATTAGTAGTAGTAGTATAAAGTTTTGCGGCATAAATATGCTACACATACGCTATTTGTTAACTCATGGGGCGTTATCA
>JABFDZ020000016.1:17471022-17495689 GCA_019775955.2 Pollimyrus isidori
TTAAGGCAGTTCTGAAGGCGAAAGGGGGTCAAACACTGTATTAGTATGGTGTTCCTAATAATCCTTTAGGTGAGTGTGTGTGTGTGTGTGTGTGTGTGTGTGTGTGTGTGTGTGTGTGTGCGTGTATATGAAAGAAAATATGACTTTGGCTGGGAAAATGGCTCTTTGTGCAATAAGACTGAAGATCAAGATGCAAAGGCAACTGAAGTCTAGATCCTTTCCAGGGTAAATAAGGTCATCCTGTGAAGCATAGACTTCCAAGAAGCAAGGTTATAATTCCCTCTACAGGTACGGATAAATCACCGAAAACCGGCTCTAGGGGCAGGTCCAGGAACATGGCATGGATAGCAGACGATGAGCATTACCATTTATGGCAGAAAGTTTCAGCAGAGCAGACCGCGGCTGCCTCCCTTCACACGTGGAAATGTGCTATCATTTTGTGTTCAATGCGCAGTAAATTCAGAGATCTTTTTTTACTGGGTAACTCAAAGCAGGTTCTCTGGGTGACCTTTGCTCCTGCTCTGGTTAAAACTAAGTGAGAGGAATCATAGGATCATAGTGCAGGAACTGTGTATAAATTCTCAGGAGTTTAAGATCAGAGCAGCGAGCTACATCGCTGCCCTGTCAGTCACATCCCCAAACTCTTTTGTGGTTCCATTAGTTGACAACTAAATACCTGATAACCTTTTTGGAGCATGGCTCAGTTTTCTATACTGTTTCATAAATGGATTGACATTGTGGCAGATTGGAGAGCGTGTGTTCTCAGGGTGACCCGAGTCTCTATAATTACCAATTAAGAACCAGGAAAAAAACACACACAGTTGTACAATTGAAGGCAAATGAACATTAAGGGCTTTGGCACACACTTAATGTAAAGAAGAAAGAAAAAATCATGGAAATCCAGTAGAGAAATGTGACAGATGACTGACACAGTGATCAATGGCAGGAATGAAGGTTAATAAACAGTAATACACAAAACAAAAACCTACTTCTCACACTATAGTTGCTGTAAGTCTCATATCAATGGTGATCTGCTGTTTGGGAACAACATTAAACACTGTAGAAATTTTTGCAAGATTTATATATAATTAATGAAACTTTTTTTAGCAAGGAAAACCATCAATAATTACAGCAATTCTTTACACGTTTTTTCATTGTTTTTGGAAAGCTAGCAGAGTAATACTGATCTAAAAAAAAATCCCTCTAAAACAGTATTTTGAAAACATTGAAAAACAATGACAGTGAAGATCTTGCCTGTTTTGGTCCCAAATGGGATGTCCTGACCGCCGTGTCAAAACCCAGACTAAGAGGGATGGGATATGTCACTGGGTATATGATCCAGGGGTGGAAATCGGGGTCAAAGGTTACGTACTCCAGGGCCCTATAAGCGCTGACGTAGACAGATGCCGCCGTAAAGTGTTGGAATGATGGCAGATGCATCAAGCAGAGGTTTGACTCCAGGACCTTTGTATTACCTGAACCCCTCTGTAATTGCAGAGAGAGGGTCTTGACTCCAGTTCCTATTGGGGAGAACTCCATCATTGCTTATTTTCAGCATTTGCGGAGAGCTCTCCAGGGCGTCAGGGAACTCTGTGTGTCCTGCTGGGAGTCTTACAAGTTCACTTTCCTGTCATCTGTAACCAGGAAGCAAGCTCCTTCTGACAGTGATAAACTTTAGGCTAGGGACCAATTTCCAGTGTTATCCACAGCAGCAGTCATATATGGACATATCTACTATTAAGAATCATAAAAAATTGCAAAACTGAAAAAGTTTATTAAAACAATGGTCAGAGTCTATTGTTTCAGTGTAGCACAAAAGACCAGTTCAAGGCATTTGTGTAAATCCCGGTCCCAATTGACACTGGCAGAAAAAAAAATATTCCTTTCCAGACATCTTCCGTGGTATTAATTTATAATATTAATAGATATATTATACAGATTTAACTGGTGCAATTTCTGTTCAACTCTAATGTCAGATTCTAAGTTTTTCAGGGGCCAAAGTAAACAGACCACAGCTGTACTGGAACCTGTGCGCAGTTAAAATAAGACCAAAAAAATCCTCATAAAAATCAGACGACCAGAACAACAGATATAACCTTTTCACCATAAACTTTAATACCTCCATACCGCTCAGATTAACATAAATCGATTTGTCTGATGCTACAAACCATCTAAGAACAGCAGAAACTGGGACAGGCCTTGTCTGTTTTTACCATGTCCTCAAAATGCAACCTTTGCTATTTACTCGTAACAACCAGGACTGAACAGGATTATGATTAATTACAGCACAACTATTCTGTCAGAAACGGACAACTCCATGGTCTATTTGTTAAAGAACTGAGGATACCTCAGACCTGGTGAATAAATGCTGATATAGGCAAAGTTAAATTAGTATCGTTACCACAAAAGTTGGAATCCTATATACAGCTATTATCTTGCGAACCCCTAGAAAAACTCTTATGAAGGATGAGATTTCTCAGCCATGGTGAATATTATAGGATTATGAAGATATCTTAATAGATGCAGAGCTGCAATTCTGACTCTGTCCAACATCACAAAAAGCTCTTAGCAATGAATGGAAAAAGTAACGGGGAAAAAAATCCAGGTAATAGTGGAATTCCTAACACTGACAAATGCCCACTAACCTCAAAGCTCCATCGTGGTGTAAAACAATCCTACAGAGAACAGCTATGTCAGCTGTCTGGTTTTAATTTAGTTCCTCACCCTGGCTCATCTGTTTGCCCAGAGTTTCCCGCCTTTTGAGCAGAAAGGCCTAAAATAAACAGGACTTGGAGCAGATGCTTGAGGCAGAGCAATGAGAGAGAAGCTGTCACCAGATCCTGTCTCAGGGTGCAGATGTTTAAATGCCACTCTTGGTGATCGAGCCCAGAAGCAGAAGGCCAGGCAGGCAGGATGGAGTTCTGAAAGTACGGCTAAACATTATGATTCGGATATAGGAGCAGAGTGAAATAGGAAATAAGACTAAACGAGGGCAACGTTCCTATTGTGATGTTTTGCCTTGATGCTTGTATTGTTGTTGTGTATTCACTTTTCATTATTATGACTTGAGGTGAAATTGTCCAAAGACCCAGGATGGAATATTATCTGGTTTCCATCATAAATTATGAAGCTGAGCCACAAAATTATTGTTCAAGAAATCACCAGAGGAAAGAAGAAGCAGTAACACCAAATGATTGCTTTGGGTTTGGGTGCTTCTGAGGAGATGTGGAATTCCTGCAATGTTTCTCTACAATGTGTGTACAATAACAAATGGAAAACGAATTACTGCACTTGACAAACAAATGATGGCTTCTTGCTTCACTGAGAGGCATGGTGAAGTACCTGGATCACCCGTAATGGTGCCCTCTGTGTTCTCCCAACCAAAAAATATATACTGCAAAAGCCATCTTCAAAAGACAGAACAGGGATTAACTCAGAACAAAATTTTGCCAACATCAGCTGCTGCATGATTTAAATGGACCTTCACCGAAAGAACCACCTCCAAAAGAAAGAACCTATTACTCCACCAAAAAGAAAACCCAGGAATAAATCTGAAACAGAGAGGACTGCTATCCATAAAGAGTCCACCAGTCCCACCTTCACACCTTCAAAGCCCCTTTTCATTAATCTCCCTTCCCCCAGGACCAGTTGACATGCTTGTAAACTGACAGTGATGCCTCTCGCAATATACGGGGAGCAGGGCCATCTGGAAAATGCACTGCATTCCAGCAAGCCCAAAAGATCAAGCATTTTACCAAGGGTATATCTGGATAGAGACACCTTTCTTACCATGTCGCCCTGTTTGCCAATGCCTTACTCTCAGATTCACCAATAACCTTATTTACCTGTATTTTACACTAAATCAACGAACTAAAGATATTTTCCATGTCCAGGATAAGTGATTGTAAGATGGATGGATGGATTAAAGAAAGCAGAACCCTTATGTTCCATACAGCATGAAAAGCTATAGCACTTATCTGACTATTTTAGCTGACTTACAGTATATTATGGAATAGGTTTAGACAGATTTTTAGACATATATCATAGACAGGTCACCACCTCCCTAGAAAGTTCTCCTGCACCCATGACCTTGTGGCTGAATAAGTATATACAGACCGACCTGGTTAAGTTCAGGCTCCAAGAAGGCACATCTTTCACTTTGACCAGCCAATCTGCTTCACACATCTTAATGGCTCATTTACTAAGCAGCTACATTGTGCAATATGAACTCATGCTTGTTTTTCCAAAGAACCCTTCAGTCTCTACATACAGTATAACATCGAAGGGCGACCAATGTTGTGCGCATTGATTGCCACAGATGAAACATCACCCAACGGGACAAATGACATGTCAAAGAACAGCCATCTGGCATTCCTGAATTTGGTTTGCAGGTTTTATTATCTTTGAATGTTAGGAACATCTTTTGGGACCATTGTAACATCATAGGATGCACCTGTTACCGCGAAACAACATTGTATTCTTTGTGTGTTATATGACCACACTGAGCATCCTAAGGCACAGTGACTCCTGCAAGATGGCTGACATTATGAACAGACACTGGAGATTGACAGCATCCTCCGACTTTCTCCAAATGTAAACCCAACCAGATGCATGGAAAGAGATCTGACTCACAAGACCATGCTCATTTTTTCCAGTGCTCCGGGGTCACGGTTTGCTTCTTACACCAGGTTGCGCTCCATTTTGCAGTGGCCTTGGATGCAGGTGGCTTCCAAATGGTAGCACTGCCATAGATTCTGTGTTTGTTGATAAACATTCTGCACACCCGATAAACATCCTTAAACAGATTCTCTTCCCAAGACTCGTTCTACACGACTATTCCTGCAACATTTCTACCTTGCATTGCAATTTATTACGCTGGTGGTATTTCAGTTGTAGTTTCAGCAAAGGACCAGCCAATTCCAGAGGGTTCAAATGACGGGCATGAAAAGATTGCTGAAGTTTCTAGTGCCTTGGAAATTCCAAGAACACTGTGGGAGTCTTCAGATGCTGGCAGTCATGAATAAAACTTGTATTTCGGCAACCTCTCTCCAAGGCCTACAAAGAGAAATTTGAGCAATGGGCTGGTGTAAAATGTGATTATCTAAAAAGTTTTATGCACTGTTATCTGGTCGGTAGCCACCATACTCCCCCCGGAGGCGTCAACAGGCCAGTGGTGGAGTGATGTTTTGGGGAGGAATAACAGGAAGTGAGATGCTAGCCCCCCTTTAGGGTCCCTCATGGTGTTAAACTGACGCCATCAACATCTGTGAAGCTCCTAACAGAACATTTCCTGCCCTGATACAAAAAGAAGAGTCGTGCCTTTTGTAATAGTGCGACATTTGTGTAGAACAATGTAGCATCACATGGTGCTAAGGGGACCAATGAGGCTTCAGCCAATCAGTCCTCTAATTACGGAGTCGCAGCAAAAACCTGCACATACAGCGGCCCTTTCTGGGTAAGATTGGCCACCCCTGACTTATGGAGTGTTTTGAAAAGGAAAATCCATAAGGATGGGTGGTAGGTCACCTCAAAAGGGCAGTACTGGGGGGCAATACTAAATAGTGGAAGAAACAGGGATTTGTTAAAGTAATTTACAAATGGTTTCTTAAGATGTTTTGAAGAATAGTATGTTTTATGCAACAAATTCAGCACATTTCTGTGACACAATCACAACATATTGAATGTTTAAAAAGTGCAGTTTGCTTAAAAAATTGGATTATCTTTGTTTCAATATATATAAAGATTGTTGTTATTGTTATGCATTGTTGCTACTGTAACAACTTCTTTGTACATTTTCGCATATGCAGAATAAAAGGATTCAAATTCTGATCCACATTTACAAAGCACTGATAACTATTTGTGCCCCTTTAGTTGAGGGGGGACAAATAATGTGGTAGTACAGTCTGACTTAATTAAACAGAAATTAGTAGTAGCTACGTAATGATTGTAATGATCCCATCTTCGTTCATCATTAATTCCACTCATATCTCATTAGATTTAAGCAAAGACAATGCCAGATAATATAAATCTTGTCAAATAGTTAAACATCCTTGGATGGAAACACCTAGACAAGTCTCAGAGCACTTTCCTAGTATGAGGGAGTGACCCAGTGGCCATCCCAGGAAACACAGGGATGGAGTTGCCAGGCAGTCTCAGGCCACAAATTAACACACCGGACAATACAGTGACACCCATTCACTTACACTGTGTGTTTTTGGACAATAGGTGGCAACTGGTGTTGGCTGACAGAGATGGGGGTAGGATTAATAGCCCCAGTCAGTATGTCTCACTACGGGTGGTTGCAGGGTTGTAGTGGTACCCATAGTGGGACATAATTATTTCAATTAGTCTAGTCACCGTGTAAATATGCTGTTAGCCGAACACGCAATTATACATCAGAATCTGCATTATTCATAAAAGCTTGCGGCACCATGACGTGTCGGCTTTTCAGCCCGTTAAACACAGCTGCAGCCATCGCCTGACCGAACCATAAAAACGACGGCTACATCTGCCAAATTGAACTCTGTTTATAGTGCAGTAAAAGCGAACACATCTTTTGAGAGGCATCTGTATTGTGTTCGGGGAGAGGTAATGGAAACACCTGAACAATGCCAGGTGTGTCGTCCCGGGCCAGGAAGCACTAATTCTCAGAATTCATAGGGTTGACTAAGCTCTAATCACAACATACAGAGGGGGTTTTAAGTTACAAACCCATTTAACAAGCCATAGTGAGGTTTTATGTCCAGAAAGAGTTCCTTTCAAGTAGAAAAAATAAATTGATTACTTACAACCAAATGGTTTTGAAAAATAAAACATATTCAATGTCAGTTAGACTTAAAACCTATCAATTAACCTTGTATTGTTCTTGTTAAATCAGAATAAGGCTTGACCAATCAACTATAAGCACCCGCTCACTAGTGTATTTCTTGCCTATATCCTGGCGAAACAGGTTAAAGGGAGGTGATGAGATTTCTGGCATTGCAGTGAATGCGAGGCATTGTCCCAATACAGGCAAGGTTGACCTACGCTTAACCAAAGCTGTTTACAAAGCACTTACTCCAGCGATGTGAGGGAATGATCTGCAACGAAAATAGCAGGCGTATCCACAGAATTAAGTACTGATTCTTCATATTGTTTCTCTCAGAACATACATATCCTTAAGAAATAAATATTTTATTTACAAACCTTCGCAAAATGGCTCACGTTATGATTTTTAACACCACCATCCATTTAAAGCAGTGACTATTGGGGCTGATCGTGATTGGACGTTAGAGGAGCTACTGGAAAGCCACAGGCACAGCACATGGACTGACCAGGCCTGTGAAACGTCACAATAGTATGTTCAGGCTTTGACAAGAACATATTTGCACCAGAATAGGACAGATACCTGATTTCTTTAGCTGACTGCAGCTTGATATTGTATTCTACCTGTGAATAATGGTCCTGTCATAACTCGAAAGCTAAATTCATTATAATTCAGGAAAACATGGAATGTCCACTCAAGCTGTCCATCGCGGTGCTCTGATCTTGGAGGAAATTTTGATTTCATGACGGAAGTTGCGTTCTCTACTAGGTGATTTCACAGGGCCACCTGTAGCTGTAAGACCAGGGGGAAAACCCAGCAAAAGCAAAAACATCTGGTTACTCCTAGTCTCTTAACCTCTGTCCTCAATGAAAAATGAAATGCAGATGAGACATTGATTGGGGCAGATGAAGCTGCAATGCAAGCCAGATTGCTGCCTATACTTCAAAGGGGTATCTCCACACCTCATAGGCCGCCCACTGTCTCTGAGCCTTCAGTCTCCATCCATCTTCCGGACTCAGACCAGGCTCCTCTCACCTCTCCCCGCAAACCCAAGGTGTGCCAGCTGGGAGCACCGCAGTAGCGTGCGGTATCTCACACCCAGGAGAAGGTCGTGCACATCAAGATCCATCCCACAGACAAGAGGGAGCGTCAGATATCTGATTCTTCCGACGTTCAGGATGAGGCCTCCATGTTTGGCCGAGTGAAGACGGTGATGCAAAACAGGGTTCTCTGTCATTAAAGTTTTTAATGGAAAGGCGGAAAATAAAAAGGCATCAGTCGTCTGCAGATTATATTAAAAAAAAGAGATTATTACAAACAGATGATATTGGAACATGTTTACATAATAAATAGTCACGCAGTGCATAACGATGGTTCCATCAATGAAGGAGCTCATGTACAACGGTGGTCCCATAACATCATAACAGAGATAATCATTTTCTGTTGCCTTGTGACAATAGCTGTCAGTGCCATCGTGACATCATGTTTGTGGTGATGGTGTTAACAAACCTACTCCACTGACAGTCAGATAAAAGTACTGTATAGCATATACCACGATGTACAGTGCATAATACTTCATAATACTTCATAATGAATGGTTTATGTATTTACTATACTGCACTTTTTATTGTCATTTTACATTGTACTCTTTCTACTTATAAACCGTTTTTAAAAAATATTTACTGTAAAACAGTATGCCTTGTTACTCATAACTTGTAAGTACACTCTGCAATATTCACAAAATCCCCTGACGACACATTTCTCAGAACGTACTGCTGTCGTTGAGCGACACTTGACTGCACACAGCTATAGATGGGCAGTCTCCTGCACAGAGGTTAAGCACCATGCTAGAGGGTTACTCCCTTGCGACAAAGCTTTCTGTAGTGTCCAATAGCAGTACAGTGAGGGAGAAATGTGCTGACCTTCATAAGTCAGAGAATGGGTATTTAAATATAGCTACTCACCTTAACTTGTGAAATGGTCCGATTAACATGTTATAAAGATTCAGCATGCCGTCACAGTGCGGAAACGCAGGTATTAAGAGGCTTTTATTTGTTTCTTCTTCTTCAATGTAAATGTCTTCACAAAGTTGACCGCCCAATAGGAAACCCAGGTGTTTTGTGGTTGATCACTGTTTAAAATCCCCATCCCCTTCATCCCCTTACATTAACGGCATAATCCACGTTCATTATAGTGTAGAGTAAAATGATACAGCTCAGTTGAACTCAGTTGAATAGTGCTGGGTAGTACTTTCCTTTCCCATTGCTGTGCTTATATATGAAGAAACCACACCTACAATCACACCTGTACATAGTAGCATAACACAATTATTGAGTTATGGACGTGGCAGTTGCACTTTAGAGGGATTGAACCTGACCCTGAGACCTGTGATTCTGACTGGTTGCTGTGGTGGAGTCCCAATCCGTCACACAGGTTTAGGTGGAATAGCCTCAGACTTACATTCCTCCTGTTCACATAGACAATCTGCCCATGAATGGAGGGGATGTTTGGGAGTGGTCTGTTGCAAAGCATAATCTCAGCTCCACCGACTACTGAGGAACAACCTGTAGACTCCTGCATATTCCTTAGGATGCCTTGCCTCATTTCCTACTTCCTTAAACCAGAGAGTTAAGCAGGCAGGCCCATGTCATCAACCCTATATCGACATGCAGTGCCCTACACAATTATTGGTGTCCCTCATAAAGATTTGCAAAAATGGGTCGAAAAAAAATCTACCGTTTGGTGAAGTAGCTTCATCTAACACGGAAAAAAATGAGAAAAACCCAACATTTCATTGAAATAAATCTATCCACAGAAAAACAAATCCTTCATCAAGAAATAATTATTTTTAACAAAAGCACATGTGCCGTCAGTACTGGCACCTCTGGAAATAACAATGAACACAATTTAACTGAAGCATGATTCCCATGCAAAGTGTACATCTTTCAGTTGATCGCAGTGAATAGGAACCTTCAAACAGTAATTGATGGCTTTCTGATTAACTGGGGTACAAACACGAGGTGACACAGAGGCCAAATTCCGTTAGTCATTCATCAACATGGGAAAGATAAAAGAACATACAAAGTAAATGAGGGAGATGTGTGCTGACCATAAAATTCCCATTTTAACCTCTATACCGCAAATGAAGCATGAATTAACATATAAAGGTTATTATGCACAATAATTTCTTGTCGTATCGGCTCAAACGCACATAAAATCCATACGCATTCACGCTGTTACAAACAACTGATTGCCCCACGTATCGCTTTTAAAGGTGAATGCATACTTGCGTCCCAATTATGTCAATCCCTGCGCATATGCCATTTGCGGCTGTATAACTGTGGATCCAGGTAACCGAATGCTCGATTTTCATTATTTTTCCAGCCAAAATAGCACACTGTCAAAAACCAGTGAGCATATCAGCTGGGAGAATCTGGACCACGGCCGGCTAGCAAGAGATTGTCTGAGTAAACCAAGAACATTTGTTCTGTTTCTGCAAAACTGTTGAGTTTATTTTTCTTCAATACTCTTCCAAGACATGAGGACCGGGAAATCAACGTCTAGTCATCAATTTGTTTTGGATTATGGTCCTAGGGAAAAGATAGGGAGAAGATATTTCCACTCAAGGGATACAATACTCAAATGATAGGATTGATTTGCTAACAGTGATAAGAAGTGCGAGGTCGAATACTTTTAACAACCAAGGATGGATACCATATGCAGAGTCTGCTTTCCTGGGCTAACAACAAATCTGTCTAATATTGCACAACTCTCCCAAGTTAACAGGGTTGGGCAGAAGCACAGATATGTAGTGCTTCCCATCTGTATTTCACAAAATTAAATCTGAGGATAATTCCTGCCTGAGGTGATGTTAACTCAGTACGGCCCATTATTTCAATGAAATTTCATCTCTCTCATAGTCTAAGCATCACTTTGCATGTATTCAAGTTTCAAAATATATAGTGAGACTCACCCTAAGATTCAGTTCCTATCTGACCATCTGAAAACTCACAATAGTTAGACTCTTCCGGGATATTCTCTTATGTTTTCTGTAACACATCCAAATTCGGCTCCAGCAGATTTTGACAAGCTTATCAAATTCATACTTTTTGTTTACCAGACCTTGAATTACATAAGAGAAGGTTTGGGAGGCAGCTGGCTCCCGCCCATCAGGTGACATGGGTGGCCGCCTAGGGCACCCAAACATCCAGCCTTTCTTATTTTCTTTTGATTCTCTGTTTGTGACTTGATTTACACGATTTACATTCTTTTGCTGATCGTTCTGTGACCTGCGCGTGTGTAGGATCCAGATTCAGCACTTGATCTCCCTGTCCCACTATTATATCAGGATCAGATTTTCCCTTAGTGTTGCTGCAATAGCTGTTGAATGTTCTTCATTTTATGAGAAGTGCAGGTGAATACTTGTGATTCTTTGTTGATGCCATCATAGTTTCTGTCAGCCACCAAAAAGAGTAGGATTAAAAAATAAACCAAAATATTGCCACACATCCCCTCCAATCGGCTCACCACATATAGGAGGGGCCATAGGGGTTGGGTGCGATGTGAGCGGGGCAGTGGCCAAAGGCGGGGACCTTGGCGGTCCGAGCCTCGGCTACAGAATCTGGCTCTTGGGACATGGAATGTCACCTCTCTGATGGGGAAGGAGCCTGAGCTGGTGCGCGAGGTTGTGAAGTTCTGGCTAGATATAGTCGGGCTCACCTGGACGCATGACTTAGGCTCCTTGAGTCTAGACTCTCCTTGAGGGGGGTTGGGCCCTCTTCCACTCTGAAGAGGCGCCAAGCTCAGGTGGGCATACTTATTGCCCTCCTGGCTGGGCGCCTGTACATTGGGGTTTACTGCAGTAGATGAGAGGGCAGCCTCCCTCTGCCTTCAGGTGGGGGGACGGGTCCTGACTGTTGCTTGCGACAGTTCAGAATACCCACCCTTTTTATAGACCCTGGAGGGGTTATTGGAAAGCGCTTCTCCTGCGGACTCCCTTGTTTTGCTGGAGGACTTCAATGCTGACGTGGACAATGGCAGTGAGACCTGGAGTGGTGTGATTGGGAATAACGGCCGCCCGATCTGAACCCGAGTGGAGCTTTGTTGTTGAACTTCTGTGCCCGTCACAGATTGTCCATAATGAACACCATGTTCAGGTGTCCATACTGTATGTGCACTTGCCACCAGGACATCCTAGGCTGCAGTTCAATGATCGACTTTGTAGACGTGTCATCGGACCTGCGGCCGCATATCTTGGTCACTTGAATGAGGAGGGGGCAGAGGTGTCTATGGATCATGGGTCCACTGTTGGGGGAAGATGCCGGCCAGGCCTGGCAGGCCCAAGTGTATAGTGAGGGTCTGCTAGGAACATCTGGCAGAATACCCTGTCAGGGTGAGTTTCAACTCCGACCTCCAGCAGAACTTCTCTCATGTCACGGGGGAAGCGGGGGACATTGAGTCTGAATGGGCCATGTTCTGTGCCTCCATTGTGGAGGCAGCTGACCAGAGCTGTGGCCTTAAGGTGGTCGATGCCTGTTGTAGCAGCAATCCCTGACCCCGCTGGTGGTCACCGGTGGTGAAGAATGCTATCAAGAAGGAGTCCTATTGGGCCTTTTTAACCTGTGGAACTCCAGAGGCAGCTGACAGGTACGAGCAGGCCATGCTGGATGCGGCTTTGGCTGCTGCTGAGGCAAAAACTTAGGTTTGGGAGGAGTTTGGCAAGGCAATGGAGAATGACTTTGAACTTGAACTTTGACATTGATGGAATTACGGCTTTGAGGCGATTCTGTTCCACTATCCAGCAGCTCTGGGCGGGAAAAGGGTACAACATCAACACTTTTATGGTGGAGATGGTGCGCTGCTGACCTCAGCTCGGGACATTGTAGGTCAGTGGAAAGAATAATTCGAAGACCTCCTCAATCCCACCGACACGCTTCCAATGAGGAAGAAGAGTCTGGGAACTTGGGGGTGGACTCCCCTATCTCACTGAGAGTTGGACTCTACTAGGGCTGCCCTTTGTCACCAATTCTGTTCATAATTTTTATGGACAGAATTTCTAGGTGCAGCCAGGGTGTTGTGGTTGTCCGTTTGGTGACCTCAGGTTTAGGTCTCTACTGTTTGCAGATGATATGGTTTGGTTGGCCTCATCGGACCGTGTCCTTCAGCTCTCACTGGGACAGTTTTCAGCCAAGTGTGAAGCAGCTGGGATGAGAATCAGCACCTCCAAATCTGAGACCATGGTCCTCCGCTGGAAAAGGGTAGAATACCCTCTCCAGGTCGGGGATAGGTTCCTCCCCCAAGTGAAAGAGTTTAGAGATAAGGTGAGGAGATTGGCCATTCGGGAGGGCCGCTGCTCTTCCACATTGATAGGAGTCAGATGAGGTAGCTCGGGCATCTCATTACGATGCCTCCTGGATGCCTCCCTGGTGAGGTGTGTTCTGGGCATGTACCACTGGGAGGAGGCCCATGGGGAAGACCCAGGACATGCTGGGGGATATGTTTCTCGGCTGGCCAGGGAACGCCTCAGGACTCCTCCAGAGGAGCTGGATAAAGTGGCTGGGGAGAGGGAAGTCTGGGTGTCCATGCTGAGACTGCTGCCTCCACGACCCGACCTCGGATTCATCGGGGGATAATGGATGGATGGATGGATTGCCACACATTTCTGCACAAGCATTACATAACTAACTAGTTAATAACGACGGGTGGCCACCTAAAAAGGTGACATTTAATGGACTTAAAATGTAAGGCATAGAACAGGGCAGCCATCTTGGCACTTAGCGTCGACCTTGTGGTATAGGGACGTTGGTCATGTTGCCTTTTATTTATATAACTATAATTTATATAAGCTTCTGAAAAGTACAGCATTCGCTGGGTACACATGAAAAGAAGAGTGGTGTGCTGGCTTACAACCAGGTTTGAAGGTTCAAACCCAACCTCTGTGTGAAGTTTGTTTGTGTTCCTTCTGCGCTGTGTGGGACACCCCCAGGTATTTGTTCTTTAACTGCAGTATAAATATGTGCTCTGGAATGGCATCTTAGGGCAGCCCTGCTCTGTATGTGTGTGGAACCTTGCATGTTCTCCCTGTGCCATGCAGTCAGGCTAACTGCGATCTCTGGCACCCCTATTCAGGGTGTACCTCAGCCGCATACACCCAGTGCTGTCTGGGACGGGCTTGAAAACCTGGATCATCACAAGCATTTGGGAGAGAGATGGGTACACTGTGAAAAAGAAAAGTTTCAGACAACTTAAAATTTCAAGGCGACTTAACTGCACTAGATTTTTGAGTTTTGAGGGCTAACCCACTGAGATATATGCTGCCCCCGCTGGCCAGGGATGCTGCCAAAACCCTGAACAGTTATAAAACTGTAAACAATGTTTTTGTGTTAGCACCTTATTCAGCTCATATTTCATACACCTGGGCATGTGGCTCCGTGAGCCGAGCCGAGCTTCATGGGCTGAAGGTCACCAGTGTCAGCATATGTGGGGGCCCTTGAGCAAGACTTGTGACACCCCCCATCTCACCATAGGCATCACAACAGGTAGCTGCCCTTCACAGTCAAGTTTGCGGTCATTCCCCACAGGGATCCTCAAAATCTGTCTGATATTATTTATTACCATCTTGTTTTAAATAGACATGCTAATTGATTGTTTTGTTATCTTCATTTATAATTATTAGATGCCACATATTTTGTGGTTTTGAATTCTTAGCATGTTTAACTCAAATTTGAAAGCTTTTACGCATATGAAAGATAAATCATCTGAACAAAAGACAATGAGTTGGCACAATTTTTGTTGTTTGTAATTCTTAGCACGTAAAACTAAAAATCAGACGTTGTTATAGATATGAAACACAAATTATGTGAATAAGTTGGTACAAAAATACAGTAGGTGGTTTTCTTCAAGACTTAAAAGTTCAAGTCCTCAAAACTCAAAAATCTAGTGCAACAATTTACCTTGAAATTTTAGGTTGTCTTAACTTCTTCTTTTTTACAGGGTGAAGAAAAGAAGAGAGAAATTAAAATGCCTTTAGATGCACAGTGTGCTGAAAGATCCAGGCAAATAGCTGGAAGTGTCACCACGGCAGTTTTACAAGCAACAAATTACTGATTGACAAGTTATTCCTTCTTCTCTATTGATAGTAATTGCATAAAGTGAACTATAAGGATCCTGTTTAAAAGAAAGTGGTTGATACCAGGAACCTGTATTACTAAGCAGGATTTCTTGCAGTGCCTTGATTGAGCCAGTGTTCCTGTATGTCATACTGTTTCTGTGTTATGAAAATGCATATTTATTTATTTGGAATTGCATGTGTGTGACAGTATACACAGTCAAAGCACAATGGAGACATATCAATAATACACACAATATTCTGATATGACATCAACGCAGAGCAATACGCTGAAGTAAAACACAAAGAAATGTACTGTTAAACAATGTGAATAAACTTACTGAACTATCAAGGTATGTTCTATAAGCCTACCAACAGTATTTAATAAATGATTGCCAGAATACCTCAATTAACAAACCCTCTCTTTAATTGCGCATTGCTGTATTTATTTAAATGATCGCCGCGGTTAGCAACATGTTTAACCAATCATGAACCAGTTTTGAATCTTGAACACTGAAGGTAGGTAAGAGGGAGGACTCTTTCAATAACGTGAGCATCTCAGCCGCCCTGACGAATGTAAGGCTGCAGCCATGGACAGGAGCGAAGTGCAGTCTGTTCCTCATTAAATGCTCCTTTTATAGTCACAGAAAAGCACTGTGGGCGAGCCGTCATTCCTCTCTGCGGCTCTTCAACACTCGGCGCCTGGCAGGAACGACGCCGCAGAGCCGTGACAGAGGGAGGTACCAGCACACTCTAATTAACCATTATTTTCTTACAGGTTGTTGTCCTGCCCTCAAAAAAAAACCTGCCCTTTTCCGAACAAAAGCTATCATGTGAAACAGGTGATAACCAACTCTGCAGCAACGTCTCGTTAACAAAGCTCGGTGGGCCAGAGCTACCAAAGAAGCACAATCACTCAATGAAATCAGTCCTTCGAGTGACCAGGTGTGCAATACGGTCTCTGGAGCCAGCCGGACGAGCCAGGAGGAAGAGGGCACCGAGTCACGTAGGTGTCGTGCTTAACATAGTCTGCATGTCCTGAATTAAGTCCTTTGACAGCAAGTGCAAGGTACAAGTTAGATAGGGTAGGTATACAAAAACACCTGGACAGTAAAGGGTAAAGTCCAGGTACATCAGTGAGATCTTGAGTCTGTTCTGCTACAGAACGCAACTTATGGTTGTACCGCTAACTAAATGTGGTTTAAAACAGTTTAAAGGCCGATCTACTGAGGTCTAGATCAATGCTTTTGTTTTGGATGGAGAAGTTCTGCCTCTTTGTATTTCTAGATCAGATGAGCAGCAGCTTATTCACCAGAATTCTCCAGGTGAGCGAAGTCCAGAAAAAATATGGGTATGAATCAAGGGTGTGAAACCAGTATCTACATGCACAGATGTCGTGTAAGCCATCCCAACGCAAAAAAGGTGATTGTCCCCTTTGATATATTTGTTAGGGTCTTGGATGAAGATGTCTCACCTTCTGAAGGATACACTGGGTGTGACAGGCAGAACACGGACTCCTCACTGTCAAACGGACTCACTGGAATGACCCTCCAGAAAAAACACACTGTTTTGGTCCTGGGAAGGAAAATACCAACTTACAGAATTTCCAGCACATCCCCTTCAGGTGTTTGGACTGGTCTGCACCAGGGTCCTCAAATTCCAGTCCTGGAGGGTCAGAATCTAGCACAGTTTGCAGATTTCCCTGCCGATCTCAATCAGCTAATTACTGGGTTTAGCGGAGGTTTCTTTGACGGGGGAATCAGCAAACAATATTGGATTCTGCAATTGGAGAACACTGGTCTTATTAGTCTATTAAAACTATTTGCATGGAATGCAGCACCTACAGTGTCCTATTAAAGGCTGGTGTTAGCAGTTATCAGTCTAAAAGCAGATCAAGCACATTTGTTTGGTACACAAATTCCAACTTCCTCAACACAGGTGTACTTCAATTTAAAGTGAACTTTTAAGTTCAAACCAGGTGCAAATCTTGTTCGTGTCTCTAGACTCCAGAAGCACATGCTGCAATTCCAGGACTGACACAGGAATACAACACGCCATAGATCTTCAAACAACTCTGAAGACTTCCAAGGATGTTGGAATGTTTCCAGTAAGCACTCGAGCTTTTGTTTGTCTGTGATGGAACAAGCGGGAAGGTTGTACTTCACTCTGCTGAGGACACGCTCAGCGCTACATCGAAATACCTAAACGGAGCAGACAATTTATCGCATCTTTAAGGCCTGTCTGCATTTGAGGCACGTGCACATTGGCCCGAAACACACATCCACAGTTAAATGTTAGAAAGGTGTGCCATATGAAATTGGAAGATACTATATATCATCACTCAAAACTAAGTGGATATTATAATGATACTTTATTGACCCCCCAAGGGGAAATTCTTTTCCCACATCCCATATTGCTCTCCATGAGATACACGGAAACAAGCTTCAGCGAAGGATCAGCCACTTGTGGCAGCCATGGAGCTGGGGGTTAAGGGTCTTGCTTAAGGGTCCACAGACAAGTGACCGTTCTGTGAAGGTTCCACCCAGCTAGCTTCTAATCACAGGTACAGAAATTAGCCACGTACGTACTAGGTAGTTAAACAAATATATGAAGGTATCAATGCTCTCGGTAAAAACTCAATGTTAAAAAGTATAATATAGTCTATTTCATTAAGTTGATATGAATAAAACACCAGGTTAAATTATTTACACCCATAACCTGTTGCTCTCTCATTGAAAAGGAATATCACCTCACTTCTGCCACTAGGGGGCAGTATATTTCGAAGAAACCTTCCTTTCAATGGTTTCAGACTCACGTCTATGAAAGACCTTTTTGTCAGAGTAAGATCACTTTAATCAGAGTTAAAACATCCCATGTCAAGCATCATTGTCACTTTTACTCTTTCCTTTAAGAGCTGGAGCGGCAGAGCTCCAGGGGAAAGCCACGCACATCGTGGCCAAATAAAGGCCCCTTTGTCAGCTAGGCCAGAAAGCCCAAGTCCACTTCACTCATGGACATGAGGTCTGCACATTTTCCCACTTAATTATGTCAGCGGCTCATCAGGGACCGGTGCTCTGGAGGCCCATTCACCTGGAATATTGTGGGAAGGATTAAATAAAGTGTACCTGGAAAAATAGCCTTCGCTTGTCATTGTCGACGCTCGTATCATGTTGCGTCTCTGAAAAGATAAAATGTAGCACATTTTCGTGAACGGAGACGTTTTACGATCACTTCAACATGTAGCTCGGTTTAAACAGTATTCGGTTACATCCTAGGGATTTTTTTTTCTTGTTTAAACAATCATCTTTGTTTTTTTAATTGCAAATATAATATCCAAAAAACATGCATCAGAACAGGCATTTGAAACACTGATGTTTTCCTATGTATAATCATTATACTCTTTCAATTGTTTTGTGTTCTGTGGTGGTTAGATGGCTTCTATTCATCGTAATTGTTTGATTCAATAAGTTGATTGAGAAACAAATAACAGAACATAATGAGGGTGTAATCATCCCATTTTAGGGGGGAAAAAATACAGCATTATTTACAAAATTTAGGTGCAGGAAACTTCATCAAAATGTTTCACAACTGAAATATTGCAAGTGGAACCATGCCACGGGGATGCGTGGATTTCCTCCACCGTGTAATTGCTAATGATGTCCAGCTGGTACTCATTTGTTGGTCTGATGAGAGAGTGCATAAACCAGGTGGCCTTAGAATATATGAGAGAGTTCAGATAATGGAAGAGGCCGTGCAGTGGCTCACCGCTCCCAGAAGCAGCCTCACATCTCTGGGGTACAGGTTAGATTTCCATCTCTTGTGGTCTAAAAACACACACTTAGGTGAATGGGTGTATCTGCACTGCCTCTAGTGGGTGAGTCTGTGTCCTACTTCCTGGCGTGGGCTCCAGGCTTACCACAGCCCTGTACTGGTTACGCACGGTTAGTTTTTCGGCATACATCTTGTGGTTTGTTTCCATAAAAAATATTTTTAATTCATTCTGAAAAAATGTATGAATAATCAATTGGGTAAAAAAAAAAGCCTTTCATAATATTTCAAGTGCATTAGAATGATCCCAAAAAAACACTGAAAGAGTCATATGGTGAAATGGAAAGTTCTAAAATGTTTAAAAATAGACCAAGAGTGTTTTACTTAACAGATTGAGTGTATATGCAGACTAAGCAGTTATGTAAGTGATGTACTATGAAGTACCTTAGTTATGTGCCGAAATTACACAGAATAAAATAGTACAACAAAGTACAAATGGTCTTGCAGTATTACATCGGGGATTATCTGATGCATTGATTAATGATGGTGCCATAAGATTATAACAGCCATCGCCACGCATCACAATACTCACATGTGTGTGGTGATGTTGCTGCTGAAAAACCTACTGCCCTGCCAATCATATACAAGTACAGCAAATGCAACTATGTACAGTACAAAATCCATAATAATGATAATAAGCAATTATGTTGCCGGTTTATAGATTTACTATACTGTACTTTTTGTAGTTATTTGGCCTATGCTATATAGCCTAGGTGTGTAGTAGGCTATACCAAGTCAGTGGTAGCTTAATGTTTAGGGATGCAGACTTGTACTTGAAAGGTTGCTGGTTCAAATCTCTGACCACCGAGGTACCCTGAGCAAGGTGCCGCCCACAAGCACTGCTCCCCAGGCCCTTAATTAGATGCTCCCAGCTGTGTCACATATGGGTTAAATGCAGAGGACACATTTTGTTGTGCTGCACTGAGTGTCATCAATGACAGCTAAACACTAAGTACTCCCTGACGTTTGCACAATGAGGAAACGATGCATGACTGTATTAATGTATTAAACGCACAACAGTACACCTTTTAGTATTATCATCTGATTACAATTAGCTGACAACAGTTCAAATTCGAGTGGGACGCATCAAGCCAGAAGACGGACGTACAAAAGACCTCATTCATCACATGGATTAGACTTCATGGCAAATAACTTTCTTGAAATTTCAAATTCATGATTCCATCATAAGTGTTCAGAGAATTTTGGAAAACACTGACCCGTGGAATTTTAACTACAAGTGCCGATCTGCGGCTGACATCATGATATCCGGCCCCCCATCACAGCTTGAGCACGGTAAGCTCTCCTGTGAGGGCTCTACCTACTCCGCTTCCTCACCCAGACTCCACTTAAAGACAACAAAGTCACTCTCAGAGTCGCAGCCAAGGCCATGCAAGTATTTCCTAATGACGGGCCTACAAATCATCCGCTCTCAGGAGGGGTAATTGTTTTCTTTACCTTTGAGAAGTGACAGGACTTATTAGGGCATTTAGTATACCCTGGAGCCGTACAAGGAGAGAGTTGCTGGAATGTGGCCCTCACTCAGTGACACCCAGACAGCCCCCCCCTGGGAGAATCTCACCCACGATGTTTGTTCAGGAAATTCTCCAAGATCAGCCTGCCTTGCTGCCAGGATACAGGCACATTTCACACAAACAATAGTCTGTTCACACCTACTGGGAGAATGAGCAGCCCTGAAATTACACATGGGTTCTGGGCAGCGGGAGGGAAACACAGCAGAAATCACGGCCAGCAGAGAAAGCTGCCCATCACCACTCTGACAATTTTCCATTTGTTTTCGGAGACGGTTACAAGTTCCATGCTTATTCCCAGAAAGAGTTGGCCTTTGAGACAGACTATTATGGTCAGTTAGTGTAGATATTCTTCCAAGGGGCAAAGTCTGTGATTGTACTTGGACAAAAATGAGAAGGTCACTGACCCCAGCATATGGGGCAGGAGAGGGATTGCAGCTTCACAAGCCAGGGCCACGTCTGTGGTGGTCAACTTCGGTGGATCTTAACACTACCTTTAGAGCTTGGCAGGGGGCCAACAACGTTGGTCAGCTGGCTGGACTGAGAATTAAAATTTGAGGCAAATCTGCTCACGCATTTACATGTATGTAAGTCTTATTACCTGGTAGGTACCACAATGCTTTTGATGTTAGTCATTTTAAGTTTATAATGGAATAATATAGATTTGACATCCAATTTTCTGTGTGAGAGGCTGAACAGGTCAGTGTCACACTAGATGTGTGAGAGTTGGAAACCCTGGTGGTCAACACTGTAAAGGTTCCATAATAGACACCTAGAAGACGCTCAAGCCTGCTCCAACAATAAGGTATGCGACCCCCATCTGTACATTCAAGTATGATGGAGATCATGGCTGCAACAAAATTCAACAAGTGTCGGCTGAATAGAGAGCTTGTTCTTTCCGATCATACTGGGAGAACGATCCACCTATAACTATTGGGTACTTCCTCCATGTCGAAATTAAGACATCAAACAGGCCTTCAGCGTGTGTCCGTTCAAAGCTCTTTCTCATCCACGGGCCTGGTTACCAAGCATGCATGTCTTCTGAGAGGCCGCACAAGGCACCGTGCGAGGCTGCTCAGCACAGACGGGTCATTGTTCACACTCCCCCCACTGTGGAGACGGGGGCATATGAACGACGCATGACTGCAGTAAAGAAGCCTGGGGACGGTGACCATATGGCCTTGTTCACTCATACGGGCCTGAGAGAGCCGTCAGTCCGCGGCAGTGCGATACCTTATACCTACCTCGTGTGGAAGCGGGATGTCTAAATGCTCCCCTGTGCCAGAGCTGTGAGAAAGGGGCTTTTTGTTTCCACACATCTTGGCGTGGTTGGGCTCGGGCTAATTTCACCTTAAAGCCATATTAGCCAGCTGAAGTCTGCGTTGTTAAAGCCGCCCCAGGTTTGCCCGGCAACACGGACCGAGCGAGGTTAGCCTAAACAAATCCGCCTGCCTGTCTCCCCTCGCTGTGCCTAATGAGCTCCAGGTGGGGGCGCGTGCGTTTCCACGGCCACGCCCGCGGCGTGGGGCTCTCCGCGGAGCCGAGTGGGCTATGAGCGGTGCCCTGACGAAACGCATCGTTGGGCCTTCAGATCTCTGGAGAAGATAGGGATGTGCTTTAAGCTAGCGGCACGCTAACAGAGAGTGTCGGCTGGATAGAAATAAAGTACACACACACGCACCAGCCTCTATGGCCTCTCAGCGTGCTGTCGCTCACATACGAAAGAAAGAAAGATGAATTCCAAAGCCTGTCACAGAAAGCAGGCCTCATGTACAGTGATGGAAAACATATTTTGGGAGAATGCGAGTGAGACAATCAACAGCTTGTCTGCAAAATAAGCACATTCTCACTTTCTTGCTAAATCGATGCTGAATATAAAACCAGGAAAACCAGTATAGGACGTCATAATCATTTCCTATTGGTCATAATCATGCATAATGGCGATGATGCACAGGGCAACTTTTTGAGCAATGCAGCCGGGCGACTGCCAACCAGGAGTGAGTTTTAAAGATAGACGTTACGCACGTTGTAGTGTTAAGAAGGCTTCGGGAAACTCAACCCAGGTGAGAGAAAGGGCAACTCATCTGGAGCTGAATGATTGTAAAAAAATTGGCCAGTGTTGATCAAAAGTCTCCAAATAGATTTTTTTTTTTGCCCAGTACCAACGGGAAAGCGCCCAAACGACCTTCATCAGCAGCACTGCCCAAAAAGCTGCCCGCCGTATCATCACCCTAACTCTCCTCTGCACGTGCATTATTCCAAGGTCACTCCCCAGAAATCCTCTCAAGACATAAAAACTTCACAAAATCACCTGCGGCCCAGTAAACGACCCAGGGTTTGTGTGGAAATCAGTGGAATGATCTACAAACATGTCATGAAGAACGGCGATGGAGTGCAGCGGGCCGTGGGACAGACACCTCCTGAAGGGAGACACCCGTCTGATCAGCACTGCCCTCCGGCAATAAAGCACCGTCATGCTGCAAACTGAAAACAGCGTTAATCGAAGTCTTTCCAGTACATAATATTTCTGTTAAACTCAAACACAAGCACTCATTCATTACAAGGTTTGAATCTTGGTGGTTCAAGTCCTAGAATAGTTCTTGCAGTTGCACGAAACCAATTGCCCCAGTAACGATCAACTAGTTTTAGATTCAAGGATCTAAAGCAGGGTCATTCAAATCACGGCCCTCGAGGTCCGAGCCCTGCTGGTTTTCCAGCCTTCCTTTACCTGTCAGTCAGGTGTGAAGTCTCTGACCAATCAGAATCAGCAATTATCAAACTAACTACCTGGGAGAACTGAAAACAAGGCCTGGATTTGGAATCGAGGTCCAGATTTGAAGAACCCTGATCTGAATTGTAAAATATACTTGTTGCTGCCTTCGATGCTGTCTATTCATGAGCATCACAAAGTAGTGCGTACATTTGTTAATATGAACTATTGTATTTCATTTTTATTATAATATGCTTTATCCAGTCCTTTCATAAATATGAGTTCTACGTAAGTCAAGCATTCTTAACCCAGAGGATGGGGAACGATAAAGACCTGAGCCTGAGCGTTAATTGGTGCCACAGATGGCTATTGACATTTGGAAGTTTCCGCAAATCAAATTTGTATCATGGAAACTTTGTCTACAACCAACGATCCGGACAGAGCTCCAATGCAAGTACATAATTTGAATAACAGCTGCTCATCCATCGCGAATGAAAAAGCACATGAAAGGGCCAAGAAAGAGATATACAGTATGTATTCCAAAATGGGTACCTGATGTGAATCAACATCTCAGAGATTAACCTGGCAAGAAATATCACACAGATACCAGTTAGGGATTAAGCTAGGGTGATACAATGGTTCAGCATTTATAGAACTGCATTATACAAAAAATAGTTTTTTGCTGATTAGTCAATTACTTCTAAAAAATAATTGCTGCAAGTCTTAATATTCACACACACATAGTGAGCTTTCTGATAAAACTACTTATTATTACCACTGTAGATGGACAACAATAGCTAAAGGAATGGCAACATGCAACCACCAAAGGCAACACCCAAAATCGGTGCAGCCTTTTCCTGGCGTTTGTTACAATTTACATCCCATGTTCTAATGAAACGACGCTGTCATAACAGCTATGAGACACCAGTGTCACTCCCCCAACTATCTTAGACCTGACTGTCCCCCCAAAAGGTGCATGCCTGACTGTATGGCCCCAGGATATTTGCTTCTGAAAAAATCCTCTAAAAAAAACAGAAGCACGTGTGCAGGAGACCTCTTGGCATTTTTCATGCATTACATAATGCAGTCTTCTTCAAGGAGAAAATGTAGGTGTCATGATCCATTAGTGGCGATGAAGAGGATGAGTCACCGTCTTCCGCCGCCATTGTGTCGCCCGCAGTGTTTCGCTGTTTGCAAAGGCCTGTCTGACAGTGCCTCTTGCACTGGCTGAATAATAGTGTCACTAACTGTAGCATAAGCAGGAAAAAAAGGGATTGTTCAATTTCATGAAGCATAGCCTGCCGGCAATCATCAACACAGTAGGAGCCAAATATTGAAAAGACCAATTGAAGGGTCTGAAGTCAAAATCAGCTTGCTGTATGTAAATAAGATATAAAAATAGAATTTTATGGACTGTTCTATAAAAATCTGAAATACATGCACACTAACAATCCCTCCCTTTACATATTTATCAGTTCTTATATACCTGATTGACCACAATTTTGCACAGCATCCTTCAAATACTGTAACACTTTATGCCGTTGTGTCCTTGTACAACTGCCCTGCGTGCCTTGCCCCTCTGAGACAAGTAAAGTTATTTGAATTGAATTGAAATATACTTAACAGCACAGGTATACCCAGTGACTATTTCCCATAATGACTGTGTACATATATATATCTACATACTG
>JABFDZ020000016.1:17497877-17514803 GCA_019775955.2 Pollimyrus isidori
TACATATCCAGATCGGCAGTCTATGGTACATATCCAGATCGGCAGTCTATGGTACATATCCAGATCGGCAGTCTATGGTACATATCCAGATCGGCAGTCCATGATACATATCCAGATCGGTAGTCTATGGTACATATCCAGATCGGCAGTCTATGGTACATATCCAGATCAGCAGTAAACAACAAAAATCACTTAAACAATAAAAAGTAGGATTTAATCCCTTCCGGATCTATCATTTAGATCATTCTTTGTCCTTCAAGCTGAGGTGCTCCTTTCTCCACAACTTATTAGACCTTACTACCCCAATACATTTTATTGACAGAATCTATGAATATCTCTTTATGTGTCAGAATGGGTTTGGATAGAGGTGACATTATTGGTTCAGTTGTATCTCAGTCACTTTACCCTGAATTTGAAATGTACTTCCTGGCTGTATTTAATTGCCCTAAGGAAACCCTGTCTCTTTGCAACAAAGAGAGCAGCACTCTGTAAAAAGACGCTGACATCACCGAAACTACATAGATGGGCATGCTGAATAGTTTGCCTCGACCTAATTCAATAATCCGACTCTCTCCATTAGTTTGGGTCAGCAGTCAAAGCTGGGAGGTTTTTTTAACGTACTGTTCATATACAGTGAAATACAAACGATTCCCCACGGGGCAGCTTTCAATGAAACGCTCACAGCACTCGCGGCTCCACAGCCATTGCTGCTCTATGTCCGATGAAAAGCGTCACAAATTCATTGCACCTTTTATCATACCCTTTCAGATTTGTCTTCAAGCTGACACACACGAGGGATCACAGATGTTTACTTTAGCAGCCTGGCCCGGAGATGAGCCTAATCTAGGCTACATTAGGCTTAGTCTTCCCAACAATGCCATAACAAAAAGCCACTCTCCCTGTCTGCCCCACAGAAAGTGGCGGAGGCCCCCATCTCTTGTCCCTTCCAAGGCTAGCTTCCTGTTCTCTATTGTCTACCACAGCATAGGGGCTCTGCTTTACTTGCTGAATGTTCTCTGATGTCTTTTATTTTAATATGATGTCTTTTGCTAAGCTATACATGCTCTTATTTAACACCAGTGAATGGGTCACGGCACATGAGTTTCCGCAGCATGTTGTGTTTAAACCTAGCAAGCTAAAGCCCATGTCAGAACCCATATTTTCCTGACATCTCTCCTGACATGCTCCAGATATCGTCCTGGGAGAAGCTTGCTCGATTAACTTTAGCCAAGCATTAAACATGCCATGAAAACATGATAGTTTCATCGCTGCTTGTCTGAAAGGGTATAAACCTCTCCTTCTGAGACATCACCCCTTGACCTGATCTGGAAAGGCCTTGTTCACTAGCAGGCTTCAGGTAAGACCATACACACGTCTATTCATGTTCGGACCCCCTCAGTGCTGTGAAACTAGAAATTTGTGCCTGTTCTGAGTTAACTATTCAATGTCTTAAATTGGTTTTAACTGGAAACCTAGAAGTAAAATAATACTGACATTTAAATATGAATATGACCGTTTCACTTCAGAAAGAAAACAAGAGTAACTATGTTTGGCCCTCCTACAGAGTGCTATAATTATATCTAACATACAGAGAATTTACAGAGAAATTAGAAATTTCTCTCAAAGTATGACCTGTACATTTAAGCACATGTGCATATATTGTTCAGAGTAACCAAATTCTGACCCTCCTGCTACTTTTCAAAGATCGATAGCTGGTAATATCGCATTCTGGTCACAATACTAAACCCATCTGACATCTCCTTCCAATTTGCACTTAATTTTTCCAAGAGACGACTAAAATGAAAGTAGATTATTTCATGCAAAAAATACTTTATTTTATTTAAAGAAATGTATTGTCATGCAATATTTTAAAAGTTTATTATCACTCTAGGAACAAGAAGCTGGATTGTCTGGGGGAAAACAGACCTCTTACTAGTGCCTGCAATAAATTTTAAAACCATTGTGACAGCTAGAACAAGCCCTTGTAAAACAGAGATTTCCTCGCCCCAAGGGCTCAAGTTAGAGCTGCTAGAGGTTGTACCGAAAGTCAAACAGGGCATGTCTGACAACTGACTTGACAGGGAAACACTATTAACTGAGCCACGCTCCACTAGTGAATCATTTCCTTTAAACAGGGGCTGGGGGCTGAATGTCGCCCAGATTCAGCCATGGGACAGAGTTCCTGTAGTTGGCTGTAGTCTGTTGATTTAGCCCCGAATCCACAGTGGCTCCATGTATGCAATAAGCTCTGCATGTCCTTCCATTGGTGATGCTCAAACAGTAAGCGTTCTCCACAGCCATCTCTGATGTAGAGACCCAGATTGCTAGAAAGATGGCCACTGAAAAATCAACTCCAGATTGAGTCTGGATACAATGGCGTCCTGGACCTGTGGAAAATCCAAGGTCACTTCGTACTGACAGGAAACATCAGTTTCCCTCATATTAAAAGTAAAGAACTAAAGAACTTTTCGTAAATCAGGATATAATTTGTAAATCTGAACAAAAGCTGAAGTGCGTCACTATGGCCTGTAATACTGAAACAAAATAAACCTGACCTTGATGGCATGAAAGTAACAATGTGTTTTTACTAAACACTTATGACTTTCATAATCATCTGCAGTTAGATGCGTTTTTCTCCTATCAAATAATGCTTCCTGTCTTCTCATATAGTGTAACTGAACAGAGATTAGCGATACACGCTCTGAATTGCTCACATAGAAACCGGGTCCTGCAGCCTGAGCTCGCAATGGCTTCCAAAATGCAATGACTGCATCCCCCTGTCCTTCTTCCCACATGTTGCTGAATGCCGTGTATTTTCGTCTGAGGGCCTTGTTCACTACTGTACAGCACAGCTACTTTAGCACAGCTGATTGGGTTTTGAAAGCGTTTCGATTAGGTTCATCTAGCTGGTTGAGTTACATTTTTCAGTTAGCAAGATGAGCTATGCATTTCCATTAGGTTTGGATACCCAGATAGCTGTTTTGATTGCGTTTGGGTAGCTGGATGAGCTGCACATTCTGATTGGGTTTGGGTAGCCAGATGAGCTGCACGTTCTGATTGGGCTTGGGTAGCCGGATGAGCTGCGCGTTCTGACTGGGTTTGGGTAGCCGGATGAGCTGCGTGTTCTGATTGGGTTTGGGTAGCCGGATGAGCTGCGCGTTCTGATTGGGTTTGGGTAGCCGGATGAGCTGCGCGTTCTGATTGGGTTTGGGTAGCCGGATGAGCTGCGTGTTCTGATTGGGTTTGGGGTAGCCGGATGAGCTGCGCTTTCTGATTGGGTTTGGGTAGCCGGATGAGCTGCGCGCTCTGATTAGGTTTGGGTAGCTGGATGAGCTGTGTGTTTCGATTAAGTCTGGCTAACAGAATAAGCTACATGTTTCAATTCAACAATCAACAGATATGTGTATGGGTCAAATTCAATGATGAGAGTTTACATCTTTTTACTTGACACTATACTGCCCAGAAAAACAGTCGAAATAACAATATAACTAACCACAGCGTTTATTTCCCCCATGGTCAAAGTCTGAATGGTTGGATCACTGAGAATCTATTTGTGTTCCTCAAGTCTTTGTTTCTGTCAAGTTGTTTTTTCCTTTAAACCAGGGGTCTCCAACTCCGATCCTGGAGAGCCACTATCCAGTAGGTTTTCCATCCTACCCGGCTTCTGATGAGCCACAGCTGTTCTCAGGTAAATACCAGGAGCAGGTGTGGCTCATCAGAAACCAAGTTGGATAGAAAACCTACTGGATTGTGGCTCTCCAGGACCAGGGTTGGTGACCCCTGCTTTAAACACTAACTATTTACTCCCTACTTTTATGTAACATTTTTATCACTTCCAAAAGCCATTTTGTAATGTATGAAATGCAGCTGAGGAAGTGTATTCATAACTCAAACTCACACTTTCTCACTACTCAAAAACACAAGTCGTCCCTTTGTTGAAATAATTCGCTTTGCTATGTAGCTAATTTCATGCCATTTTAATTGCTGCTTAGTACATGCGCTACTGGTCCACTGCAGAAACATCCTCTGCAACCAAATGGGAGACACAAGCACCCAGCAAGCTACAAGTAAACATTTAAAACCCAACACAAAATTCCAGGCTCTACACACATTACATCATGTCCTTTAAAGTCCTCGCTAGCTGCTTGTCTTGGGATCCTATGGCCATGCATGCATTTCTCTCACCTGTTTTTATACACAAAGAACAAACATCGAAGGCATACAGTAAATCAGATAGTAATAATAGTATTCTAGCAGATAGTATTCTACCTCCTGTTTAAATGTTCTAATGCTTCCATTAAGCACTCTGAACTGCATAAGAAACGAACTGTATTTATACTCGGACTATGGCCCACTGGGAAGTGCGGAAATGCATTATTTTGTTGTTTAGCTGATGCTATTAACAAAAGCAGCTTGTAAACTCATTTGTGCAGCCAGATATTTTATGGGAGAAATTCTGGCACTACTTCTGGTTTTGAGTACCACTGCAACGCCCCAGTTAAGACCCTTCAGGGTAGATGGCTTTGTCTTTACCCATAATGCTTAGTGCTACAGTGTAAGCAAGCATACGTAAGGCTGAGAATGACAATCTGCAAACATGTTTTTAGCAGAGTTAAATAGCACAACCTGGTGGTCTTCATGAGAACACACAGGTTTCAAAGATTTCTTCATTGATTCCCATCTCATTGGGCACTCCAGATAATCAATGCCTGCAACTGCGTCCAGGGTTGAGCAGAACCTGTGCAGAACCTCCTTTATGCTCTTCAGGTTTTTCTTCACTGGTATTGTATCACATATTTTTTTGTTTTTAATGGCTTTTTCCATTCTTATAGATTCTTCTCACTCATTAAATTTCCACTGTAAAATCTTAATTTACTTTCATTAACTAACATTTAGCTTTAAACACCAGACATATGATTAAGTCATTGAGCTCCCAAGTCATGAAATCAAAAATCGCATCTGTGGAAATCTGCTGGTTGAAATTATGCCACTGTCATTTTTTAAAGCCACAAATGAAATGTTCTAAATTACCCATGAAAGCTTCCCTAGATCAGTGTTTCTCAAACCATTCCTTGGGGATCCACATTTCTTCTCCAGTGACCAAAAGTGTGGACTGTCTGGTAGAAAGCTTGGAGGGAGTAAATACGTGGACCATCTGGGGTCCCGAGGACTGGTTTGGAAACAATGTCCTAGATGTAGGATAGAGAATGTGGAGCATAAAAAGCAGCACAGACACAGAACCAGCTGGCTACTCCTTGTGATGTAGTACACAGCAATCCACCTGTTAAAATGTAGGCACACGCCCATAAGTCACTGGTATATTACTAGGTGGCTGGCTAATAATGTACTGTAAGATATTGTTGTTTTTTTTAAATATATATATATTTTGCAGGTGAAAATGTCGGTGAATATTAATATAAAATTCACAGGGGAAAACTATAACTGAATTAAACAGGCAATCAAATATCATTAAGCAACAGTAATCAGTGCTGTACTTGGTTGTGTTTACTGGTTATGTTACATACTACAGCACCTGCAAGGCTTTAGTCACCTGAAAGTAATGGACAATCATGGGAAAAATGAGTCACCTGACGTACAGCAAAGCTAGTGTGTCTTTGGGTGACCTGCAGCCCACCTGTCTCACAGTGAGATGCTGTCTTTCTGATGGCTGACCTGCTGTCACTTGGGGAGCACTCGTGCCAGGCTGTATGGGCGGGACTCCAGGGATGCCATGGACGAATGGTGAAAGGGCGGCGGGGCTTTGAACCCAGGCAGCTCCCGGGCCGACCCTCTGTGGCAGGACAGCATCTGCGATCGACCTGTCGGGTCACCACGCATGCCGCCTGACAGCTCATCGCCGGTCCTGAGGAAGAGATGCAGGACCAGATTCAATGTCTGAAGATCTCAGTCCAAAGTGGCAGTGTTTTAAAAGCCGTCATAGAAGATATAGGAAGACTCTTTTAAAATCAGTGCATATCCATTAGAATTTGTATGACACTGGTGCCTAAAACAACACGCAGGACAAACAAGTAAATACTATTTTTCATGCCTTGATCTGTAGATAAATATTGCATCTGGTCTTTTTTACACTTTTCCCTGCACTATTGCTATAGCCTGTTAGTAGAAACTTCTTGAGTGTTCTGAGTGTTCCTCTGGTTAAAATAAAGGCGACTGGGGCTGGGCTGCTGCGATGTGTTAAAGATATCATAATGTGACATGAATTTACAGTTTCCACTAAGGTGTGTGTGTCTGACAAATTCAACATGTACCTCCTAAGAACACCAAGCTAAAGAGAAAACTGGAAAAAAAGAAAACTGGTCAGATTCTTTCCTAATAACTTTGCTGTGTGTGTGGGCTGATTGTGCAAATACAACCACGACCACTTGCAGATGTATTGTTTTGTTGTGATTGCTGATATGGTGAATTTGAAATTTTCCCCTACGTGACTGGATAAGAAAGGAAGAAAAGATGGGTAAATGGATGGATGTACTTTTGACGAGCCGGTGGTCACACATCCTGTGCATTCAAATTTCAGTAAACAGAACTACCCACATCCTGCCATATGACTTGAGGTACTGCTCCGATGTGCGGTGTGCTTGTCACTCCAACTGCAAGGTTACCTGACAGTGATGGACCTTTCCGAATGTTGACCAATCATCAGCGAGCTCTGACTGGAGGACCTGCAGTGGATGGACCCTAAAAAAGAGACCAGCTACATCACACACAAACCAAATGTCAACTCAGGCCTGCAAGGTTAAAAGAACCGTAAAATAAGTATTAATATTCTGCACCTTTTCAAACAGCTTTATTCTCTAGAGAATAAATGCCTGTATAAAGTAACCTGTATCATATAGATAAAGTAAAATGCCTTAAAAAAAAAAAACCTGTTGAAAGAGGAGTTCAGCAAAGGTATACTGGTCTTTGTGTTCAGTCATATTCATTTAAAGTTAATCTGTTCCATATCTGTAATCAGACATTCTTCATGTTTCATTAAGTTTTGAAATAGCTGACAGGCTCCCATGAGCTTTGGTCATTCTGAGGAACACTTGCCTGGTGTTGTACATGTTCTATAAAACCCAACAAGATGGATTTTAATCATCCCTACATTTGTTTGTAAGGGAATCATGTCAAAATGATGCTGGATGGAATGTTGTTTTAAATGACTCAGACACACTGGCAAGGTGGAGGGAAAATGCAGCATAAAAACCATGTTTCTCTAAATTAAGAACATACATTTTTAGATCAAAGAATTCCATGGCTTCTCATTAAAAATGTCAATTATCCAACAGGTCAGGCCACACTTTAAGAATCTTGGTTTCTTGGCCTCATTAAATAGATTTTTCTTTCCATAAAATGCAATTTTTGCTGAAATTACAGAGTGCGACCAATGCATGGCCAAACATCTATGTACATCACTGGGAAATATTAACATCACAAAAAAGAAGCCGATTAAAAAGGAAAAAAAAACTGCTTTAAATGCTCTAATGTCTCAGCAAACGTGAAGGACGTTCACTTGAGAAAGCCACCATCCAGCGGAGAGGAAACCTTGGCCCTGGGTCTCACGCTGAGCTCACGGTGTAATTACTGCCATTCGCAACAACACTGCATTACAACACGTCTTTTAGTTTGGCCGGGAGGCACAATAAAATTTCAGGTGCTTAAGAGACTGTTTTATTTAGAAACAAATAGCACCATACACTAGAACATATTCTCAAGCTGTGACTGTGGGGTTTTGTTGGAAAAGTCAATTATATAAATACGGCTTAAAAGTTAAAAAACTAAATTTTCAGTCACACGTTTGTATCTGCCTCACAAATTCCCAACTAACGATGTCGGTCCTTCCATTTTATGACAAGGCCAATTCATTAATTGGAATTAATTAATTCAGTCCTGCACAAACAGTAAAACTCAGAAAATGATGTCCTGGAGTTTTGCAACAATAACAGTCTGCCCTGGGGGAAAGTTTGAAGCTGACCAGAGTCTCCCGGCTGAGCAACCTGTCAAACGCACCCGCAGGAGATGGCTTCGCTCCTTCATACGCCGCTATCAGCCTGCTGGAAAGCTCATCTGAATCCTGCATGTCTTCAGCAGACTAAACCATTTCACAATTAAAACAATATTGTAGTCTTTTACTGTAGGTAAAATATCTTGTTCCAGAGAGGCGTAGTGGTGCAGTGATTAGCGCTGCTGCCTCACAGCGAGAAGGTCCCGGGTTTGATCCAGGGTCTTTTTTGTGTGGAGTTGGCACGCTCTCCCTGTGTTTGCGTGGGTTATCACTAGGGGCTCTGGTTTCCTCCCATGGTCCAAAAGTATGCAGAACAGGTTGCCTGGTGAGACTAAATTGGCCCTATGACTGTGTGCTCCCTGTGGTGTGTTGGCCACTGCTAAGGGTTGGTTCCTGCCTGTGCCCATTGCTCCTGGGATAGGCTCTGTGACCCCAGTTGGGATTCAGTGGTTTCAGAAAATGGATGTATAGATATCATAGTATAGCTCTTTGAAATACACCCTAACCACCTATGTATATACATGTAGAAAAATACCATTTAGAAGTTTATACTTGGCGGAGAAAAAAGGAATTAGCGTTCATACATTTCCATGGTTCGTGGTAGTTTACGCACCAATCTGTCCATAGGAAGCTGGCCTGATCAGGGACAGTCTGGAGACCCGGCCCTCCATCTCGGGCTGTGAAAAAGGGGGGTGACTGCAGGCTAGTTTATCATACCCAGAGGGAGCTTAACAACATGGCTGTAGGGCTCTGCGGAGATGATCTGCCTTTGGGCTGTTTCCTCCATACATAGTGTGAAGCAGTTTCTCACAGTATTTTGATTTTTTTTTTCCAAATTACCAAAAAATGCCATCATGCACAATACATAATAAATGATGAATTTTTACTTGGCAAAATAGCCTTTCACAGCAAAATCCATTTTTAATTTGAATATATACATAAGCCCACAGAAGTTTTACTTAGAATCCTTTCAAATGTGACTGTAATGCATTTCCAGATTTATAATTATAGACATCACAATAGCAAAGAAACTGTATCCCACACTATAAAGCAGTAAAATAAAGGGTTATTCAAATCACGGTCCTCAAAGTCCAAACACTGCTGGTTTTCCAGCCTTCCTTTAGCTGCCAGCCAGGTGTGAAGCCTCTGACCAATCAGAACCAGTAATTATTAAACTAACTACCTGGGAAAACTGAAAACACGGCCTGGACTTGGATTCGAGGTCCAGATTTGAAGAACCCTGCTATAAAACATAATGAAAACTGCATATACAGAAGTACATATGCTAAATATATACATGTAGGCATAGAAATGTAAATATTAACACATTTTTGCTTCTTTTGTTTCTCACATTCATTTCAAAGCAAATTAAATTACACTGAAAAAGCCTCACAGAAACAGCAGTTTGACAGGTCCCACACAAATGCACTGTAAAACAACCCTATAGGCACAAAGTCTCCTTTACTTTGATTTGTCTTTGGAAGGCACTAACCTTCCTGAATGAGTCCTGGCCATCCACCTCCATTGGCTGAGCACTACAGGAAGAACACATGAGGCTTTCAAGACAGGTATCTCTTTGGGCTGTAATAATCACTCAGGCAGTAGGGCTGTGAGTAACATCATAAGGTGCTCACAGCATATACTGTGATCTAAGCTAGTACACTTAGACTGAGCTATAACAAAAGGGATAGATTTATAACTGGTATGTAAATTCTAAAAAGTTAAATTGTAAACTTCATTTGCTAACATAGGTAGGCAAATGTAGGCATAGGCATAGGAAAGCAGTTGGTAAGGTATTCCCAAACTAACCTATCGAGCATTAGAATTAGGTATTCTCAAATTGGCCTATCAGGCATTGGGATAAGATTAGGTATTCCTAAACTGGCCTATCAGGCATTGGGATAAGATTAGGTATTCCTAAACTGGCCTATCAGGCATAGCGATAAGATCACAAGTGTGAGGAGCCGCTGATACGAGTGTGGGGAAAGCTCAACATAGGCACCCTCCTCAATATTATGCTCTTAAGAGTTGCCAAATAAAAGCAGGAAATGAGAAAAGACTAAAAGGGATGAGAAAGTTGGGAGTACTGGGAAGTGTAGAAAGCTTTCGCAGAATTCTTATGCTTATATTGGGATAATGCTTAAAATATACAATATATATTTAAACACATACTGCAATCCTAGACTGAAATATGCTTGACAACCCAATATTGTTTATTTTTACTTTTATTTTAAAATTTAAATAAGGCCACATTTTTTCATTCTAGGATCAATCTCGATCACTTCAGTATCACTTTCCCATATACAGAGAGCAGAGCCAAAACAATCCAGGGATATACGGTGGATACATTCCTGCCAGCTGAAATTCATTCCTGCCTTCAGATCCCTGTTCGTTTGCACAGGACTCAGAAAGTACTAACGGCAGGGTGAGCGTCTGCATTGAACTGACATCGCAGACGTCATGCTCAGCCATACGCTGGAATCACTCAGCGGCTGCTACCTCAAAGGTCGCCTCAGGCTTCTGCCGTTCGGAGCCGAAAGCCCGGCACCGCTCTGCAACTCTCACTTTGTGGCCACTTTTTTCACTAAGTGTCTGACAGGGGGTCAAAACAATGTAAAGTTTCGCTTGGGCATGAGAGTTTTATCCCCTTCCCATGGATTCAGGGTAAAATGACTTCCACGGCAGAGACTCATCCTACATATGCCTAGGGCCCGAGGTATTTCAACAGGACTGTTTATCAGAACCTGCTTTTTGCTTCTTCCCACCACCATCTGGGTTTATTTTTATATTATGTTACTGAAACAAAAGAAATAAACCAACTCTAATAGTTTCCAGTCTGAAGTCTAACTTAAGGGTCTTTTAAATTTTTTTATTATAGGGTTGCTCTATAAAGGCAACCAAGGACTCTGTTTGGTATGATTTTACTGTATCCTGTCTGTTATAAAATGTACGAAATCCAAACAAACGTTTGATTTATCGCCCTTAGTCTAATATGGTAAATATCACTTACAAGGGAAATAGGGAGAGGATATGTTTCCATATTTAAGGTTTCAGAACTGATGTCCATCCAAGCTGTGTGTTTCATTGACATGTCTGCTTATGAAAGCAAATGTTCACTGACCACTACAGGGTAAACAAAGGAAACTCAACCATTGTGAAATGAAGGCCATGAGTAACATTAAAACAATGGAATTGATTCAGAAATGTTAAAATACATCTTTCTGTATTCATAAAAATGGGTTTAATCGCCAAGATAAATACTCTATGGAGGTTGGGGGAATCAGTGCATTTCCATTTGCCTATATGAAGACCATCTCACACAGCATCAGATGAAGTCCACCATTTACAAACATTATGTGTGGATGGTACGTTCATGCACTGCACCCCCAGACACCCTGAACACTGCATACTGATGCTGGCAATCACAAGGCAGCACTGCCTTTATTAGTTCATTTAAACACACATATTGGAGCTGGGTGTGGCTCAATAGGTTAGGACCCGTGATCTGAGAGTAGTTGGTTTGAATCCTGTGGCCAGCAGGCCGATGCTGCTGTGGGCCCTTGAGCGAGACCCAGTCACTCCAGGGGTGCTGGACAATGGCCCACCCTGCGTTATGACCCTTTCTCTCACCTATGTGTCTGTGACTCTCACGGAGAGTTTCCCCACAAGGGACTCACATTAAAAACATTTGACCATATGACCATTCCTTAAAAGTAGGCAAGGCTAACAAAAGTCTCCATTCACAGTCTGCACATTGTATCCAACGCTACAGCAATTAGCTAAATGAAGCCGTCAATTGTAAACACACTTCACCATCAGCCATCAGATTAAATAGCCTTCAAAATTAAACACATTCATTACATTAAAAATAAATACACAGTCTGTATGCAAACCTGGATCTAAACGAGCCATTGGGCAACCTATGTGTTTAGTGTTAATGCCAGCCTAGAATGAGCAATAACTAAATGAGTTATTCTATATTGGTACAATGTTATGCTAATGCTAAAGATATTACTTCGCTTCAGTGCACAGAGGGAAACCGTGTACCTTTTGGGTAGTTCTTTATGGTAGTTATAAATGGGCAACCAGTCAAACCAGAAAAGAAACAAAAACAATGCTAATAACCATTTGGCGGGTTGAACGTCAGTAAAATATCTTACCCAAAAGTAGCTGTGCAAAACTTCCATTGCACAAAACATAAGATCATTCACAGAAAGAAAACAAAGAATAGCCAATGAACTTGGGAATGGTCACATGTTAGGGCCTTAAAAGCTGGAAAGGCCTGAACAAACTGAACTTGTAGTATCAATCAGTTAATAGACAAAGTGACTGCTGCCCTTGGCTGAATGATTCATTAGCACTGCAAGGTCCCAGATTCTTCCCAAAATCAATGCAAGCAATCACACTTAAGTTTGACGTCCCATAAAAGTTTTAACATTTAAAAAACATAATGCCACCCTACGATCCACTAAGCAGCCACTGCTCCAAAAACCACTTTGATGTTTTTCCAATAGTAACTCAGTAATGTTCCCAATGACCTTGGAGTGGCGCTGCAGCACTCTCAGCAATGCTCATTCTGAGAGCCAGAGGAAGCCAAAAGCTCAAATGCAGCCCTTAATGAATGTGAAATCAAACAAGGCTGGGATGCTGGAATGCTTTTACAAAAGTACTGCTTTCTGGGCTCTTCATGAAAGCCAATGTAGCCATTCTGTTTTGGACACAAAAGCAGGAAGCCTTAGCTGCTTATGTTAGATGACTTGATACGGGACAGTAGACCTGCACGGGGTTCTTGTGGGGAGCTTGAGTGGCTACATGCTCTTCCACTCAGCAGAGACTAGAGACTATAAGCGTCTCACCACATCTCACAAAGAAAGCCTTGTTTTTTATAGGTTCAATTTTTAAGTCAGAATTAATCAGGGATGCAAACTCATCATCGGTGAAAAAGGTGACAAGGATACAACGTGCCAATCCTGTCAGCCTGAAGTCTCTGATGACAGAAACTGCCTTCCACCATGTTTTCACTGACCCAAACCAAGCCCATGTGGCATGCAGTGCCTGCATGTGGCAGACTGCTGCTAACTTTGGTTGATGGTGGACAGTATTCAATGTGAGTATTTTCAAGTATGGCAATCAAGCACAGGTTTAATAATAATTAAAATTTTAACAGTAATAGTTTCTGTTGGGACAAATACCAGGGTTTACTCATCCCTGAGCTTGACCCTCTTCAGTCTTCAGGTGCAGGTTGCCATTTTGAAGACAGGACTGGTCTTTATTTGTTTTGTTTATGCTGTATAAGGCGACATTATCATTTTATTACCTATGATTCTGTCCTTGCACACCCCCCCCCCTTTTTAAAAGTTATTGAATCTACAAAAATCACACAAATTACCTGTTTTGGGCTAAAAACTGGTAATTTAGCAGAAAACTGACAAGTTTGCATCCCTGATTAATAACAAAATGCAAACTCGATATATATACGAAACCAGATATAGAGGTATGTCCTGTTAGGGTTATCTCTCCGTTTTGAGTTGATTAGTGATAACCCGCAGTGCTCTGCACATCTACAGTTCACCAGGACTGAAACACTAAAACCCGAGGATGAAGGTGGAGTGAAGAACCAAGCACTGGGACGGAACCAAACTGGAAGACAGAGACTGGACACAAAGCACAGACGCTTGCAGATCAAACTAGCGACGGCAGTCAGTAGTGAGCTTCTGGCGCTGGGCTGTCACAAAGTGCAGCTTGATAGAGAAATACACCACGACCCCTCTGAGAGATTACACCACTTCACTCCAAAGGTATGGACACACTAGCCTAAAACCCAGCAACTGCAGCATTGTTTCGGTCTGCTGTATGGGATCATTTTGGATTTTATGCTACCTACAGTGACGGCAGTAAGAAAGTAGCGGATAAAACTGTGACTGTGAGCAAGCACTGTGCGGTAGGCGGTGCTTCAGTTAGCAGCAACACGTCCATTGTGTTGACTCATCTGTGGAGACAGCATCCCGGTGTGTCAACTGACAGCACAAAGAAGAGAGTGTCGCGTAGGAAAGAACAAGTTCCACTCCCCGCTGCTTTTAAACAGCCTCGCAGTGAAACGTCAGACAAGGCAGAAGCTAAAGCACTGGGATGTTTCATAGCTATAGCTTTGCAGCCTTTTGCCGCGGTGGATGATGTGGGATTTCAGCATATGGTGAAAATACTCGAGTCGCAGTACAACACTCCCTCCCGCATATCTGTGCCTTAGCAACATTTTATTTTCCCACTGTCCAGTGGAGACCATGAAAGTTTTTTGTTGTTATCAATATTTTCATGCAAGGCCACAGGCTGCATTTCTGTGGATACTGATCCACTTGCATGGTGGAAATGCAATGAGCATAAGTATCCTTGCATTGCTAAGTTGCCACAACGCTACCTTGCTGTCGCAGGTACATCTCTAGCAAGTGAGAGAGATTTTTTATAGCAGGGCCCATTGTCACTGCAAGTAGATCTCGTCTCTTGGTAGAGAATGTGAACAAACTGATCTTCTTGCAGAAGGACATATAAATAGAATGAACACAGCAGTCTTTATTAGTTTGCTTTATGCTGCATGTTATGTTAATGGTCTGCTAATTTAAGGAGAAACCTTTAAAAATCCTTCCATTAAGAAACGCCAGTCATGGATTTGAAAACGTGTTATATGTGTTTATTTTAAAGAAATGAATGTCTGGTTGATCTTATGCTTCACTTTATGTTGATGGCCTTTGCTTATATTTTTGGTCATAAAAAGTCAGAGAGAGTTCTTTTGTTTACACCAATTTCGGGGTCAGAGCATTAAAAGCCATTTTCCACTTTCAGTTTCTTAGACAATTTTTGTAAGAACCACAAGCAACCACAGTTAAATTGAGAAAAAAATATTGTTTTAGTTAAGATTTAACATCTTAACAGTGAATAACTATTTGTTCTGAGCAAGAATTTAAGGCAAATAGTTCTAAATCTTTTCTGCAAAATAAATGAAAAGCATTTTTAAATCAGCAATGTCTCCCCATTTGCTGTATAAAAATCACTCCCAGCATTAACCTTTTAATGACGTGCTTGATGCCAAGCGGCCTCATTCATTCAGTTTTTACAGGACTACATGACACGTCCTTGAGAATAACAGAAATTTTAAAAACTGTAAATGGTGGATTATCTACTGCTGATGTATGGTATTTCTGGAGTGTTGATAAAACAGAAAAAAAGTAAACTGTAACAAACCTAAAACTGAGACCTGAAACCATGATACGGACCCTACCGTACATCTTGTGAATCGTTCCACCCCTAATTCAGAAGTAGTGCTATACATTCGCTGAATAAAAACACCACGGTATACCCAACCTACCATGGTATACCGAATAATCTGGTCATGCCCATTTTTGATGGACTCTGTGGAAGCCACTGGATATCTTTCACGCCAGTGTGTCTTTACATTTAGATGTGATACTGCAGCACACCTCTCACTGACATTACCACTCTCCAGGTTAAGGTGCAAGGTTTAACATGGCCCCCCCGCCATCTTGGTCAGTTTACTCACGGGCATGGTGAGGGCGTCAGGTGGGGCTGAGAAGCCAGCGGTACATAGGGCGACTGCAGCACCGTGGAAGCTGAAAAGACAGAAAGCAGAGTGGGAACTCCTGATGTCGGTGAGCAACAGGATGAGTTACACCGATAAAAAGAATATGAAGAATTTTGAACACATGGTTCGGCATGAGGGTTAAAAGTAAGCTCAGTCACAGTGATGCATTCCATGGCCACAAGCTTCATACACACATTCATATGTGACACATCTTAAATACAAAACTTTGTTTATACTTAAACATGGCTGAAATCACTTTCGCAGTTTGCCTAGGGAGCATTTACAAAATGAACGCCACGTGTGTTTATGAAACTGCCCTTTCCTTCCAATAAATTCCGCACTCCACAGGAGTTCTCCAAAAGAGAGGCTTTGGATATACTGATGAAAGCACCGTCCGGGAAAATCCATCCCCATGCAAAACTGCTTTTACTTCTGTGTCCTCCAAGTATCCGAGGGCTGGGCTCAGGAGCCACGACAGGCTAGCAGAAAGCATGGCCTGCACATGCTCAGAAATCACCGGAAGCCGCCAGACACTCCCCGTGTCAGGTTACCAACACCCGCACCAGGCCCGTGATGAATTTACGGAATGCTGCCACAATTAGGGTGATTAACCACTGTGTTTGGGGGAGAAGCAGCCTACAGAATCAACAGAGAAAGAGCTGAAACACACTGCCTTCAAACAGCCCCAAGAAAAGGAAAATAGATTTGCTTTTCTTGGACTGAATTAAATACAGCAATTTATCACAATTTGTTGCACACTGGTAATTGTTTTACGCCAGAAGCTTGCCAGACTGTGGAGGAAAGCAAGGGAATGCCTTATCTAAAAGATCACTAAAATTCAGCAAGGAAATAAAGACTTGGAAATCAACCCACAGTTGTGGAGTCACACTAACAACTGCAGACAATTCAATCAGCATAATTACACTGGCCTGAGCCCACTGTTTCATACCAAAGTGAACTCTACAGAATCAAACTGAAAACAAAAAACCTATTGTCAGTCTAACATGTTAGAAGAATTTAAGAAGAGGACTATTCTCTGCTGCCTGGAAATTTAGAGAAGGACTATTCTCCTCTGGAGTTTTACTGACAAATTATTGAAAGCTGAAAAGGTCCAATTTCCCTGTGTAATTCAATACAAAGCCCGTCTATGGATAGGTTGGATTAATTCTATAGAGAGAATGAACACATGAAGGAATAGACAAATAGATAGATACATGAGACACAATGATGTAGGGTAGGGTTGATGCCGCGCGCGCCGGGGGGGGGGGGGGGGGGGGGGGGGGGGGGGGGGGGGGGGGGGGGGGGGGGGGGGGGGGGGGGGGGGGGG
>JABFDZ020000016.1:17574629-17593599 GCA_019775955.2 Pollimyrus isidori
GTGGCCGTGATTTAATTCCAGACCCCCCCCCCCGGTGGTGGAGGTCACTGAAGTCTAAATGTCTCCTGCAGCCAATAACACTTTTATTAAAATCAAAACAGGCCGTAAGTCAATAATTGATTTAACATGCAGCCATTGGACAATCACATTTCAGTTACTGCGATTACTTTGTCTGACGCTGTTACCAATAATGACTTAGTGTGCTAACAAGGGACACACACAAAAAGGGAAAAGAGGACAATGGAAATTAAATTGAAATTATGGCTACAAGGATTCCAACAAAAAAAGAACTAAAATCAACGAGGAACAGCACACTGCGCAGTGTGAGGCAGGGAACGTCAAAGGGTCTGACGGTCCATAGAGAAGCAGTGTGAGGAAGGGACTAAGAGGACGGGATGGGCCAATTTCAAGCCAATGATATAATCACAGATTATGGGGTCCAGGAACAGGGTGCGTGGACTGGCATTTAATCTCAATGAAAAGAGATTATAAGTGGTTTGGTTTGGGATGATGTGTAGCTCAGTAGGTTAGGTGGCTATGGCTGTGATCGCAAGGTTACTGGTCCAAATGCTAGGTTTGCAAGAGGACTCTGTTGTTGGGCCCTCGAGCAAGGCTCTTAAACCCCTGATCACTCCAGGAACTGACTTTGCTTTCTCCAAAAGAAAAAAAAAAAAAGTAAGGTACTTTGGATAAAAGTATCACGTCCCCATTATGCAATCTGAGAGTAAAGGGTAGGGTTCAGATGTAATGTTTCCTCGTGCTTGGAAGCTTGGGGGGAGAGAAAATTTCTTTGGTTTCCGTAATAAGATAAGTAAAATGCAATGCCATCCTCAGGCCTTCCGGCGGTGTGTGAGCAAACGAAACTCACAGTTCATGCCGAAGGCCAATTTGCCTGCAAGGCCACTCACACACTTTAATCATTTCATTAAGCCGATTATGTCCTTAAAGCTCTAGCCTTTCGTACTACACTGTTAAACATGGAGTCCCAGATGTTAGTCTAACATTTCATAAACAACGAAGAGTGACAAGCATTTATTAGCATATATAATGTATTATAATGTGTGTTGAACCAGTGCCATTTCAGTGGGGTAAGATTGCTGCACTAAGATCACCTTGAGCTATATATTTGCCACATTTTTATGCAGCATTAAAAGCAATAATAATACATTTGGCTAAGGTGCATACAGCGGACCTGCTGTGTGTTGCAACTATGGTTGAATATAATGCACAATATACTAAACAGGAGCGGATCCAAAGTGGGCCCTGGGGTGGCCATGCCCCCGCAAAGTAGATATGTGGCCACCCCTGTTGCCACCCCACCTCAAAGTAATAAAAACGAAATACGCATTATTTTCTAAGCGGAGCTTAGTGTGAGCCCCCCCCCAAAAGCAAAACTGACCCTCGACAGCCAATCAAAATTTTTCTGCTGACGCCACTGACAGACAACTGTGACGTTGATGAGTTTGGTTTGCATAAAGGAAGCCCTGAGAATTCCTCTGGACAATTACTCATTTTCTGAAGACCACCAACCCAGACTGCCAGAACATGGACCCTAATTGGACGCCTCAACGGTGAATAATATAACGTTATCTGGGGCTCCTCATGGCCTCCCTGGCTGACCATCATTACCATTTGGGGAGTGTAGATGATCAAGCAGGTCTCCTTGCAGGCTCCTCAGTTCCTGTTTGACCTGGCTGTCCTTCACAGCTCCAACAAAATACACAAAAGCAGACTCTGGACAGACACTGGATTTTAGCAACTGAAGGGACCGGCCTGGAATGATTTGCCAGCCTTTACTTTTCTATAGTGCAGTGAGTTGATAACTTCACCTGTACGATTCTTATCGTAAAACTAAGTGCTTTTCTTTTGTGAAAGCTCACAATATTTAAAGTAATATTTAAAGGGATTGTACTGCAGTCTTTTTGAATCTGGCTCTATACTGCCACCCAGTGTTACCTTATATGGTAACATCCCTACAAGACTTTTAGTATCCAATGAGGACAAAGAGCCTTTGCATTTCTTGGAAAAAATCTGATAACTTGATAGGGCCAAAGTGATTAATGGCCACGTGCTTACAGACAGGACAGACAGCTTCAGATAACCAACACCGCTTGGCAATGTAGTGGAATTTGGTATCACCTTCAAAAATCCAAAATAACAATAACATCACAGGCAATATACCTTGAAAAAAATACTTGAGAAAGCTAATGACCCTGCATATTCAGAGAACAGAATAAGATACATTTACCTTAGTTTCACCATTGTCTTTGGGGTGTAAACGTTTCCTGGTCATATCCCGTTTCTCTGAATATCTGTGTTTGTATTTGTAATACATATTCAAAATTTGGTGCTATTTCATATAATCATGTCAGCATAAATACAGTCCTGCGGAAACTCCAGCCTCCTTCGAAAGGTAAAAAGTGATGAACAGGGCTGTATTATCTACAAGTAAAATGCATTCAAAGGGTGTTAACGACACAGACCAGCAGACCGAGAATTTTTTACCTTAAAAAACCAGGGCAGTTCCGGTACCTAAAAACCTAGTTGAGGCAAGTTGGACAATTCCTACCGTTTTCCCCTAAGGGAGAATGACATCCAATTTCCAGGAATAAACCGTTGAGCATTTAACAGGGGGAAGTGAGCGATAGCTTATCCATAATTTTTATAGTATATCTATATCCAGTCTGACTACCTCTGGGCAAACCTATATTAGGTTCAACAATATCTATATTTAACTTCAGATAATGTTAATCGGCAGCATACTGGCACTGTATTAATATCAGTTTACACCCATCCTGAGACTCTCTGATTACATTAATCTCTACTCATAAAGACGTTTGGGCCACCTGAGACTCTGATTAGAATCACCTCCACCAGTAGGACAATCTGAACTCATGTTAGCCCCTTGGCACGTTTCCCCTAGCACACTGGAACCAGGTCGTACCTGAGTCATACTGTACTGAGAGACCGGTTACTGCATGGGTCCAGCTGGCTTCACTGTTCCACTGCAGAAAGGTAAGTAAAGGTGTTGCTGGGTTTTGGAGAGCGACAGTGATGTAAAACCGCACCATACGAACACTCTAGAGTCATGTTAGTCTACACCCACCCTGCCAGGGGTGTCAAACTCTTGTCCTGGGGGACCGGAGCCCTGTGTAGCTTCTCTTTTCCTGGTCCACCACAAATGATTCTGCTCAAGAGCTGTGTGGTAATTAGCACAAGGAGTTGAGTCAGGTGTTAAATGAGGGGAACAAAAATGTGGAGGACTGGAGTTTGACACCCCTGCTCTATGTTAATCTGCACCACAGTAGCACTTGTGTTAGTCCACACCCACCCTGAAACTCCATGTCAATCTGCACCATGCTCACAACTAATACACTGAACCACTATAAGCTGGGGCTACTTTTAACACATTTTTCAGAAATCCCAGCCATCTTGGCTCACCAAACTTTTCAACCTAATCTCCACTCAACGAGCACCGATTACACAGCCACATTTTAAGGCCAGTAACCGGTCGGCAGATTGGTCAATACGTGAAAATTCCTGTGAGTTTTGCGCACATGTGAGCCAACAACAATCCAGTAACATTAAACTGTGAACAGCGAACATGGAGTCAGTGAACACGCTCGCTGTCCCCACTGAATAGAATAAACCTGCTGCCATTTACTATATTCAGTGTGGCTGTATTCATGTTATAGAGTTTGACAAATTGCAAGCTTGGACATACAAGAAGACAGACATGGGCCTTTAACTCAGATTTTTATTTCTTTTTAAAATAATTCATACAAATGGATACAGTCACAAACATTTGTTATTTTTTTTCCTCTTTGTAGTTCAACCCAAAATATATTGCTAGCCTACTACTTGACCAGGAAGAACCACTGTAGGCAATGGGATGGTGCTACTGGGCCAATCAGGCTCTGCTTTGCGGACGTATGATCACCAATGACGTTACAATGAAACGGGCGAATGCAGGCAGGTGGTCGGGCGTTTGGGGAACCTTTTGCCTCTGGGAAAAGTCTTGTGTTTTCGGAACCTTAAAACAGAGGGTGTCGTTGCCTCTTAAAATCAACTCTTAAAATAATAGTGATTCTTTTTCTGCAGTTTGGTACTAAATTACTCTAAAAAAAGACAAGCGAGTACAAAACAATGCACTATGTGGCTTATAAAGGAAAATAAGTGGGGAAAAAATAATTTCCTGAGAAGGTCTGCCTCAAAACTGCCTCTTTTTTTGGGCTTGTTTAAATATACAAGAACAAATATATATTTAGTTGTCTTCAGGTGACTGAATGCTTCCCCTTGTATCTGCGTTTTTGTTGTTTTTTAACTGCTAAACAAACAGACCCTTTAAATGTTCTAAAAACTGTACACAGACAGGTTACATTCATGATATAATTGACTACTCTTGATTAATGAGAAACCCATAAGGACACAGAAACTGTAAAATCAGCCCACTGTACAGGGACAAACTACAATTTATACTCAGGGATTTTTTTTATCTTCTTTTCTTTTAAAATCCATGTTATTCATCTCCTGCACAAATAGTTTAAAAAGAAAAAAAAAATTGCCACCAATTGTTACTGGACCAGCTTCAGAACTGCAACAGACTCCTGCAAATCCACACTTTTACTGGTGCTTTTGGTAACCCATGACGTCTCCAGCTATGGGCCACAGAAAGGAGGGGGAGTGTTCCATGATTGGACAAAGGGCCACAAGGGGCGGGGAAAGGCAGAAAGGGGTGGGGCTACAACTGGTCACTGGGATGCTGCTCTCTTTCCACCTCCGGTTTGCCAGTCTGGCCAGGGGAGGGGGCGTGTGGGGGGTGGGCTACGGTGGGGAGGCCGTGGGAAATGGGCATAGCGCTGGGCACGATTCCTTCCACTGCCGGGGGGAGGCCACCAGAGGCCAGGCTCACCACTCCTGGGGGGTACCTGTGGGCAGACGACAGGAGAAAGCAGAACAGACTTACATCTGGCTTTGAAGCCGCTGCTAGCTTTTCGGCATGACCATCAGTCCTAAGCCTGTATGCTATTGTCACCCAATGACCTGCCTGAACGAGGCCTGTGGCATAAGGTCAGTGATGGGCTGAAAAATTCATGATAGCCATCAATCTGACTGGGAAGGAGATCCACTTCTGTGCACAACAGAGAAAAACCAACTGGGGGATTATTCTACTTTTCAACTTGAACACTTATCAGAAGAGGAAATCGGGAGGCCGTTCAATGTAACCGAGCTACAATATTTATCAAACAACATCCCATTACTTTGAGGTCAATGGACTGGGAAACTTTTATATACAGTCCGCATGGGAGTAGAGACGTGTATGGTCCTTTTACCTGTATGCCCCGTTGAGCTCTGGATGAATAACAGCAGGATCCATGTTGGCCCAGTGTGTAGCCTGGGTTAGGTAGTCTTTGTTGACGCAGTTTTTCAGACTGTCCGGAATGCGCCCTAGATCGGATTGGGAATAGCCGCGTCAAGCCCAAATGACGCACCATGAACGTCACTCACTGTTATTAAAATGCTTCTTAAAACTGAAGCCCATCAGAGCAGAGATACAAAGATATCACTTTCCATCTTTCCTCTACACTGTCAATTAATCAGTACATTATTAATTGGTAATAAGTGTTTCTGAAACCTCACTCCATGAGACCAGTCAGACCACAGATGGAAAATCCCTGCCACACCTCAGATCATATGCTACGTGTTGCACGCCGCCCAAATCCCCACAAAGCGCTAATTTATTTGTTCGGCCTAGTGGAAGCTGTTTCTGTGCTGCGCCATATCTGCCGTTTGTCTTCACACCTCACACTCGCACGTCTCCCATCATCATCCCCAGAAACCACCGTTCAAATTCGGGGGAACAGTCGCTGCTAAGCAGAGTTATTTATTTTAACCAGTGGAATGTATTGTGTGTGTGTGTGTGTGTGTGTGTGTCTGTGCATGTCTGTACATTTCTGTGCGTGTCTGTGTCTATACATCTGTGTATGTGTACATCTGTGTGTGTGTGTACACATCTGTGTGTGTATACATCTGTGTGTGTGTGTGTGTGTGTGTGTGTGTGTGCGTTTCTGATTGTCTGTGTATGCGCGTGTGTCTGTGCGTGCGCGTGCGTCTATGTCTGTTTGTGAATGTCTGTGTGTGCATCTGTACGTGTTTGTGAGTGTCTGTGTCTGAACGCTTGTGTGTGTGTGTGTGTCTGTATGCTTGTGTGTGTGTGTGTGTGTGTGTCTGCATGTGTGTAGAGAAGCACATACAGTGGATGCTTTTCAGAATGAATAGAAAACCCTATTAATACACAGCTGTCTCAATAACACAAAAAGATGTGGCATCACTCCGTTATAACTGATGCATGACACCGGGAATCTTGAAAAGGACATAAAATGAAGCTAAGCAGGCGTGTGGATTATGTGACTGATGCCTGTATCCCCAGGCAACCGCAGAATTTGCGGAAACTGGCACTGGAAGCTCCTTCCAGCCGATGGACACAACTGGCTATGGCTGACCTGTGGAGACCCTTACGCTGCCGGCCACGGGCCTGTGACCACCATCTGGGCAGTCTGCACCTCCGGGTCAATGGCTTGGTTAGCAGCCACGTCTGGCTGACCCAAATTCAGGTGGGCTGCACAGACAGCTACCCGGGAAAGAGTGTCTTTCACTCGACATTCTGAAGGCCCTTAGTCATTTGAGACGGTGGGAGTCACTCTGTTTTTTATAACATGATGACTGAGGAAGCTAATCGACGGCAGCCTGAACTGCCAGAGAGTAGAGGGTCTGTGATGAGTCTATTTTGGCCGAGACGCATGTAAAGCATCTTGTGATGCAAAAGATGTTCGGATCTAGAGGAGCCGGTGATGACTGTATCATCCGGCGGGAAATTGAGGTCCTTTTACGACGGGATCCATTAGCCTCTGAGATCTCCGTGCATCATCCTTGAGGTCAATTGGAATGAGAAGGAACTCAAACGGGGTGGGTGTTAGCAGCTGTGGCAGGGATGGCCAGACAGGAACTTGGTTGCACATACAGATGAAGACGGCGGCTGCGATATGCTTTGAGTGGTGGACTTATTGTATTAATGCTGTCTCTTCCCACAACATGAAAAGCAAATTTTATGAGGTAAGGTAACTCCCCCAACACAGGAAGGAGAATTCGCAAGCAGTATGTGTTATAGAGGCTCGCTGTGGGAAGGCCACAGCCAGTCCCGGGACTGAGGTCTCCCATGGTGGGCATCGGTACGCAGAAAGTCTTGGAAGGGGCCTGAATGAAATTCCAAGCGAAACGTTGTCCATAGCAACATGCCCGTAGGTCTGCATCTACATTGTTGGCCTCATTCGTCGTGCGATGCGGATAGCATGCGGCCCTGTGTGCCAGTGTCACAGGGAACGGCCGGACTGCATTGGAACAGCAGACTGGCTATGTGGAAGAGTGACACTTTATTGCCACAACCCAGTGCTCTTCTGCCTCCACACCAAGGGGTCTGGTCGCACAGTAATTTTCTGGCCGGGTTAATGACGGCAAGGGGGGCTACGCCACTACTTTAGCTAATTCCCAGAAGTCCTTAAAGTGTGAACTGGCTCTGGGCTTCTGCTGGAGAATGAGGCTTGGCTGACGGCTGCCCGACGGCATCAGCATGAGATCCATCAATCACAGCGTCTCGCATCACCAGGGCCAGGCAAGGAGAGCAGAAGTCATTTGGATTCAGTCCCTTCAAAGCTCTCTAACAGGTATGTTCTTAGATCGATGCATTTATTACATTATCATCCAGCAGAATCTTGGAATCGTGAAATACCCTAAGGGTGTGTGTGCGTGTTTCTGTGTGTGTGTGTGTGTGTGTGTGGATTAAGTTTATATTACACTGTGGGGACCAAATGTCCCCAACAGTATGATTAAAAACCTGTTACGCTGACATTGTGGGGACCATTTTTCAGGTCCTTAGAAAGATCTCTAAATGCAGTCAAAAAACTAAAAATGCCAAAAGTCTTGTATTGTGTGATTCCTTAGGGATTAAGGTTATCATGTTGGGATTTTTCCCTCATAGAAGTGAATGAAGAGTCCCTACAAAGATTTAATTACAATCCTGTGTGTGTGTGTGTGTGTGTGTGTGTGTGTGTGGTGGGGGGGGGGTGTCATGTATATATTAGATTGATGGCACCACAGAAAAAACTGAAAGAAACTGGAAAAAAAACTAGGCATTCTATTCCAGTTAACTGTCCCAGTCTAAAAGTGAGGCATTTGCACCTCATCGGTCCATGAGACTGAACACTGAACATGAACCCTAACCACACTGGTTCCTGAATTATACATCTCACACTTATGTGTTCCTCACTACAGGAAGCGTGAATATTCAACTACATTTTGCAATTTCACTGGGCATGAACCTTTGCCTGAACACAAATACAATTCAGTTCACAGATGAATAATGGCTGACATGAAAATAATGAAATAATGGTCTTCGCAGTCATTTCATTGGTTTATTCCGTTCTAAGTAATGTGGGGTAGAAGGATCTGCATGTAATTGGCACGTTAGGCATTATAAAATCATTGCTATCTGTCAGATAATATCACTTATAATTCTCTTAAAATAGCAGTTATTAAGAATCCTACTTCCCAAGAATCCTAATCTGTATTTGAACAGCCAGTGTGCCTGTGATCAGCAGGCCGTCAAATGTACTTTACATCTGATCTGCAAAGCACATATTTAATGACGTCCTGTTTCGCGAGGGCCTTACTAATAAATGTTTGGGGGTGAATTTGATTTCGTTCCCGCAAACCATAAGCCTCTTCCGAGCTCTGGATGTACGGAGTTTCCTTGGGAAGGCTGAGCCGTCTTTCTCACGGATCTGCAGATAGGTGTGCCATCTGTCTGGAAGTAAGCGGTGACCCAGCTCATCGACAGAGCTGGCGTCCCATTGGGGAGACTGATGTGAGGAGTGATTCAGGGACAGGCTGAGGGATGGGGGACAGTGACTGTACTTCTCTCCCCGTGCTTCATGAATATCTTACTGGTTTTAAGTGCTCCTCACAAAAAGCGCTGGTTTGCTTCCACTTATCGGGCCAGTCATGCTTATGAAGGTCCTAACGGCACCACAGCTTAATGAGTTAAGGACAGTTCAGGAAGCCCTCTCCGGATCTCAGCTGGAGGCCCTTCTGTGACCTCAAGGGGGCACCAGGGTGTCCCTCACCTGTGATTGCCCTGCGGATTTCCCTGGCAGCCTCCTCCCGCATCTCTATGGAGGCCTGCTCGCTGTACCAGGCAGCGTGGGGTGTGCAGATGAGGTTGGGGGCATCTTTCAGCGGGCCTTGGTTGAAGCTGAGAGATGGAACACAACACCCATCAAGAAAAAGGATTTCTGTAATATAACTTAACTCTATAACTCTATACGTATACACATTGTATCTTATAATATGGTAGATATTAAAAAAGAGCGAGATTCCTCACAATCTATGTTATCAAAAGTGGTTGATTGTGTTTATGCTATGAAAAAATGCCCACTGGTTTTAGAAATCAACTTGACTTCATTGCCACTGGTCAAATGACGTTGACAGTTCTTATAATCAATGACAGCAATCATCCGCCTCATATACAGTTGATGTGACAAATACAGTGGCCTCCTGAAATATCCTAAGGACAAAGTCAGCATGTATTTTTGATAGAGAGCTGGGGAAACTCGCAGCAGTTCAGCCTAAATATGTGACATTGTGCCGTTTCTGTCTGGCTGTGAATAGCAAGCGGGCTTCCCCAGTGAGAGAGGAAGGTATTCAAAATAGGCTCTGTGAAAATGAACCGCCTCCCCCATGTCACATGATCCTGTTCACGGGCCCGCCCATTTTCACTGTCATCAAAGGCTGCTGCAAGAATATCGTCATTCCACCAGCACCGAATCTGACGCATTTCATTTGTTATCTCAATTTTAAAAAAGGAAACAAAAGCATTGTCGCATGCTGAAATAATCTGTTTAGTAGCAGTTACTTACTTCAATGCATATGTGCGCCGCCTCCAAAGCAATTAATCGAATAAACATTTTTCAAGGGACCAATGAATCCAAAATGCTAAACAGAGAATGCAACAAAGGCAGCAATTATATAAAACACCCCAGAGAATTCTGCATTGTCCTCCTCGGCCAGAATAACCCTTCCTATTCCTGGGGGGGGCACAACTCCGCCGTACATGGGGAGCAGCTGTCTGCCCATCTGTGAGCGTGAGTGTGCCCGGCCTGTGCCAGGCGGTCACGCGAGAGGTAGCATGAAGAAGGATAAAGGAGTGAGTCTGGGGTTAAGGCCTGGCGATTCTGCACGTGTGCGGCTGCCTGCCGCTACCAGACACCCCCCCGGGATGGGAGGGAAATGCTCACCTGAAAGGCTCCGTCTCGTGTACGTCGAGTGCGGCCCCCCGTATCCTGCCCTCCTTTAAGGCCTGGGCGAGGGCCTTCTCGTCCACCAAGCCCCCCCGAGCCGTGTTGACCAGGAAGGCCCCCTGGCGCATCTGCGCGACACCACGGGGCGAGAAAACCAGAGGTGACGTTGAAAAGGCGTCAGCGTGCGAAGGGTTTGCTGACTGTGGCCAATCAGGCGTGACGCTCGCACAAGAAGCCGTACAGCAAATCTGTATCATTCCATTATGAACATAAGATCAGCTGCATGATAGGTGTTGGGGTAGTTTGCAAACGCGACACATTATACATTAAAATTATGTTTAAAATTGTTGCTTACATGCAAATGCATGTACAGGTGTGCAGACTGGTCTGGAATTGAAAAGCTGACCCAAGTCGGGTGATTCCTAGTGTAACGGACACTCCTTACAGTTGTCAGGAAGCCAAAAGCACACAGCCTTCCTCTGGTATAGCCAGGAAAAGAGCAAAAAGTCCAATTTCCTTAGTAAAGTCACTATTCATTTGATAAGTGGCATTGATGTAAAATACAGGAGGCACATGCTTTTAGAATTTACCTTTTGATCTTGCTCTGAAAGAGCAAGCTCACATGAAGAGGAGCTGAGCTGTTCACACAGAGCTATCATCTCAAAGTTTGATGGGCCACAGTCAGAATGGATTTCTAGAAGTTCCGCTTCAAATTTTCAACACAACTCAGAGCCTAAGCCAAGTTTTTCCATGTCACATAATAGACTCAATCTCACCTACATCCCCTAACAGATCTGGCACATCAGCAACTGCCAAAGTGGCCAGATCGGTGGGTATTCTCTGTACATATACTGACTGAAGTTCTATTCTGTTCTTCCACAGTTTCATCACAGTAGAGTATCACACTGATTACAGACACGGCCTGTCATACAGCTATCCAGTTGCCTTTATCACAATGTAACCAGACTGATGACTCACCTTTGTGCTGCAGAAAACTGAAACATTTAACATTCATTCATTTAAAATTCAAAGGCATACAACACCCAAATGAGATAAGCAAACCAAAAACAGACTTCAAAAAAAGACCACAGCATCATGTATTTGGAGACGTGCAAGTTGTATATTATTATTCACATCTGTAAACAACAACCAAAATAAATATTTATATTTAAATATATTAAAATACATTTAAATACATTGTTGCAGATGTACTGTAGCTCTATGAGAAATCAGATGAAGCCATAGTCGGTTTGTATCGACCATATTAAACTGGGCATTGCTAATGCTTAGTCACCTTTCTTAGGAAAGCCAGACTCGTAGTTTATTCTTAGAATTAAATATTCCGTTCTTGCCCAACAATAATTTTCCCGCCATTTCAGCCATCAGTAAAGGATTTCCTTTGGGTCAGATTCGGAATTCAAATTATGTTTCTTCGAAGTGGCAATTTGTCAGATCGACGCATGAGTAAAAAATGTTTTAATACCAATTTAATTGCAGGTTATTATAATTATGCTGGTCACATGGTTGCTACTGTTATTACAGGAACACCTCTGCACATGGCCCGACAATGGCTAGGAAGCGACACGCGCTGGTCTGGCACAGTGCTGTCCGGAATGAGCCTAGAGAGACGTTTCTAGCACTGCCTCAGTTTGAGCAAACTGATCATTATAAAAAATAATGTTCCATGGCACTAATAAGATAAGGAACACAAATTTACAAAGGAGAGAAGGCCATTCGGCCCATCAAGCTCATTTGGGCAGAACTTAACTAATAGCTCAGATTTAAAAACATTTAGTTATAAACATATATAGAAGCATTATAATAATTACTGATACTTCTATTGATCCCTGTGGGGAAACTGACTTTTTACGGCTCCCTCACCTTGCTCTTTATAGAGTAAAATGTCTGCGAAGGGCAGCCACCTGTTGGGGCGCCCAGGGAGCTGGGGGTTAAGGGCTTTGCCCAGGGAGGTGTACACATGCTGAGGCTGGGTTTGAACTGGTGACCTTATTATTACAGGCAGACAGGTTTAGCCCATAGAGCCACACACTGCCACGTTCACAAATTTAATCTCTCAGTTCAGACTGAACTTTTATACCCTGCTTTCCCCCTGTAACAGACACACTGCATACTGTGCAGGTGGTCATTTCGGTGTCACCCGCTACATTTTCGGTTCTGATCCCTTAATTGCTAAAACGCTGTAACTGCTGTAGGTACTGGAGTTTGTACGAAACAGCCTTATGTATGCAGGTGTGTTAGCAGAGCAGAGCTCAATAAAGAGTCTTAATTGTAAGAATAAATAATAGATAATGAAGACTTTACTTAAATGTAGACCTAAAAGCTCATGAGGAATCATGTTAGAAGCAACAAACAATTGTAAGCAGTGTTGGGCATTTCAGGAGCAGAAGCTACAGATCCAGACCAACTAGTTGAGCATAAAAAGTCACAAAGACTCAACGAAACAAAATTGTGGCCTGGATTTGTAGCTTCTAAACCTGAAATCCCCAACACTGATTAAGTTTTTAAGGTTAACCTTTCTTCAGAAAAATCTTTAAAAAAAAAAAAAAATTGCAATGTAATTTTCCAAATGGTATCTCTGTATTATGGAATCAGACGGACTCTGCCAAAGTTTTAGAAGTAGCCAAGGTTTCCTGGGACAGCATGCAGGACAGAGTGGGGCCCTCTGCACATCTACTGGTGACCTATGATGTCACCAGTCCCTCTCACCCTCCCGTCCGTAACGGAGACATTACATCAGAGGCCAAAAGTACGGCTGAGCTGCAGGGCTTTAGCCCAGCTTTGGATGAGTGCCTTCCACATACCCATCTGCATATGGCCACGCCCTCGGATGAGCTGCGAGAGAAGGCCGTGTGCACGGACCCGCACCTGTTTGATGGTGAAGTCGTTGATAAGGTGATGGTTGTGCTCGTTGAGGCTGCAGTGGAGGGTGACGCAGTCGCTGTGGAAGAGAAGGTCCTGCAGGGTGTTGACGCGCTGTAAGCCCAAGGCACGCTCCATGCCGTCCGACAGGTAGGGGTCGTAGAAAATCACGTTGAAGCCGAACGCTTTGGCCCTCAGAGCCACGGCCTGCCCCACGCGTCCTGAAAGCGGAGGGGGAGCGGGGGGCAGGCGTTAGCGTGAGAACAAACCAAGCGGGCATGCGGGGCTCTTCCACACAAGACATACTGAAGCTTTACTGTGCTGGAGACTGTAATATCGCATTACCAAGATCCAGTCATGCATCTCTGACAGTTTGCGTCTGAATGGCGGCTATAGGGCAAGAAGGATTTATATGAAATGGGTCAAAATCCACTGTGGTGATTTCTTCTGCAGGACTAAAATATAGGATATCGGCACTGTGAAGGAGCTCGGAAAAGAATGATGAAGGTAAATAAATGTAATCTAAATCTGAATATTTGCAGTGTCATGTTAAGATGCACATTTTCTATAGACTGTAAGGTTCCACTGCAATCATTCACTCATAAAAAAATAAAAACATATTACTGTTCCCCTTGAACATCCTTATTCTGCTCACCTACACCAGGCACTGTTAGGGGTCTATTCTAGTTTAGTTGCAGGCTGGCACCAATGCCTTACAGGCCCATCTTTTTTACACTTTTCTGGAATGCCAACTGTGGCACCATCTGGGGAAAGTCAACAGTCCATATATTTCATCCCTCGGAGCTGACGAGTCTAGTCACCTGCGTCAGATAATCCAAATGATAAATTACTCGCCACAAAATTAAACATGTCTAAGATATATTCAGGCCTTGGTGTCAAACTTAATGCACATTACTCATCTCAAATTAAGTGGGGGTTGTTACCTCATATACCAAAAATAACTGCAAGAGAATGGTGGACTCAGTCTTGAGGAAAAAGGCTTTCCCTAACCCCATTATAAATATTATAAAATTCCCAAAAGAGTATCTAATTCGATGTTTCGGTAGTCATAGGTCAAGGAAATGAGAGATTGTTAGATGGTTTCAGAAACCTCCTGCAAATACAGGCCACCTCAGCCCCCTACTGCACATCAAAGGCTTCACCCTGCTTGTGCCAGCACAGATTACACCCACCACACACACGATTTCAAGCGGTGTCCCGTCCAAGTGCTTCAAAGGGCCTAAGAATTATGCATCCCCTCTATCTTAAAGGACCGCCGCCGCAAAGGCTACGCTCCCGCAATTCGAACCCAAGGACCAGTGACCAAACAGTCCCGACTCTACTAATATTTCTCACGATATCTGGTCCAGCAAAATGCCTGCCCCACCGCCTTGTACCGTCCACTGGATATTTCGCAGTCACCCCAAAGAATCCATCGGCAATATGGCGTTTCGCAGTTCACGGTAAGAGATGCTGGGTGTGCACATTACAGGTGTAAAATGAAGGATTGCAGCAAGAGACACTGGAAGGAGCTTCCTGGTTTATCTCTGTAATCCATCCCAGCAGAACACACTCTGCCACCTCAGTAAATCACTGGCCTCGCAACATTCCATCGGGTTAATCCCGACAGACACACAATCTCTCTGATTGTTCACATATAACTCCTACTAGACCAGTGCTGAATGTTAAGTGGGTGTTTTAGGGCACTGTTTGGACCCTAGATGAGCGTGGTGTATTACAGTATAGGCAGAGCATAGTGCAGGTGTACTACAGTATAGATATAATACAGTGCAGGTGTACAACAGTATAGGTCTAGTACAGTGGAGGTGTACAACAGTATAGGTGCAGTACAGTTGAGGTGTATTTGGGTTAGTGATGCACCGATAAGGTATTTTCTTGTCCATACCGATAGCCGATTCCTTCAAAACCTGAAACCAATACAGACATTGATTGATAAAAAAAATAAATTACATTCCAGAAATATGAAAAGGTATTTATTTTTTAGTAAGAAAACACTGATTGGAACATAACCCTTATGGCAGTACTGCAGGACTTGTGCTTTTCAGAAACTCTTCATGCTATTCCCTGTCTCGCCTTAAGCTGAGCAATCTAATTCACGGTGGGGAAATGTCTATGAACGGATTCTCCTCGTTAGATCTTATCAGAGCAATGTTTGTAAAATGCGTTTCTAATGTCATTTGCTGTAATATTAAAATACTTCCACACAGCAGACACTTCTTTGTTTAATACACGGTATCCAAAGCAATATGGGTCACCATTCTGAAGGAAATTAAATCGGCAGTGAATTTCAGCTCAATTTCAACTATCGGCCGATGGCTGATTGGTGCTGTATCAGCCAATACCGAGAGTTGGCTTACAGAATTGGTCCATGTCTAATTACAGTGCAGGATTACTAAGGTATAGGTGTATTACAGTATGGGTGTGGTACAGTACAGGTGTATTACAGTGCAGGTGTATTATAGAGTGGGAGTACTACAGTATAAGTGTAGCACAACGCCGGGGTACTAAAATATAGGTGTAGTACAATGCATGAATAGTACAGCCTATATTTAGTACAGTACAGTGTAGGTATGGGATACGATAGTTTTCTGATTATATTAATATGATAGATATTTGAAATATCACAGGACTCAAACACAGTGTAGGACAGGATTAAAGGGGCAGTATATTGTGGGAATTGGCGCTGACCGAGGCCGATGATTCCCAGCGTCTCCCCGCGGATTCGGGCCGCCCCGGAGGCCACTTCGCGGATCTGCTCCACGCTCTGCACCCGCGTCCCCTCCCGCAGCGCCTGGTGCAGCCAGGTGGTCCGTCTGTACAGGTTGAGGATGTGACACATGGTGGAGTCGGCCGTCTCCTCCACCGAGGCCGCTGGCATGTTGCACACGGCGATCCCTGCAGGATGGGGGTAGGACAGAGAGGTCTGGGGGCTAGTACCGAGGGCAGGTGCCGAGGAAAACGCGTCCGCTATGACCAGAATGGGTTACGGCCACAGTTGAGACGAAAACAAAATAAAATCAAAACTGTTAACTGTATTAAATATGGCTCATGCCGTACTCTATAGAATTCAGCTACACTCAAAGCCGCCTCTGAAAACAATGCAAATGTTATCAGTACTAATTAATCACACTGACAGATCCAACCATTCATTATCTCAATGAAGTCACTGCATTGCAATTAAAAACAGTGCCCGGGAACATCAGATTTTGTTTAAAATGTGAAATATATCTTCCTTTGGTTGTGTTGTCTAGACTGGACAATGAGAGAGGAATCTGGGGTCAGGCAGAGAATAGAAAGGTTGTTTCACACATGCATAAACACAAAGACAAGATACACCCATTATCTTAAAACAAGACACCAAATAATACACATCTATGTACAAGACAGATTCGTTTTCTTTGTGTTTAAAATGGCTATAAATCAAATAATTGTATGCAAACTTAGCTAAGAAAATATACTTATTCAAGCTATATAACCATAAATTAAGTCATGATTTTACTGTCTGAGGAGGCTGCAGGCAGCGCATGGAGACGCTGCAGGAGAGATTGAGGAGTGGCGTGATTCAGAGGCCTGACATTATGATACACTTGCGTGCAGATGGAGCCTTTTCATCCAAGGTAAGAATCACTCTCTCATGTACCTCCTTCTTTCTATTGGATTGTTTACATTACATTATTGTGTTTGTCACAATATCAGGCACGCCATGTACACACGTTATACCCCATTACCAAATCCTGTACCCCATTTGTACTCCTTATACCCTATTCCCACAGCTTGTACCCCATTTATACTTTTCCCACTACATCATTTGCATATTTTTTAATATCAATTAAACCAAGGATATTAATTTCTCTTCATATATTGACCCTGACATAAAAGGAAACTGCAACACCATTCTTACAAAACCAAGATCTAATTACACTGCTTTGTTAGTTAGCTGAGACATTAAAATGGAGGAAAAAACAAATTGTGCCGTTATTGTAAATATAATTGTGCTTTATCAGGGAAAGCGGCCGCTGAAGCCGGACGCTGGCAAACGTCAACGTTTATTTTTATGTACTCTCCTTAATATGAGGACCGGTGGGTACTTTTTTGCAGTCAATCTCAAAGCTGAATGAATGAAAAGGCAGAGCAGACGTTACAAAAAAAGTCTAGAGCTGGACCTGAAGTGCCCAGCACAGCTCACACACCTGAGGGTTAGTTCCTGCCCTAATACTGTGTGTGAGGCTAATAAGGACCCCATGTGACTCAGCCCATCACTTGTGGGATCCATGAATCCGAGCCTCTAAATTGGCCGTGATCCGTGATGCACTAGCATCCTGTCCAAGGTGTGCCTTGGGTTTCTTCAGATAGATGACAGACACACTGCTAACTCCCACTCAATCTGAGATTCTGGCATAATTAATGGTCACTGCTGCTTTTCTAGCCAATCGCGAAAAATATGGTTCGTAAGACGTCTGGTCTCTGTGTTTTGGATAAACCATTACCGTACTTTAACAACAGAGCACGTTCCTCAAGGAACTGGGGTGCCACACATATGCTGACCCTAACCATCCATGGACCGGTGTCCCAGTAAGATGACAGTTGGCGGGCATGGTGATGAAGAAAAGCATAATGGGATTGTTTGAAGACTCGCCTGGCCCAGGTTTCGGTTTAGGACCGTCCTTGCTGCAGTTATCTTGACATTGTTGAAAGTCAACAATTCATTTCACCTCCAGGGGTGGGGGGTTAAATTAAGAACAGGATAAGAGCAGAAACATGCCCTAAAGCATTACTAATTACAGTCTCTGCTAATTGGCCCTCCCTCAGTGAGGCCCAGAATCTGTTGGTTTGTGAGAGTACTGCTTAATTAGGCAAAACAGAAGACAGAGTACTTCATACAACTCCTGATTTTGCTATAGTAAGAATTCAGGATATCCACGGGCGTCCAGCACACAAGGCGAAGTGATGTGCTGTAAAGCCCCACTTTCACTAGTGAAAGGCTATTGCTGTCTTTAATGCTGACTTGCATCTTTCGAATAACAAGGCAGCAGCCACTTCAATGCAGCAGAAGGTGGATTGGGTGGTTGCACAGGCAGCTATGGGGCGTGGAACAGAGACCAAGAGAAGCTGTTCCGGGCTCTGGAGCAGAGGCAGACAAGGGGCGGCCCTGGGGTCCACAGCAGAGGCAGACAGGGACGGCCCAGGGGTCCAGAGCAGAGGCAGACAGGGGCGGCCCTGGTCTCGGGAGTAGAGGCAGAGTGTGGTGACCCAAGGCTCTGGAGTAGAGGCAGAGCGGAGCGAGCGACCCAAGGCTCTGGAGTAGAGGCAGAGCGGGGCGACCCAAGGCTCTGGAGTAGAGGCAGAGCGGGGCGACCCAAGGCTCTGGAGTAGAGGCAGAGCGGAGCGAGCGACCCAAGGCTCTGGAGTAGAGGCAGAGCGGAGCGAACAACCCAAGGCTCTGGAGTAGAGGCAGAGTGGGTTGGCCCAAGGCTCTGGAGTAGAGGCAGAATAGGGCGGCCCAAGGCTCTGGAGTAGAGGCAGAGTGGGGCGGCCCAAGACGGAGCTGAGGACTCACCTAGGTCGCCCGCAGACTTGATGTCGATGTTGTCGAAACCGCTGCCAATTCGGACGATTATTCTAAGTGCTTTGAACTTCTCCAAGTCTTCCCGTGTTAACGTGATGGTGTGATACATGAGAGCCCCCACTGCCTCGTTCAGGACCTGCCAAAATGGGGG
>JABFDZ020000016.1:17593699-17623030 GCA_019775955.2 Pollimyrus isidori
CCCCCCCCCCCCCCCCCCCCCCCCCCCCCCCCCCCCCCCCCCCCCCCCCCCCCCCCCCCCCCCCCCCCGTGTGGCAGGGGCTTGTCACGGCTGGGTCCTTACACATGTAACAACCCTAAACCAGCCCTAACCCATCTGCTTTAAACACTTTTATTAAGCATAATATGAATCTTAACCAAAATTTTAACCCTTTAAAAAAAAAGCATGACTGTGTCACAGAAATGTCTCCCAAGAAACTGCATGCATTTATTTAAATTCCAAACTTTCAAATTCAAATTTTCTTTGTCACACACCAATCATACACAGTATGACCTGCAATGAAATGTTATTTCTTGACACTCCGTAACATAAAACACAACAGTGGGATACAGATGAAGCAGAGTTAGACAAGGTTAGGTAAATAATCTAAAAAAAAAAAAGATTGCAAAGATTCAACCCACCATCCATACAGATGTGGGCCACCAGCATAAACCACTGAGCCACATTCTGGTTCAATCTGCTTCGGTTGTTACACCAACACCAATTCACATGTTTGGACTATGAGAAACCAGGGAACCAAAGCAGAGATAACAGTTCATTGGGCTTCTACCTTACAGACAGGAAAGTATGGTTTGTGGTAGGTGGCTTTGCCCATGCGGATTTCCTTTGCTGGGTGTCGAAATGCTGGACTGATTTACAAATGCTTTTCTTCAGTTATGGGGTCTAATAGTACTAGAGACCTGCTTCCCTCTTAATGTGATTTATGATTTTTCCAAATGGATTTGGGCAGTGGATGATGTCATTTAAAGTCATTTTAAAAGGTAAATTCTCTTCCTTTTTAGCTTGAATAAACCTTGTTCACAGTCGATATTCTAGCATGACCTTCACATTCTGCTTTTTATTGCAGCCGTATACGGTCCCTATGGGGGTATCTGGCCTGGAACCAGCGCTCCACATCCCATAGTATCACCAGAAGACGGTCACGGGCACTTTACAGCTGCCAGATTCTCCTGCGACCTTCTGACACCATGGCTGGCTTCTCAGAGACTGTCCTGCAGGGCTTCAGGGGAACCAGCAGCTAGACATGGCCTACGGATATGGGAGTAGCTACCTAAACCTCCACTTAAATTACTAGATATATAATCTGCTTGGCATTATGGGTAATTGGAGAGGCGGCTCAGTACACCTGTAGTCTCCATCGCCACATGACTTTGACAATAAATGGTTGGAAAATGTATGAATTTAAATCTAATTGCTGATGAAAATATAAAAATAATTTTTGTTGTATTTTGCCCTTTCAGGATGAGTTAAAAGCTTTACAGACTGTTTTTTCATTTATTATACTACTTAATTGAGTGTTGCCGTCTCACAGTGAATAAATATGCTTTACTTATAAAAACAGTTTATTTGACTGATTTACTGAATGCATGCTCTGAAAGCAGGATTCCACAAAACAGACTACGGTAATACATTTACAGACTTCATATTCAGAATTTCCCTTTTACACAACCACTGAGTGCTGAGATTAATGAGGACCTCTGCATTTTATAATTAAACGCATTTACAAAGCAGTTAGACCTAAATTAAGAAGCCATTCCTGAGTATAAACTTCTAGACATATACAACATGAAAAAAAAGTTTGTGCAACTAATTTAATGAATTGATTATAATATTTTCTGCACTGTCAATGGAGTTGCCTTTACCTGTAAATTCATTTAGCTGTTTCTGCAATTTTTATTCTTAATTCTAATCCCTTGATTTCTGTAATAAATCAATAAACTAACCAGTGGTAAAATTACAGGAGATATAAACACTTTTCTCATTTAGACACACAGCATTTCATCCAATGTTCATACATAGAAGAAAATTCTGTTTTAAATGAGCTCTTTTACGATGAAAACAGCTTTTTTGATCCCCTTAAACTTAGCCTTTGGTCAGAACCAGGAGTGTTCCCAGATGGCATTACCCACGATGCACTCTGATTGCTGCCTTGTCCCAGCCCTGCCCTCAGGTCAGCTGCATCAGACCCCTCTCCTCTCCTGCTCCCTCTTCTCTGTGAGAACCCCTTGCATTTGTTATTTTTTTTGTGAGAGTGGCCAGATTCCTTAATTAAATCAAAAGCAGAACTATTAATTAGCACAGGAGCGTGGCTGCTGCAAGCCCGTCGCCTTAAACGGGCAGGCAGGCGGGGAGGGGCGACGACGCCATCTGCTTCTGAGAACAGAGGAAATGTTCACTCGGATTCGACCTGGCGATCCGCCGGGATAGTAAACAGCCCGAAAAACAACAAAAAAAAAACACACACACGCACACACAACTACGCACACACATACACACACACACAAGTACGCACATACAAACGCGTATGCGCACACACACATCCAGGCACACACACACATATACACATGCATGCACACACACATATACACATGCATGCACACACAGACGTACGCGCGCATGCACACACACACGTATGCGCGCATGCACACACACACAAGTACGCACATACACACGCGTATGCGCACACACACACGCATGCGCACACACGTACGCTCGCATGCACACACACATACGCTCGCATGCACACACACATACGCTCGCATGCGCACACACATACGCTCGCATGCGCACACACATACGCTCGCATGCGCACAGACACGTACATGCGCACAGACACGTACATGCGCACGCACACACAGACACGTACGCGCGCATGCACACACATGCATGCAAACACACACACGTACATGCGCATGCAAACACACACACGTACGCACACATGCACACACATGCACACACACACAGGCAGGAAAATGCTCCAGCTGCCCTAACGCTTGTCTTGGGTCCTGCCTGACCCAGACACTCCATCCACGGTGTGACACCCGGCTTGTGTCAGGGTTACTTATTTTGTTTTTGGCTCGGAAGGGAAGTGAGCAAATTACCGTGACAAATGCCACAGAAATAAGGCCACGTCAGTTAGCTAATGCTCAGATCTACAGCTATACACCAGACTGTTTAAGAACAATGCAGTATCAGCCGGTCTGGACAGATCGTGTTTTCTGCCTGCTTTCAATCAATCAGGCGTTCAACACGACCCATACTGACAATTTGGATTTTTAAAACAGCCGAGTTACTAGTGGATCCTACTTGATTTTTCTGAGTGCTTATGGTCTTAAAAGTTTAAGCTGAATCTGTAATGACAGTAAAAGAGAAATCCACACTGTAAACTCACTCCTGACACAGGGGCCTGTTACGGCTCTACTGTTATGATCTGAACTGTAAAAACGAGGGACATTGCTACACCAATGCTCACAGTATTTGTCACGCTGGATTAGTTAAGTGACTAATCAGAGGCCTGTCACGTGTGTAATGGCTGCCAAGTATCTTTAGGGATATCTGATCTGTGATAGACCTTCATCGAAACCAAATAAGCCTGAAGCCAAACATGCGTTCCTTTCGTTCGCCGGTTTTCTACATTAAAACGGGCCGTTTGTGTTTGCTGCTTAAGCTAAGATTACGCAGCATGCTCAGCATAAACAAAATACATCAAACATGCTGACAGTACATGCTTTTACATTCCTTTAACGGCACGCTTAAAACCAGAAACATGCCACTGAACACAAAAAACAACATCAGAATCAAATCACTGCAGTAACTGCAGCCTGTTTTTGGGCCCCATCAGTTCTGATAATTCCCAGATAATAATAACAAGTTTTTAATAATGTATGCATCACAACATTTTGACAAAATTACTAAAAAAGTAAATTAGCCTTAATTATAAGTGACACTAGATCTGAACCCTAAGGAAGTTGGTGCCTCAGTGGAATTCGTCATTAACAATGCCCAATATTTAAATAGACATTGACAATTTTTTAAGCTTAGGATTTAAAATATTATAATTGCTTATTGAGTGTCACCTGCCTCATGCCCTAGGGTAGGCTGCAGGCCCTTATCCTAATTAAGCTTTTTTGTAAAATGGATGGATGGATGGATGGACAGACTTGGTAGCGCTCAGCCAATTGTTTGCAAATACAAACCGCCTCATTAAAGAACATGAATTCTTTTGTAAGCTTGAATGAAGTGACACGCTCTTAAATCAGACACCTGTCTATGTAAATTATGATGGCTGGAATCAGTCCCATTCATCGACGTTCACATCAAACGGCCCCCCTGCTCGCATCCTAAGCTCTTCAAAGCCCACCGCGGTACTCGAAGCACAAGGAAGCGGCCGAAACCCGTCTGCCTGCGTTCATTATGCGTCCGGCTGCAGACGAGCTCTCTGACAGGTAAAAGACGCCGATCGCTGCCGGTAAATAAGCACGCGGGGCCAGAGGCGGCCGTACATCTGCTACACAGCCACTCCAGGTGTCTATGCCGCGCAACTGGACATGGGGCTCTATTCATGAACTCCCCACGCATCCATACGCAAGTAAGTAGGTAAGTAAGGAAGGAGGTGGAGCTTTATTGTCATCCCAACAATACACAATAAGTATACAGTGAGACGAAATATCGCTCTCCGTTACCATAAGTGCAACATAAAACACAACCGCACACAAGACGGATCATAATGAGGGTGAGAACCCAAATAGGTTCCTACGTGGTTTTTCAGCAGCGCATCAGAATGAGGATGGAATGAAATGCATGTGCGGGACCAGGGGGCTTCCTACGGCCCCCCAAGCCCAGCAGAAGCAGCATTCGGCCGGCAAGCAGCAAGGCAAGCAGGAAAACTGGGCTAAAGTTCAGCGTGCAGGCCATGGAGGGACGGCCTGACCGGTCCGGGCAGACGGCTGACCCAAACTGTCTGGCTAATTACCCAGCTGTAAAGGGAGGGGACCTTCCCAAATGCGACTGCAGTAAAAGGTCCCCGCTACAAGGCAATCCACTAAACACTATCTGCGACAGTTATTTGCCACAGTACAAACTAAAAAAGCAGAAAAATAAAGATCAAACAAGGGTATTGATTTGAATAATAATAATAATCATAATAAATTCTTCTCCACCTTCTCGTGGATTTCCTGTGTGGACTGGGCGTCACAGAAGGCCACCGTGGCCACGTCCTTGAGGATGGGCATCTCCACGGTGCAGTCGCGGCCGTCCAACAGCGCCACCAGTGGCCGGGGGTGCATGGGCCCGTTCATGATTGGGGGTCGAATGCCTGCGGGGGGAAAGAGGTGGTCAAGCTGGAGCCTCCGTATCACTTTATAGCTACAGCCCAACAACCAGAGTGCCAATGCGACCGGAACCACGGGAAACTCCCAAGGGAAATGTTTTCTGTGGCTGAGTGAAAACATTTGTGTCCCAGAGAATATGTGACAATGACCAGCAAGTGCAATAATCTACATAACCTGGTAAAACTGAAGCAACAAAAAAAACGCACCATGACTAGAAAAAAATAGAGAAATAATTCGCTAAATGATTCTGTACATCTCCCAAGTGAATGGCGACATTATATATACACAATTAATTTTTGATCCACTAATAGGCAATTAATGATAACGATGGACAACGATTTTTGACTCCTGAATTTTTTGCTTCCTGAAAAAAAATGGGAGTTACAAAAAACAACTTCAAGCTGAACATGAAAATAATTTGCGATTCGCTATATTAAGTAGAAGCTGGAGCAACATGAAGTGAATTTAAATTTGATTAGATTCAGCATGTTTAATTGCATAATGATGCTGACATATTGCGTTAGTACAGCTGAGCTAAAAATGTCTTGCCACCGATGTTCATTTGTAGTCGGCACTCGATGCCTCTCGTCTCGGACGCGAGTTGGCCAGCACTGACGGCTTCCAGGTCCCTGTGAACGTGTTCCCTTGGCTGTGGCGTCCCGGCGATACCGTGCACCATGTTTCTCACTTACCGCAACAAGATCAGCAGAAACTCGTGTGAGAATGTAGAAAATTAATTTTCAAAAACGTGCTGCACTACATGGTCTTGTATGCCCGAAGCATGTCATCTATCGGGTGCATATAGTCTGGTGCCTCATAGCTGCCAAGGAAATCCTCAACGACATCCGTGAATACCTTTCATACTATTTTCTTAGGCCCCACTAGCAGATCTTTTAACTAAAACGTTCTTGGTGGCGAGAAAGACAGACATTTTCGTACCTGGCGACAGCAAACCCCATTCCACTTATGCTTGACAAAACTAAGTCCCTGAGCAGGCCGTTTAATTCTGACCGTGTCACCAGGGGACGATAACCAGGCATAATCTCTTGAGCGCCTTCACTGTCGCCTTCTGTACCTGGTTAGTGCACCGTGGCATCTTCACCTGCCTTGTCGTCTTTCTGACGCCTCGGTGCCGGCAAACTATTGTCCTGCTGCGCCGCTCCCATAGCTGAAGGCAGGTATTCGATCGATTTCTTATTTTTAGCAGAGAAGCCAGATACATTATTCAGACAGAGGTAACAGTCCTTCGCCCGATCCTTGTGTTCTCGTCACATCGTCAGACAAGTGGCGTTGGCTTCCGAGTTCCTCTGCACTAAGCTCTCAGGTTGATAGCCCGAGTCGCACAGCGATCGTAGTCGCCGATTTGACGGCCGTAGTAGAGCTGATAGACTTTTTTAAAATAAGTGCGTCTTTCAGCCGTAAGCGTATACTTGCCACAAATGTAATAACACAGAACGTACTGCAGCTACTGAGACATTGACGAGACAGTTCTTCTCTATTGAGTCTTCCTGATGACAAAGCTGTTAATGCTGTTATAAATGCTATTTTTAAGCAGACTCACTGTGCTGAGCACACGTTCTCCGGCATGTGTTCAGACCGTATCAATGCAATTCACAGCGTTTCTATATGCGAGGGGCTTTTGTACCCAGTCTGCCATCGTCTTGCCTGACTAAGCATGACCAGGCATGCCTAAGGCAGCATGTGCATAGCACCTGCACTGAGGACCTGCCCAGGCATGCCTGGACTGACCAAAACAGTTTGCTTTGGGGACAATATACTAGTAGACTTAAAATAAAGTGAGGAAAAAAAAAAATCAGGTTATACCTAAGAAATAGTAAGTTAAATTAAGGGAAAATTTAAGGTGATTTTAATAATCAACAGCCTAACAACAATAAAATATACCCAAAAGTGTTCAAAAATCAAAATCTTGATTGTCCAGCTGCATGTGATGTTGATCAATACTGTGATACCTCTTGAAATAACAGGTGCAGTTACCATTTAGGTTAAATGAAATGCTGTCTGGTCTCTCATCTTATATGGAGATGGGGAATTAAAAGACTCCCTCTCTATTGTGAATGATGTTAAGATACACAATCGCTGTGTGCATAATAACAAAATAGCTTGAAGCACTGCAATTAGCCGGGTTGGGATTTAATTGGCAGGAGATTCAGTGTCAGTGGGGGTTACAGCTGAGTTAACACTCAACGAGGAGGCAGCAAGCAGCTTTTAAGTGTCAAAAATTGTGCATCCTCATGTTTTGACGTCTACTTTTAATTTAGCTAGCTTTTATGCCAATTACTGTTTGGCATGTTAGTACGAATTAAAATATCGTGTCAGTTCAATGGCAGCAAATTAATGCAACTCAAATCCACACCAAGTGGTCCCTTAGCCCAAAGAATATGTACCGGATTCCTGTGTGCGGTCTTTGCCAGGAAATGTCCGCCTGAATCACAAAGCTGAACTTGAAAAACATAAACTGGGCTGGCGAAAATATTTACAGTTTTTCTCCTTACAACAAAGGTGTCTCCAGAGCATTTCCATCGGAGGGCGAGGGATGCAGACAATCTAAACTACCGAGGGCTCTCACCCCCGATTTCAGTATTTTTAGTGCAATTTTCAGTATTAGCAAGGTTCTCAAAAAAGCATGTATGGTTCAATCACCGCCAATTGGAGCAATCAGCACAAAGAAGGGGCAGAGTGGCAGATCAGTGCTAGCAGAGAAAGCAGAGTCAGAGACCGAGTATTTTCACATGCCGGTATCAGATAGTGATGTTTATGTCCACGCTATCCAAGTAACCATCATATGACTGATCTTTGGAAGGGTGCCTTTCATGGGGAACAGTTCTCTCTCATAGGTAAATTCAGCTGTTACTGTGAGAGAGAGTGCTGTGGAACAAGCCTAGTGAACACTGGAGAATTCAGCCTTGACTGTGAGAGAAAAATGTAATGCAAGCCTACTTAGCACAGGAGAATTCAGCCGTGGCTGTAAGAGAGTGCTGTACTGCAAACATACTTAACAAAGGAGAATTCAGCTGTGACTGTAAGAGAGTGCTGTATTGCAAACCTACTTAACACAGGAGAATTCAGCCTTGACTGTAAGAGAGTGCTGAAATGCAAACCTACTTAGCACAGGAGAATTCAGCCTTGACTGTAAGAGAGTGCTGAAATGCAAACCTACTTAACACAGGAGAATTCAGCCTTGACTGTGACAGAGCAATGTAATGCACACCTACTTAACATGGAAGAATTCAGCCTTGACTCTGAAAGACCACTATAATGCAAACCTACTTAACCCAGGAGGGTTCAGTCATGACAATGGAAGAGAACTGTAGTGCAAACCTACTTAACACGGGAAGATTCAGTCGTGTTCCCAAATTGCCGATAGGTGTGCATTAGTGGGTGAATGTCGCGTGAATGTGCGCTGTGATGGGTTGGCGCCCCTTCCTGGGTTGTTACATGCCTTGTGCCCATAATCTCCAGGATAGGCTGAAGACCCCCCGCAACCCTGCACAGAACAGGTGGTTTTAGAAAATAAATGTATGTATGGATGGATGGATTTAGCCGTGACTGTGAGAGAATAATAATGTATAGAATTGCAAACACTCCCAATAAAGTCACTGCATGTACTCGCTTACACATGGCAAGAAAACACACAGTGCAGAAACGGAGAAATACGCACGCTTGACCTGGCCCTCCAAAGCTCTTCAAAACCTCCAGGATCATTCACTAAACATGGCTGCAAATCGTGCATTACCAGCTGGGTCTGTCTAGGTCTGCAACAGTAATGTCTGGCAGGGAGCCTAGGAGATTTTCATTTACCTATGGACAGGTTCTCTCTACAAACAATCTCCACGGGTGTGAATGTAAGATGTTGCGGGCCAGTCAGAAGCAAGTACTTCAAGGGAGCCAAACTGGGCCCAGCACAAGTGGAGCCACGGCCAAGCAGGATCAGATGGAATGAGGAAGAAAGTACAGATCACACTGAAGCCCATTCATGAAATCAGCTTCATGGGTGAAGTTTGCAACTGGGTGAAATTCCGTCTGACAAAAATATTGTGCTGTACTGTTTACCACAACAAAATGTGGGTTCCTAAAATGGCCAAAAAAGCCTGCCACAAACTGGCATAAAACGTGGGCATGTCTATGAACTCCTGAGAGCCAAAAGGGAAAGCAAGAAGAACACAACACATGTGACCATGTGGTAAGGCACAGAGCGATTAAACCCTCCAAAATGAGGACCTCGCGCCACTTTAAGGGGTGAGAACTAAGCTTGTTTTACAGACAAACCAGTAATGTCACTAATTCTGTACTGGCTTAGATACAAATGGCTCAGATTTCAACACGGTGTGATTGCCAAATCTGTAGAACACGGGCAGTCTGTATCCCTCTGAAGTCTATACACCACAGCCAGTCTCTGTAACCATAATATCTGTAAAAGACAGCTGTTCATTATCCCTTTAAAGTCTACAAAATATTGCAGGTCTTTATCTCTCTAACGTCTGTAGAACATAGCCACTCATTCTCCCTCTAGCGTCGCGAACACGGCCAGTCACTGTCCCTCTAATGTCTGTAGAACACGGCCAGTCACTGTCCCTCAAATGTCTGTAGAACACGGCCAGTCACTGTCCCTCAAATGTCTGTAGAACACGGCCAGTCACTGTCCCTCAAAGGTCTGTAGAACACGGCCAGTCACTGTCCCTCAAATGTCTGTAGAACACGGCCAGTCACTGTCCCTCTAATGTCTGTAGAACACGGCCAGTCTATGTTCCTCCGATAGTGACCGTCTCTCTAACATCTGTAGCATATGGACAATCTCTGTCCTTCTAACAGGTATCAAACATGGCCACTCTCTCTCCCTCCAACACCTAGAACACGACCGGTTTCTGTGCCTCTAACGTCTGTAGAACTCAGCCAATCACTGTCCCTCTAACGATGACTGCCTTTGTAATGTCTGCAGAACACAGCCGGTCTCTGTCCCTCTGACGTCTGTAGAACATGGCTGGTCACCAGCTTTGAACACGCTGTAAAAGACAATGCGTTTGATCTGGGGCACCTGGAACTAATGTATTTTTCTTCATGGTAGATGAAAGGCAAAGAAGGTGCTTTTTGATGTACAAGCCTGTGGGGGAACTTCCCTAGGGTGCAGTTTCTAGAAACTTTAGCATGAGAAACCTCAGCGTCGCATACTTATAATGATACTCTTAAAGTACATTGTAAATATATTTATGCAGAAAGCTACACCTACAACAGCGGTCCAGTCGTTGGCCTCAAAAAACGGGGAAGATGACATCATTAGGAAAAACAGGTGTGGCCGACATTGACTCCTCCCAGACAGCTGAAGTGGAGGCGAGAATTTTTAAGTTTCCTTTGGAAGAGAGAATCATAAATATGAAAGCGGGGGGGGGAGAAACTAGTCAAGCAGGATTTGGCAATCAAGCGAGAAGCATGAGCGGCATAAAGGCCGAGCTGTTATCTGAGCCGCGGTGGGTGTGGTTTGCTGCTACGACTTCAGGTGCGTCGAGTCGTGTCAGCGCACATCTGTGGGCAAACAGCACGGCTAGGCTGTGGTCGACACCGGCGACGCCCCCGAAGGGAGGGAAGCGCTCACCGCGAGCAGAGATGCGGGTTGAACTCAGGTTAACCTTCCACTCTCGCCCTATCAGCACGGTTCCTCTGAAAGGAAACCTTCCCTAGGAAGTACAAATATTAAAAGCAGAATATGATACCCACCGAAGTCTAGCTAGCGTTTCGGAGGGGGGGGTGATTGGTGCCGCCATAGCGGTGATAAATGGACGTCCGTGATTGGCAGAGGGACCAGCACGCAAACCCGCACACCCTTCACCTTCACACTCTGGTGAACTTGCTGACTGCTTTAGAGTGTGTCCATTCTTATAGAGAACCGTGAGAACCATCAAACGGGTGTTTTTTTTTTCCACCTTTCTTCCCTGCACAGTGAGCTAGAACTCACTGTTAGACCAATTAATTTAATGTTCTGAACGGCGAATCTGCATTCCTTGCGTGTCAGCATGAATTCAGTGTCGAAGGGCTATTCCGCCGCTAAATTAAATTAAGTCTCCGAACGGCTTCCTCCGAAGGTGCGGAGGACCTGTGGGTGATCCTGCAAGGCCTGTTTTCCGGTTTTCCTCACCAGCCCGCTGAGCATTGAACATACGCTCTCTGCACGACATGAGCATCAACAGTCTCCACCGTGGGTCAGCTCTCCCAGTCACCACAGATTTGTGGGTGTGTAGCTAAGCGGGCTTAGCCTCTGTGGCTGTGGTCAGAAGGTCGCAGGTTCGTGGCCCAGCCCTGGCAGAATAGTCACATGACTGGGACCCCTAAAGCAAGACCCCTAACCCCTAGCTGTATGCAAACCCATTCCCAAAAACTTGAGTCAGGGAGCAGTAATGGACATGCTCCTCACCTTCCGCTGATTCCATGTGGTCTTGTGGTGCTGCTTCGTGCACCAGCCCAGTTCCGCCCAGCTGTAACCCCAGCTAACGAAGCAGTGCTCCTTAAATGGTATGGAATGGTATTACTGGAGTAATTCCCAGTCTGGGTCCCGCAGAAGATCCCCGTACTGCTTTCACTGCTTGCTGGCTGTTGATATACTCAGCGGGAACTTTTGTCCACGTTTTATTTATTTATATGGTTTTTGAGAAAGCAGCCTCGAGCAGTGCTGGGAGCTGCTTTGGGGGCAGGCAGTGAATTTTATTTGCAGTGTTGAGAGCTGCTCTGGGGGCCGGCAGTCAATTTCATTTGCAATGTTGAGAGCTGCGCTGGGGTCTGGCAGTGAATTTCAGTTGCAGTGCTGGGAGCTGTGCTGGGGGCCAGCAGTGAATTTCAGTTGCAGTGCTGGGAGCTGCTCTGGGGGCCAGCAGTGAATTTTATTTGCAGTGCTCTTAACCCGCTGAGCCACACCAGCCCCCAGAATCACTTGAAATCTTTGGCACTGCAATAAAGACTCAGCCCCTGTGGAGCGCTCCAATAAACATCTTTTCTAACCACTGTAATACAAACTACAGTACACAGCATCCCTCACTGTAACACACTGCAATACTCGATTAAAGTGTGCACACAAAGTTGTGTGCACACAAAGTTATGTTAGTCCAGTGGTGCATTCTTCTGATACGAGTGTGAATATGTTTAATAATTCACTTCTAAGACATCTGCACAACCTAATGGAATCAGACAACCTCGTCCTAATGTAGATATACATGTGGTGGATTTCTTTCCTGAGTCATGAACTTTATTTATATACAAAAAATGTTCTCCACATACTTCTGCACGTATTGTGGCATTCCACGTTTCAGCCGTTAAAAGCATCCACTCTTAAAAGTAGCGGTGACCTACAAGGCTGCTGAAGCCAATACACATTATTTATTCACCCGATGCTTTTATTCAAAGCAACACATTCTTACTGTAAGTGCTTTGCTCAAGGGCCCAACGGTAAAAAAAAATTCAACCAACAATGGGATTTGAACCAGCGACCTTCTGACTAAAAACACAGAGCCCTGACCTACTGAGCTACAATAGCTGCCAGGGTATGCGGTGCCGGGTGGCTCAGCGGCGAACAGAGAAGCTCCAGGGCTCAAACAGGGCAGATTCAGGACCCGGGGAGCTGCTGTCTGCTTCGATTACAGCCCAGCAGGGCGAGAAACAGAAAACTACCAAAATTCTAGCAGCCTGCCCACGATCTGAAAATCACCCTTAATTTGTACAAGAGAGAGACTGCAGATTATGTTCGACCATCTAGTTATTAATAACTCCTGCTTTTCGCTACAATGACCGTGATTGGCTACTCAATGAGCCAATACTGTGGGTCTCACAGAGATTTCTGAAAAACCCAACTCAGTGCGGTTTTGAACCAGGAGTGCTTTCCATCTCTTACATTCACAGCCTGCTGTCAAGAGCTTAAATACATCCACAGACACACTCATTGATTCTCCATCCTTCTGAAAACTGCCTTAAAAACAAGAACGCAGATATACCACTATGCTAGCCTAAGATGATCAACTCAGTTGCACTAGGAAGGTTTATTCTTATTGATATTCATTTTCATTTTTGGAGATTATGATCTTAAAAACTCAAAGACCAAATGCCCAAACGACGTCAGAAAAACCTGTTATTTTGATGTTGAGAAGATGCCACAAGGGGAAACTCAATTCTTTAAAAAATCTGTGAGTACGATCATAGAACTAAAAATGCCAGACGTCTTGTATTCTGTTTGGTTACTTATGGCTAAGGCTGGGTTGGGGTTAATGTTGTCACTGTTGGGATTAGATTTTCGTCCATAGAAATGAATGGAGAGTCCCCACAAAGATATAATTACAAACCTGTCACTCTGCGTGTTGGGCACTGTCTGGGGGTGTGTGTGTACGCGTGAGTGTGTTTCGGGGGGGGGCGGGGGGTTCTGCTGGGACCAGCTGCCCCACGCTGCCTCCCGTGAGTGACAGCACATCAGGGTGAATTAAAGCTGTCCCCCCCCCCGTTCTTCCATGACAGCTTCTCATTACTGATTTAAATTATATACAAAACTGCCTCCAGATAGCTGTCCTCTCGCACATGATTTATCTGCCCATTAGTAGCGAGCGGCTCAGCTTCTCCAGCCAACATTAAAGAGCAAATCCACGTATTACATGCTGATCTGAAACCTAATGTGATATTTATACTTTTTAACAATGGGGGAGTTTGCCGAAGACGGACATTTTTAGACAGTCATGGGGGTCTTCACTACATTTAAATAAGCAACTAATAATTAAGCAGTACATTAATGAATCAGGCAGACATCAGCCAGTCGGTTCACATTATCACTGAACTGCACTCAGAAAACCTGTTCCCTGCGTCCCCCCCCCCCCATCCATTGGCACACTTTGCTGCTGGCCAATCAGGCAGCAGGCACTGACACCCAGCTACAATATCCTACCGTCCCTTAAGATGCAGATGGGGTGTCCTCACCAAAAAGCACGGGTCACCCCCCCCCCCTCATGGCAGCCGGGGCGGGCAGACCCACGTGACAACACACTGACACACTGCTTGTCAACTGAAAATCAGTCACGTACTAAATATATTAAACAATATTTCATATGCATCCATCCATTTTCTATACCTGCTTGTCCTATGCGGGGTTATAGGGGCCTATAGCCTATGCTGGACACAATGGACACAAGGCAGGGAACAGCCCAGGATGGGGCTCCACGCCATCACAAGACACATGCAGCATTTATACCTATGCGGGGGTTTAGTAACTCCAATCAGCCTCAAATCAGAGTGAAATCAGAGTATCTGGGGGAAATCCCATGACGACATGGGAAGAACATGCAAACTCCTCACACAAGCAGCTACGCTGGAGACCCGAACCCAGGCTCCAGGGGTGTGAGGTGACAGTGCTACCACGTGACCCCAGTATTAAACGGAACTGAAATAGTATGAAATAAAACACACGCACAATGTAAACGACAGAGTCACAAAACACACTGCTGAATTGCCTTTTCATTGGAGATAGAGAGCGGCCACTCACTGCCGCGATACCAGAGCCCATCGTGACGGAAGGAACGCAGAGAGGACGATATGAGTTTAATAAAGAACGGCGTGTAATCTGACACCTGTGCTTCGTGCTCATATTGCGAAGAGAAAAATGTGTAATGGCCAAAGCAGGGGCACGTAGCGTGGTGCGGGGATACCAAGGCTAGCACGATGCGGGGCGGGGGCAGGCCGGCTGGGAAACGTGTTAGAGCATCGCTGGGCAGGAGCCGTCCCAGAGGGGATGGATCTTTCGATATGACACGGCTGGCAGCCGGGGACCGGGCAGGCTCAGAGTGTAAGGCGCTTAAATCTACATCCCAAAATAACTGTTCGGTGCTGCAATGTTAGAGTGCAGAATTCCATATACAGCCAGAATCCAGTTTTTTGCTTTAATGATCAGATCAGCGGTTGTGGAAAACGGAAAATGCATGAAAACTGATATAGTGGGTGGATGGATTTATATTTTATATTCCTGTATGGCCTGGGATTGGATCCAGCACCCCCCCCCAACAACCCCGACCAGGAAAAGAGGTTAGAAGATGGATGGATGGATGGTTTTTATGTTCCAAGAAATGTAATTAAATACACTAGAGAAAGAAGACACAGCTCCTTTCCAGAGCATTGGGAGATGGGTGGAGTGATGTTCTGCTGGGGATGGTGACCATCACTCCCAGTTCTGGAGTAACCCTGAAGTCATCGGGTCAAGGGGGGGGCAGTGGGGGAATATGTCACGGTTGGGTAAGTCACCCGTGGCGGGAGCCGGGAGGGGGGTTTAAATTTATGCACTTGACTTTCAGGGTATTTAATGACTCAGCTGTCCCTCCGCATTAATAACGGTTAATTTACTCCCAACTCGGACAAACAGCAGCAGCTACAGCGTGAAGAGCAGGCAGCAATAAACACCTCTATCATACGTACACCAAGGGCCTCCAGCTTCCGCTGAGCGCCGGAACATCACATGACCCTCTCCCGGCATCCAATCACAATCCTCAGCTTAATGATGCTAAATATAAAAGCTTGTTTTACACGTTGACAACAAATTTCCACCTTTAGGTACCGTGGTGATTTAAAAGACAGACGGGTTACAAAAAAAATTAATTACGTATAAATGCAGACTGCCCTATGCTCCCTACAACCCAAACCAGGATAAGAGGTTAGAAGATGCATGGATGGATGCAGCTATTGGCCAGAGTGAAAATCAGGCGCTTAATCGCTGCATGTCCCGTCTACAGAAGCAAACACGCACACCTGATATTACTATTAATCGTTGGTGCAATTGTCAAAGAAATGTATGATATTGCTGAAATCTCCAATATGTTTAAAGCACTACCCCAGCACTCAAAATGAACAAACTAAGAATACATTTTATACCTTCCAGAACTACAACGCACCACACATTTCAGCTAATAACCAAACCAGGCAGGAAAAAGACATTTCCCAGCCACTTAACCTCTGAATAATGTCCAACACAGCTGTCTAAAGAGCATGGGGAAGCCATTGTTCTTGTCTCTGGGGGCTTAAGCTGTACTGCGGGTCCTTCCGTTTCAGTCTGGCTCATAGGAGCCCCCCGAACATTAAGAAATGGATTTTTCACACCGGATCGCCACATCAAGTCAGGCAACACGTGACTGTGTGTGTGTGAGTGTTAAGACCCATTACCTGCCTACATGGTCTCCGATTGTGTTGGTGTGACAGCCTCCGATTTCAAGTTAATGAAGACCATTGGGAACACACTGCCCTACTGTCCTTCCTAATCCAGCATCGATGAGCTTGGAAAGCCATGGGAGAGACGGGAAAAGTACTTAATGCGGCGTGTTAACGGCAAGCTGAGTGCCCCCACCGTGACTGCGTCGAGCTGGAAGGCCCAGAATGCCTAACCACTACTTGCAGAAGTTTCTGGCGGGTGTTGAGACCTCCGAAACAAACAAAGTGATGGATAATTAGCCCCTGGGCGTAGACTCACAGAGCAAGGCCTGCTAATCGCAAAGCAAGACCCAAGGCCCTTATACAACACGGCTTCACATAAACCTATGATAATATGTAGGGATGAAATATGAGTGTAAGTTGGGTTGGCTGGGTGTAAGTTCCATGAGCGCTATTAAGGCAACGTCCAAAGCAAATATATCACAAAAAAAAGTCTTGACGAGATATCGTGCTTCTAGAAGCCTGTAGCAACACTAAGCACTTGGAGATGTAGACTGATGTGCATTACTGATAACCTGTGGATCACACAGTGGGGTGAACCTCTGCTATTGTGTCACACCATGAAGGCCACGGAGGAGAGTGACATGGCACCTGGACAGGAGGTGGCTCTACTGAAGTCTACTAGACTATTTGTGGAAGGAAACGATTCGGGGCAAAACAGGAGAAAAAGATGCGACGGCTTCAGCAGACCGCAGTCGTGACACGGAGGTCACAGAAGAGCCACCCGGCAGAGCAATATGAGCTCTTATGCAACGCGGGAGACATGCGAAACGCATCAATGTGTCGGGGCCAGAAGCATCTGCAGATCAGTATTACGTGATAAACAGCTGCAGGAGACCGACACGTATTTCATCAGCATCCGGCGTATGCTGTTTTAGGATGCAGATGGGAGTCCATCACAAAGCAGAGCAGAGCTGACCAGCGCAGTCAGCATGCAGCCCTGTCTGCACACTGACACCACCGTCTTAGGTTATTACAGTCTGTAGTTTTCAAAATCTCCCCCCCCCCCCCCCAATTACAGTCTATATGGCTGTAAAATCATTCAAAATACAATATGATGCTTGTGAGAATGAAACCTTTCATTTTATAATGACAACTCGATTAAATTGTCAAAACTGCTAAATGGATTAGTAAATGGTTGTAGAAATGATAACTGTGCTTCCACACTATTATGTGAATTCTGCTTATTTTATTGGTTTGTTTGTTATTGTCCTACAGGATCATCAGAATAAGTGAGTCGGCCTCGTATTGGTATCTCAGTTACTCCATTGGCACAAAGTAGCTTTAACAAAAGTAATACCAAGGATTAGATCCAACGTAATTAAACGTAATTAAAAAAAAAAAAAATTAACACATTTTTCCCGGGTACATTCATTAAGGGTGAAACGTGAAATGTGATGGTTTTGGCGTCAACTTCCACAGCATGGAGGTAGGGATGTGTGGATTCAGACTTAAACTAAATAATGGGCTCGATACATCTAATCGAAATATGAGACATCAGAATTAGAAACAATAGCGGTACTAAGCGCCGAAGGGCGAAAAAAAGAAAGATCATACATGTCCGTCCTGAGCTCGGAGGTCTCCCGCAGCAGACTGTTCTAGAAAGGAGCAGTCTCTGCTTCCCGCACGGCGGAAAAATTGGAAGCGAGTCGCAGAAAAACGCTTGCGTCCCGGTGCGGGTCCGAGCACGGAGAGAAACGGCGTCCCCGGGCCGTCACATCGAGGCTGAGGCTGGGGCTATGGCAGGGGTGCGATCGCTGCAACACCCCGCCTAAAAAAAGCATTCATCTGGTCCTACGAGCATTTGGGAAAGCGCCCGTCATCCGCCGTCGTAGGTGACACCCGCCCCCCCCCCCCCCCCCCCCCCCCCCCGCCCCACCGCCGGCCGCGCGCCCCGCCCCGCGGCGCCACCGACACACTCCTCCTCCGGCGACACTTTCCGATCGCGCCAGGGAACAATACGGGCTGGGGGAGACGCTGCGGCTCAGCCCCAACCCTGACCGGAGCGCTTGAAGTGAAAGACAATAAAGGAGCCAGAGAGCGAGGGGGAGACATATAAAGCGAAGAAGTGAAAGGGGGGGGGGAGGGGATGCAAGAACACCATACTGTACATACACATATCTGAGTACATGCCTGCGTAACACCACACACTGGATGCGTGCACAAAAGCAAAAGTGCAATTGTTTACCTAAAGGCAAGCCTTTGTTCAGCAAATGAGAGCTTCCCATCTGGATAATCTTCAGTCTCCAACCAGATATAGCACTTCAGTGAGACATCCACAAAAAAATCCTCAGGATATGGCCGCTACTTCAGTTTTCTGCTTTTTTTTCCCCTTAACCTTAAATCGAAGGCACACACATGCCCCCTCTCTCTCTCCCTCTCTCACTCTCACTCACTCTCGCTTCTGTAACCCCCTCCCTCTCTCTCTCCTAGACCCTCCCTGCTTAACTCTTGCACACACACACAGCGAATGCAAGTGTCACCATGTTTATGAGGACGAGGGAGCCAGGGAGAGGGTGTGTGCGTGTGTGTGCCAGGAGGAGCGGGAGGAGGAGACGGACTTCGGAGAGGAAAGGAAGCGGGTGGGGGTGGAGCTTAGGCAACACAAAATTGATCTTTTGTTTTCTGACAGAAGGCGGTCTGAAAGGGCTAGGCGGAAACAGGCAGGATTCATGAGAGGAAGACATTGCTCTTTCCAGACCAGTATGGAAGGAGACCGGAACTAGGCTGGAATGAGGAGGGGGGATTTGAGGGCAGATTGCAAATATTGCCGCCAATCTCACACACAAGAAAAGATTTTAATCAAGTATATCCCATCAGAAGAGGTTTGCAATTGCATAATTATAGTTAATTTAATACAAGTTAGTATTTGTTTGTATTCTGTCTGTCTGCACTTGATTTCTTTACACAGCTGAGCATCTTCTACCTTCCGACGGTTTACACTCGGATACTCTTAAGCATCATTCGGCTTCACCCGTTACAGGCAGGAAAAATTACGGTGATTGTAAGGTTCTTTGTTCCGATCGGATTCGTCAGAAGTCCGCTCGGGGCTCTGGCTAGGTGACGCGTTGGTATTATGAATAAACACACCGTAGCATGAGGTTTATTTAAAAGCCACACCCCAGCCAGCAGTCGGGGGGAGGAGGCAACTGGCGTCCGATCTGTCCCGCCCCCCAGCAGCAGGGCTGTCTCAGAAGAAGCTGTCAGCCCCACAGCTATACCTGCCGGCCCTGCCTATCAGCCGAACGACAAACACCAGAGGTCTGCAGTTTTCTTCCAGATGTACCCAGATCCCCTACAAGCTCGGCACAGCAGATCCTAGTAATCCAGGAATGGAAATCTCGGGGATCAGGGTTGTTGGAAACACCAGGCAGCTTCCCATCCAAATATTCAGAAAACAGCATTTTTATGAGCTGAGGTTATGTGACTCCCCGCTGGGCACCTCTACCCTAAATAATGAAATACCACGTATCTGCAACGCATGCTCGATAGTATTCAGCGTAAGAGCCGATCCAATTGGTCTAGGTGGAACCAGAAACCAGAATCTCCAGCAAGCTGGGCTGATTCACTGTCTCTTAAACACTCCCTCAAAAAGATCCTATAATTACGTAGAAGTTATTCTTAAATCTGCTCACAATGCATTCTGTTATGGACATATTAAATCAGGTTCTCAGATTTTTGAAGGTGTACATCAGGGAGAGTCAGCACTTAGTGTGCAAGTGTTCTGTATTCAATGTCTTTGGTGCCTCACCAGAGCGTCACGCTGCTTGGAATTCCATGTCATAAACATGTTGACTGAAACAGGCCCTTCAAAGCAAGGAAGATCTTTTTTTGTCTTAATTTCAAAATGCTTGCATGAATCAACCCGTTGACCATTAGGTGAGCTCTGGCTTTACCTAAGTGTAGAAATAATCCAACGTATAAACTACTAAAGTTTGGGGGGGAAAAAAAAATCAGAAATTTTGCAACCAAAAATAATAGCAATGACAATTGAGTGGATGTTCGTACAGGTAGCAACAATTCAAGGAATTCATCACCATGTGATTAGACTTGTTTGAAGAAGTATTATTACAAGCAAAGACTAGCAGATATCGTAATGGTTAAATTGTGCTACCTATTAAAGCGGGAGCCTGTGCCTAACAAAAAAGGGTACTTGAAGGTTCTCCAACAAACTATTCGACGGTAAAAAAAACAGGCCAATGTAAACACCGTATAAAGTGTCACTGCAGATAAGGAGTATTCACTTAGCAACTAGATAAAAGCAAAATGAATCACAAAGAGTCATGTCCTCCTCTGTTGGACTGGCACAAGCAGGATGAACGCCACGACAGGAGATAACGCCAGAACAGAGGGCTTCCAGAGCCCCAGATGACATGCGATGTTGCATATCCTTGCGCACTGCATCAAAACGCCCACCAAAGGCCCCGTTGCTACTTTGCAGTTTCTCATATATTCATTACTCACATATTGTATGGAGTTTGATCTCAGACTCGCTTTCAGAATTAGCCAAATTCACACATAAGTGCCATAGGATTTTGGATTAGGCGCTGACTCTGTGCTGGATGAGCAGTGTGGAAGATGGATTATTTAAGCTTCTTAATAAAAAGAAAAGGGGGCACTTTTTCAATCAAATACATCCATCCATACATTTATCCACCTGAAGTTGAGTTATCCGTCTTTTTTATGACACTGCCAAAAAATCAGTACAGACAGTGCCCTAGACACAAACAAGATCTGTTCCCTAAGTCGGTCTCTAGGTTGAATTTGTAGGTAAGTCAGTACAGGTACATACAGTTCTTATTTACCATCAGTTAGTGAAATGTTTGTCTTACTTTACAGTATATATTTACTGTACTGTACCTTACCTCGAGCTGATGAACCCCTGTAGCCACACAATGCTTTCATCAGTGGCACAAAGTTGTGTGTGCATTTCTTAATACAAACCATTATATTCAACTCACATGATATAATAGGCTTTATGGCAGTCTGCTTCCAAGTACGAGTTCTTAACCTAGGGACGGCCAGTATCTTTGAAGAACTCGAACATAAGTGAATTTGCAGAGAGTCTGAATACAGGGGGTCTAAACCACGATGCTTTTCCAACTCTTCTGAACAAGCTGTTTGTAGTGGATGCTGCACACAGGAATCTCCTTAGAAACCCGCATCACAATCGCATCCCAGTAATCATCTCCACACATCGGCCTTTTTAGTGAGGAAAGCTTGGGGGCTCCTTAGGGAGCAGGGGTGAGACAGCGAGCAGCAGCCCTGGGGCTGGCTGGGGTTAAGGGCCTCGCTCATGGGCCTGGCGATGATATGATTAGTCTGCTAGCTAAGGGATCCAAACCCACAACCTTCTGGACACAAAATAAAACCTGTTGAGGTATGAAACCCTTTGAGAGTCTAAGTGATCCGTGGATATTTTCTGGAATCAAAGAAGGGTGTAAAAAACACAACAAGAATATTGTCTTGGGGAAGGACTGTCATGACATGAATAGCTTACTTGTGTCTTGAGGCATGGGAGGGCCCTTTGCTAGGGGCCCTGGATTAAAAGGTTAATGAAGCTATACACTGTGGGACTAGTGCCGATTTCCATCTCTGGGCAGAACCAACCCAATTTGTCATTGCTAATCCAGACTGTGACACAGTTTGCACGCGAAGAGCAGGCTGCACCCAATGCAATCACTGGGAGGCCACTATAACCGCCCACTAATTGGGGTCACAGGGGTCCTGAGCCTATCCCAGAATCAGGGCACCCCCTAGGTGGGATGCCAGTGTATCTCCAAAGGCACATGTCAAGTACACACAGAGTGAAGCGCCCCATGGCAATTCAGACTAGGGGCGCTCTAATAGTGCTGTGCTTTGCTAACCTTTTTGCATGTAAGCATTCAGCGTACAGAGTATTCTTTGAAGTATTGCAAAATCAATTTAATTTTACTACATAAACGACAATCCCTTTTACCCTGTACTAGATATGTAGTTGGAGGACGGCTGATTGTGTGTGGTGTCCCTGAATTGCTACTGCTGTGAGAAGGTTGTGTAATTGTTCAGAATGTTCAGTCAACATGTCTCGTGACACCTGTGATTGCTGGGACAGCAGAGACACTGGACAACGTAAGACTTACACGTTAGCTTGTGTCGCGTGACGCCACAAAAGCACCCTCTTGTCGGTTGCGCTCTCATTAAGGAACGGCCCGGGAGCACTAGTGAAACACACTGGTGCCCCTCTCAGCTCACTGGAGCAGCAGCCCACCCACCCCATAAGGACCCAGGAGCGTCCGTGGAGATCCTGGGTGAAAATCTAACCCCGAGACACGCCAGGAACCTGCGACTTCTACGCTCAGCATAAATGACATGAAATGTCTTCTCACAGGATATCAGAGTTGACTTCTTGCACTTCTGGTCACTGTCACTGAACAGTCGGAGTAGGTTCTTGCTTTATTGGAAGCTGTTCTGTGGCTCCTGCACCTTTACTACACACGCTGGTAACTGTGCATTTAATGGAAGCTCAGGCCAGCCACACCTATGCCTAGTTAACTCCTTGACAGCCATATCCAGTGGTACCTTGGTTCTCGAACTTAATCCGTTCCGGACTCCGGATCGAATCCTAAAAAGCTCGAGTTCTGATCAAATTTTTCCCATAAGAAATAATGGAAAACCAATTCATTGGTCCCTGGCCCCCAAAAATTACACATTTCTTTTTAAGCATTTAAACGCAAAATGAACAGGATAAAACAAGAAGAGCATTTTTTTCTTAATGGCTTCCAAAACGATAAAGATCTTATCCCAACATTACCCCTGTCCTGCCCCAATCGTCCGCTCCTTCCGTGTGCCACGCCCCTCGTTAACCTCGTGTGGGATCCCCATGTGATCAGTTTATAGTTGTTGTCATTAGTCCCCTGTCTACTTGGTTACAGCTGGCTTAAAGCAACGCATTCTGATCCTGAAGCAATACATTACAGTTAGATGCATTGCGACCTCTCACCCGGCTGCACAAACTGGAACCGCCTCCGTGACGACACACCTTTGTCTTTATTGGCTGAAGAGTTTAGTTACATGCATGACGTCGGTATCTCGGGCAGTCCTGGTGCGTAATCTGCTATTTCTCCCAAATATCACGTAATGCAGTGAGAACCGGTTTTCAGTTAATTTACCTGGTAAAATAAATTTTAAATAAATTACATAAATGCTCTAATGGTACAGGTAAGTTAGTGGTTTATTTATTGTTAGTTACTGTAATGTTGCACTACTTTATTTGGTTAATCGTCCAGCCTGTGAAGAAGGTATTCAGGTATGAATTGTACTGTAGTATGACTCATTTCCTGACGCGTACAATTCATATTCATAACGTTCACGGTTGGACTTCTGATATTCAGATCGAGTTCTAGGTCAAACTGGTTTGTTCAACTTTCGAGAAATTCGAGTTCTACTGAGTTCGAGAACTGAGGTACCACTGTATTTGCAATGTGCTATTTGTCTCATTTGTAAGTCGCTTCAGACTAAAGCGGCTGCCAAATAAAGTAAATGTAATGCCAACGTCTTAGAAAAGGTTCCCTTTTAAAATGCAGCAGCTCTATAAAATGTGGTCTTGCGATGATCCTCCAAAGCCAACAGCGGCACTCCTCAGTATAGAATTCAGAGGGATCAGACACTCAACACTGATGATCAGTCGGCCCCTGACTCTTATTTTGACATGTATTGTCCATCTACGGAGACATTCGTTTTTGTGTAAAAGTTTATTGCGAGTTGTGTTGAGACCAGTGATTCACGTGAACTAATTTCTGAGTCACATGGTCTCTATGGAAATAAATGCACATCTCTGATGAAGGATACAGGCCTTATTAAAACCTGATACGATGAACGGGAACTATTTTGTGATTACTTTGAGAAAGAAAAATAAATACAAAGGAAAATATGCAGTGAGATAGTAAGAAACAGAGAAAGACTGAGTAGAGAGAGACGGAGACAATCTTGATAATTAACCCTTTCTCTGTAGTGCCTCTTTTACATGCTGCTGCTCTCGGCCAGGAACTAAAACCCTCTATCCTTCTAACGAGGTGACATTTCAGTCTCCAATTGTCACCTCAGCCCCTAATCTGCTAGAGACCATCGTAACAAGCAAGTCACTAAATAAAAACAGATCCCCCGCTCGTGCGTCCATAGGAAAGTCACTTCAATTTCAGCTCAAGCGCACCATCCTGGTGATTCATTAATGCCCTAAGGCCTTGGAAAATCGCCAGGCTGGCCAACAGAAAACGCACCATGTGAGCCGCATTAAATCCATCACCGTGACACAGGTTACAAGGGCAAACCTAACTTTCCATACAGACATACATAATGGTCATAGCATTTAAACCATATCTGTCCATCACCTTCGTTAATAAATCAGATTTACATTCATAGGGGATTCATAAACATATTTTTACACTTGCTAATGGCATCTTTGGGAAAATCCGGCCAGTAGTGTTACTCAGGCTTACTCTCATTTTCCTTTCGTTCAGCGTCTCTCCCGACGTGGAAAGGTCACGGCACAGCCCTCACAGCGGGGCAACGCAGTACGGCGAAGGGGCTGCTACCAAATCTGCTGCTCCAACAGGATTCTACCATGGAAACAGTCTGTTCACTTCAATCCTGGCCAAGAAGTAAAAGACCACACTGGAAGACAGTCCGAGTTCTGCAGGGGGAGGGGGATCTAGTAGAGTTCACTGTGGAGGACACTGGAGGAGGAGTTTAAATGCCCCCCCCCACACACACACACACACACACACACACACACACACACCCCACAGCAAAGGGCTCTCCTTCACGTCACATTATGGTCACAAGAAAGGAGATGGCACCCCCTACCCCCACCTATATCGCTGACACTCCCCCCCCCCAAACTGGCTGCACTGTGGCTGGAAGCTGCTGCTTTTGCTGCACAGAAGCTGACATTTCTGCCCGTCACAACGATCGAAACATGTGGTACCACCGTAAAAAGAATATAAACGTATGATGATACATCTACTGTGGCGAGAGTAACATTTCATATATACAGCTGCGGACTGCAGGCAGAATTTATGGCTGAGGTTCCCACAGGAGGTATGGAAGCTTCTGGGATGAAGCAAACTTGGAATGAATCGGGAGGCGCTTTTTACAACAATAAGAGGAAGAGCTCTTTTTTAGATCCTATCAGTTTTCTGCCGAAAATAACGAATGTGCTATTTTTTCATCCGTTTTTGGATATTTTTATAAGCGGAATCTGCTGCTATCTCGTCTATCTTTTCCCTAGTATTACTGGATGTGCTGGAGATGGAAAACATTAGTCTTTCCTGAAGCTTTTCAGGCGGCAGTAAATGACTCACTGAGTTTTTCACTTGCTGGAGGAGACCTTAAGCCCCCAGACCCCTACATGATCTGCAGATTAGCATGACGTTAGCCGCCAAATTGACATGCATCTTTGCATCCACACTGTGGGACAAAAATAAGTTCTATAGGAAATTGCTCCTCACTGCATCAGATGTAAACTGCTTACCATCACCCGAAAGTAAATTGCTTTGCTCATGCCAAATAAAGTTTTGGGACTAAAGAAGGAGACATTATACGTTAGACATTATTTAGGATGCTTTTAAATGTATAATCTAAGGGCATTACTAGGGTAAAGTCAGAGATGCTAAGTTGCTAATTAATATCATTGGCTCGGCCCTGTTGAAATATTACTCAGGATGGACTTTGTGTTATGAGTCATGAATCATATATGCTGTCTGTCTCTGCACGCATTAGCTATGTACCTTAACTTCTACTCCCCACATCATCAGAGAGATATGCATTTTGGTCCAAAACGCAAGCCCCACAGAGATAGTATACCTCACAAGCATCTCCGATGTCTATGAAATGAGAGGCTTCTGCAACTGAATGGGATGTCAGACGAAGATGCCGGTTGCCATCTAAACCAGCGTTCGGTCAGGACAACCAGGTCCAGCTGAAGGGGTCAGGTAGCGAATTCCGGCAGAGGGTTAAGCCACCGTAAGTGGACAGGGAAGGGCCGGATGGAGTCCCAAACCACAGGGCCTCTCCTCCCAGACTTCAATACCAGCATCGGAGTTTTTAAATTTAATAACAGCAACATAAGACACAGGAAGACCTTAAAATAGACAATAGATATTTTATAATGGATATCATATAGAGGACTTCAGAGGAGGAAATAAATTGAGCTCCTCTTTTGAAACTCTTCTATAGCCTTATCACAGCCCGAGTAAGAGTCCAGCATCTACAGAATACTGGAGATGCTGAGCTAACATTCGCTAGATCACCATTATCTTGAGAATTATAATGCAAGATGGTTTTGCTAACAGCGTTTAAAGACAGAGGATGACATATTCCTCTATTTCACCTTAGCTCTGGGCCACAAAGGGGTTATCTGCGTGCCTGGTGTTTGTCCGATCCAATAATCAAGGCGACATGAATGGGTGCTATTGTTCTGGCCGTCTCTTTCCACAAAGAGCAAGAAGGAATCACAGGAGCTCACAAAAACGACATGCGAGGGAGAGAGAGGCCTCCGACTGGAACGCAGATGGCCTACTTATCTGCCTCTTAAAGCCAGTAAATGTAGGGAGACATGAAAATAAAGGAAAGGTTGTCATCAAACACTTTTCCGGTTTCCGGGGATTCTCCGCCAGCCACTCGCACTCCTTGCCGCTTTCAAAGGACCACGAAACACTGCTCTGCCAGGACAACAAACGTTTTAGACTGACCCCCACGCAGAAGCACCAGCTCACTTTCAGGTTTCAGGCTCAGTCACTTGCGGATATAATTGTGTCCCAGCAATAATCAAACATTCCAAACGAGTTGGTGACGTTTCCTTTGTGGGGCACTGGGTCAACACCTGCTGAGCTGACAGACTGACTGACTGAAACTCCACCGGGCGGAGAATCACAGGAGAAGTCAGCCCAGTAGCCTTTAAAACGACGCAGGCTATTTTAGGGTGTTTTCACACTCGTAGAGGGTTTTAGAAATGAAAACAGGATCTAATTATGCCCCAAGGTCTCCTCTTTATCCAGTGTCCTGAAATATCATTGCCTATTTGGTGAAAAGGGCATGGCCTGTTCGGAGTTTAAAAAGGCAAAGTGGCTAGACTGTACTGCTGCTCTCTTATGTCAGTCCTTATTTATACCACCAGCGCTGACACCTGAGGAAGCAGTATGACATCGGTGATTAAAGACAGAGCCCCAGAGCCTGACAAGATGCCGCTTCCCTCCTACACATCAATAAATACACAGCTGCCGTGTGAGCCTGACGCCTCTCCTTCTACTGATAGGTGGAGAAGGGTTGAAAAAGTTGTACAACCGTAGCCAAATGAAACTGTGAGGTTTGAGGCAGGTACAGGGTTGAACAGGCCACTCAGTTCGCATATCCAATAGCAGACCTTCAATTGCAGAAGCAAAGAGCCTCCTGATTGGTCGGCGGACCAGACCATCTAGTTACACTTATTCTGTTGCTCATCAAAACAAACATGGCTCTCCAGTTTGTAATTGTGACATCATCATTGATGTTTTAATAAAAGTTGTCAGTATGTTCCAGATTAAACCCTTTAATATCAATTAGCCAAATATACCAAAGGAATTCAGACAATTTTTTGAAAGGTACAACAAATCATTGCTATCTTCTTCATATCTTGTGTTATTTTTTTATTTTATTTTTTACAGCTACAGGACAGCTTTTCTCTCCAGTACACACAAATTCTGAGATGTGCAAACTGGAATTATCGTGACATTGTCTTATTTATTTAAAGGGTACCTCTATTGTCAATTTTAAAGACATTTGTAACGAATTACAATTCATCATGAAGCCTTTAGAAGGGATTAGCTTTTTGTTTGTCTTGCACCATACATTACTGGTAGTATAACATCTCAAAATTTATTTAATCTCATTAAGGTTTATGAACTCTTGGCACTATACCAGTTATATCTATAATCAAACACATGTACTTTAGGTTCTGTCCCATATGAGTGTCATATTTCTATGTCTGCATTAGAATTTGGCTTTCCTCTGCCTTCAGACCCACCCCTGGTCTACCTGAATCACTGCCATTGGCCGATTATGACAGGCTGCTCCGTCCATCACAACTAGCTGAAGCAGAGTGAAAGGTTCTTGCCAACAGAGAGCCACTGACTGACATCACTTCCTAACCGACGTGTTCTCTCAACATGTAACCAATCAGTGCTGAGTATCTTGTTATAAAGGGTATACACGCACTAGGTGATCTGTACTGTGCCCGAGCATGTTTGACCCCCAAAGTCCCATGCGTTTGACGAGTATGATCACTGTCTACCATGCCTGGGCATCACACAGCAAACCACGGCAAGCAGGCCCAGCCATGCATGAAGTGCTTGAGGATAATACACATGAACCAAACCTGGACCGAACGGACGGGGAGGACTATACAGAGGGGTAGAGACAAATATTTAACAAACAAAAACCTTGGTCCCTGGGGTGCAGGGTTTGCTGGAAATTTGGACTGATGAGAGTATCCAGGAACAACTGGATATAACACACAAAATATTTGGTATAATATCTTATACCAGATATATACACATGGGAGCGCTAATAAATGCAGATTGCTGTGCTGCTGCATACTCGCTAAATATATGAGAGCCATGTGTCACCGTGCCCAAAATGACCCCAAATACACCTTAAAATAAGGACATTAATCATGGCCGCCATTGTGCCCCGACGGAGCTTTCCTTCCGATGTTTTCTTCCACACAAAAAAAGTCACATGATAAGAGCATGCTGGGACCCAGAACGTTAGAAAACACAATATGAGCGCAGACCAGCGGATTAGTGGGCGGGGGTGGGGGGGGGGCACTCATGCCGGGGCATGGAACAGGGAAACCGGGCCTAGTAGGAGTAGGCCCTAACTGTTTAATTACCAGGCATTTAAATTAATGTGTTTATTCTTTGGTCTGTGGACGGCC